>JACEII010000034.1:1968382-1989769 GCA_014332785.1 Antheraea mylitta
TATTTTTTTTGAGACGCGTGGTTTTTAATATTTGTAGTTGAAAAAAATAGTTTCACAAGTGAGTATATTGCAAGTAAGAGAGAAGTCATCCAGTAACTCGTGTTTTATGGAATTAACGTGGATTTACTAACTAAATTGCACTGACAAACTTGAAAATATAACGTTAGCTTGCTATATATAAATATAATAAACACTCAACAAATATAACATGATTTTGTTGAATAAGTGTATAATATAATATGAGACAACTTTTTACTCGGTTTTACAGACAGATTGACTTGATTTTATTGCTTTGAAAGTTGGAAGACTGTTACATTATTTAGTATCAATAAATCATATTATTTCGTTAATATATTATATTTAACCGTTTCTCATACATTGGGTAGATGTGAAAATACCGTGACGTACATTTTAATTATTCCATTTCAAGTAAAATGATATAATATATATATTTTTTATTCTTTCTTGGTTATTATAACACGTTCAAAAGACCCTATGGTTTATATTTTATTTCATTAGGAATAGGGTCGACTATACAGTGCCATTTTACGCGTTTGTAAGAAGAATAGGCAATATTAGGCAAATATACCCACAGATAGTTTTATCTTGTTTGATAGATGTTATTTTATCGTTCCATTAATAAGATGTAGTATTCTCACATATTACAGTTTTTAAGGATTTTCCAGAAGAAATACATAGTAGTATTGATTTTTTTTCAAAATAATTACGGCATTCACTACTTCACCAGATTATTAAGGGAGTCGCTTAAGGCAACAACTCAACGGTGCCAAAGTGGCAGAACTTCGTCTTGAACTGCTGTCTTGGATGCAACATCGCCGCTATATCTAAGCTAAAAATGAGTGAGATATACATGTTTACCAGCATATATATTTCACGAACTCTAACATGTATTTTGTATGTGACAACTCGGCTAAACTAAACTAACTACGTTCGAAAATAAGGGAGAAAATAAAACTTTTCTGGCATATGTGTGTATGTGCACTATGTAGGGATGATGTGTTGTGTGGGTTGGACTAGTGAGTGGGAATTCTGGATATCACTGTAGCCTGCTAACAGCGTGCTCGAGCGCTCCACTCCGGGATAAATATAAAAAAGAATAACTTACTGAAAAAATATGGATTTTCATACAAACTTCCATCCCACTTTTCTAGATTGAATTTGCAAAAATTATGCTACTATGTTCATTTTCGACTTTATTGTAAAAAGAATCCGTAAGAAAATTTTCACGGCCCTCGCGCCAATAATTTTGGGCAATTCGTTGATGTGTCAACCAGTAAAAAAGTAAAATATGAAGTCTTTATAACACGTCCAAAAAAACTGTAGCATAGAGAAACCATGCCATAAACTATCAGTGCTTGGCACTGCTGTGTTCTAGTCTCGAACTAGCTTACGAGACGTTAAAACTCACTCGTCAGGAGTAGCAACCTATTTTAGGACTGCGGGCATTTCGAGGTAGATTGTGTACACCCATAGGTTATAGTGATCCTTTAACATCAAATTTTTCCGGGGCATGTGAGCATTCTTGGTAACGAAGATGCTGATGAGCTTGCTAGGGCTGGTGCTTTGGGAATACACATTCGTCTTGAACCATTCCGTGAAATACCCAAAAGCCTAGCTCTTTTAACCTTTAGAAACCATTACAAGCAAGGAGCCAAAAGGTTCTGGCATAACTTTTTAGGACAAAACCATACCAAATAACTCATCAGGGCATTTAACCAGCGATATGCTGGTAAGGTCCTGTTATTCCATAGGAATCAATTACAGGTTTTAGGGAGAGCACTCACTGGACACTGTTGTCTTAAAAAGCACTTGTACAATATCGGTGTCCAGAGCACAAGAGAATGTAGATTTGTGATAGTGCGGATGAGACACCCAAACAACTCTTGTGTGAATGTGATCCACTGAAGCTACAAGAAACCGGATTCTGGGAAATCATGTATTACTTACAGGTATAGGTACAAATACTCCCAACCAAAAAAGTCCTGCAGTTTTTAAATGCTATAGGACTAGGGGGGACCTTTAGCAATATGGGGCGAACTTAATAGATCAGTACTGGTCGCAGTGATACAGAACTAAGGCCTGCATAACCCCTTTTCTATACTTAAAAAAAAATGATACATCAGATGGACTTCATACCTTTTTGGTACTTCAAAACATAAAAAAAAAGCTATGTTACCGTATCGAAAGGTTTTCCGTGACTAATACTTGAAAGACATAAAACTGATAAACGCTGATAAACTTGCAAGAAGTTTACGACATTTTAATAACGAAACGATTCTACTGTTGTCGTTATTTACTATGTCTTAAGCACTGCCAATTTATTTCAGAAATAACCAACCATTTGGGGTCTAAATGGTTTTTCAAACGTAATATTTTCGGTACTAGAGAGTATTAACTAAGGTTTAGACGGTAAAAAAACCACTGACAGGTGTTTTTCAAATGTCCATTTATCTTGTGACAGCTAATTGCATTTTAATTTACAGTTCTTGGAACATAAACAATTAAGTACTACACTGGAAATGAACTTAGCCACTTACGTTTATAGATTTTTAAAAGTTTTGACGACTAGCTGTGTGGCTTTATATTTCCTATCACCCATTCCTAAAGATTGGTTGAATATTTGAACGAGAGAATAATTAGAACCTGTTTATGTTGAATCTCGATAAAATGAAAATCTCCCAAATTAGGAAATATATTTTGTTTCCTTTCCTCCAAGGAACGATTAATCGAAACCCCTACTCTATATAAGTAAGTCGAAATAATCAGTAAGTTCCTATAAGCCATCACTGTGCACATTTTACCTAACCTACATAAGTTGCAAGAAGAAATTGGTCCTATGTATCTTGAACATAACAATGTTTGATCTTACAACATGCTAACTCGATTTCGAACTACCTTCATAGATCGGAAAAATAAGTTACAGATTTTAAGAATATGCAAAAAAAATCAACTCAAAATTCCTAAGAATGAATCTTAACCTTAATAATAAAAAAACTTTTGTAAGTCGAAGATTCTATGATTGGATTTTTTGTACTTTCCTTTGAAGTTCAAATTACAGAGGTTCTACTCTATTTATTTACTATACTTGTATAGGTATATTTACGAGTATATCTAACGCCTTTAAACGAGCAATTTTTGTATATTTTTATATTGGTTTATATTCAGGACCCCGGAAACGGCGTCAGCTATGTCCATGAAACTTAGCATGTAGGTGGTGGTGATATTTCATTATTTAGTCCGGTGAAGCTGTTAAGACCTTGCTAGGTCAATAGTGTAGTCAGATCGAAAAAAGAACCATTATTATTATTATAAGCCTTTTTAACCCATTGGTATCCAAAACAATGATTATTGTTAGAATTTTTGTAACGCCTCCAACATGCCTGAAAATTCCCAGAAAAAATAATTGTCTTCTTAAACAACCGAGCTAGGCTCGGTCGTCCCGGTACTAAATGTACTATAGCCTATAATATACAGTTTTCTACTTTATTTTTGGTAACTAATTGATAAGAATTATTTTTATGAACTAATCGATGATACCTTCAAATTACGTCCTAAGATCACAAATATCACGATGGCGTTGACGTCTACTCGTGTCCTCAAGCCGTCCTATGATTTGCTCAAACATGGTAGGTACCATGAAATAACCGGTCAGATTCCGTTACAAAATTAACGCACGCAATAAAACTCACATATTGTCACAGATAAATTTAAATAATTAAAATTAATCTTTCGATAATTACAGGCGACAACACCGTGACTAAATCCTATAAATACGGTGTTTTTATGCTGTTGCTAATATTGTCAATAGTCACGCAAAATGACGTCACATAGGCCCATACACGGCTATATTTACAGTACAATTATTGTACAAATTTGATTTTTTTTACTACTTCGGAACATCTTTCTATACGAAAGGAAATTTCGTAAGCGATGTCACGGGAATATCACGGGAATTTTAAAAACAGCATAACGAGAAGTCTTTAATAACTGCAAAGAGTTGCATTACCAGGAATTGGTATAAACAAAGTATGTATAATGATTCAAGAACTATTCCTAATATTTACAATGTGGATGTGAGTTTATTTATGTCTTATGCTTTTAAGACTTAACTAAAGAATCGAAAACGAAGAAATGTTGCATACATTTTGTCAGGAGTACAGAGGGCATAGAGTACGCGTTGCATCCAGCAAAAAATAGTAATTTCGAGAAATAGTTCGTAGTTTAGAAATTTATATTCAGGCAAGCGAACCTGAGAGCAAAAGCTAGAGATTTAATAAATGAGGAGATATAATGAATGAATGTGTATTTGTTTTTTACGTTCTTATGCCTCCACTAATCAACCTATCGTCATTAAATTTTGCTCATACGTTGATAAGGTGTCTGTCTGTACCCAAAAACAACATAAGGTACCCCTAGGGTACCTCATAGAGAAAAAGAACTGTTCCAGGGCGGTCAAATCTACAAGCGTAGCCGCGCGTAAATACAATACATGTATATACGCATCCCTAAAGGATTGCGGGGTGTCAAGAAGAAGCGATATTTTTGTTAGAAGGGAGACTTGAATTGATGTTATGTGGTCACCACAACTACGGATATGGACAATCATCCTCAAAAGAATTGCAGATTTTACGCTTTTTTTTCGAACTGACTACGCTATTGACCCAGCAAGGTCTTAACTGTTTCACCGGACTACAGATTTTACGCTAATTGTGGGAACAGAACTGGAATATCTTGTGTGCTAAGGTATATGCTGCCAATAAAGCCCTTTGAACCTTCCTCATTATAACCGAACCGTTGTAATTGTAAGCGAATAATGAATTATGATATGAATTAGTAAAAATATCCTATATCTGGTAATCTTAAAATATTGCAATCTAAAAGAGATATGTGTCTGTAAATAATAACAAAATTGATTTATCCACACGTCATTAGTGAAGTTTAGTAAAAAATAATGACGATTTTACAAAGGAAAGGAAAATATTAATTTTCATAAGTCGATGTTACTATAGTGACATAGGTGTCGCGTTTTTAGAATCATGAATCTGGTTACCTAATACAAAAAACAGGAATAAATTGTTCGTAATTTATTTTTATACCTTTTTTTTTATTTTACCTTTAAGTACTCCTTTCAGTTCGTAAATAATTTAGTACCTTCGGCTATGTTTTATTCTCGAACGTTAGTATTCTTAGCTTTAAATAACCCTTTTATGTATAATTTAGAATTTAATTACAGATTGATGTTAATGAATCAGCCGAGTGTTCCGAATATACCTCATTTAATTGAGTATATTCTCATGCATTAAATCAGGCTTTCTATAAATCATATATTATTCAAACTGTAGATAAACACATAAACAACAATTAAGAATTACAGTAAATTAACAAATTTTGATTTTATTACTCACACCCAATTATATATTATGTTAATTAGAATTAGATAAGTTCGATCTATTTTGTGTTTTAAATACATTAATAGAATAATAAATTCTTGTCAAATAAAGTAGGTATTATCGTGGTTTCGTAAACATATTATAAGATATTAGGTATTCAAAGAAGTATGAATAAATGTTAAGCTAAAATTAATTTCAAAACTTAATAGTGTAAGTTTGTTCTTGATAACCTATTGCGTGTAGTATTTGTAATCGAGAACAAACATCACAGTTACTTGATAAAAACTATTGTGACTACAAAACCTTTGTTATAAATTTCTTTCGGGACTACTCAGATCCTACATGGAATAAAATATTTTTGATTTCGATAATACATACTGGTCCACGAAGTGGTAAGAAAAGTGCCAGGAATTAGGTAGGCGAGGTTCATTTGTAACACTATTATATTTCTGCTACAAATTAGCAGAGCTCGCGCTACTTTATTTCGATTCGAAGTATTGTAGTTAGCACCAGGACGTAAGATGTAAAGAGTGAACCTCCGCAAAATTTGAGTGCGAAAGCACCGTCCTGTACACCTGTTTGTGGTATAGATTAGCAGAACTCCCGTTGCTGATCTGATTCGAAGGGTAGGACTTCACACAATGCAGAAAGAGGCATTCCAACGTAAACTTCAGGGGAAGTAAAGTATTTTAGGTGGTAGAGCCACGCTGATGCTATAACTGGTTTCAGCATGAATGGGTCGGATCGTTCGGGGAAATACCACCATCTCACAGGAAACCGATGTGAAGTAACAGTGCTTGCATAGCGTTTCATTCGGTCAGTGAGAGTGCCGGAGGAACATCTTCCTTCCCCTCCCTTCTTTCTCTTTCCCTTCGTTGTTCCATATATATTAAAAAATATATGATTGGCCTATTATTGGACTTAGGTACTTTTGAGGTCGGTAGTATATAACTATAAAATGGCGGGATCATTGTAAACTTATTTATCGTTGTAAACTAATATAGAGATAATTGTGTTGTTAGTAATTTCACCCATAATATGAGCATTAAAAAACGGAAACCATTAATTAAATTGTATATATCGAATGAAATTTCTGGGTTGGTATTGAATGCTGGCCGGAATTAGCTGTCCATATCCAAAAAGGAAGTTGTTATTATAATTCATATATGTATATATAAATTATATAATTATTTCATTTCTTATATATATACAAAATTCAAACTGTTTCATGCTCTTTGGCTAGAGATTAAATTAAGATTGTAATTTAAGATAGGAAAGATAATTGCGCTACTATGAATTTTAATATTACTATTATAATTCCTTTTGGGAAACGATATACTGACGATTTTATATCGGATAAAAATGTAGGTCGTAGAGTCACGCTGAAGCTATTAATGGTTTCACAGAAAACCGGCGTGAAATAACAGTACTTGCATTGTTCTGTTTCGTTTGGTCAGTGAGAGCGCCGGAGGCCCACCTCCTTTTCCCTTTCCATTCCCTTACCCTCCCCCTCCTCCATATACAGGTTGATAACGCACTTGCGACTCCCCTGGTGTTGTTAGTGTCAATGAACGGTCGTGTTCACTTAACATTACGTGACCCGCCTGTTTGTTTACCTCCTTTGATATAAAAAAAAGATGGTCTAATAGAAGAAATGGTAAGCCGTGGCAGACATAGTTAAAGATTATAGATAGATAAAGATTAAGATTGAGCTATGATTAAAAAAAACAGAATAAAAACTCAACAGCACACATTGCTTATAAATAGATCTATTATTTTACGTTTACTGGAACAATTCTGTGTTAACGCGTGCCCTGGGACTGAGTGCATAGTAAGAGCAATTAATCCCAGGATTCCCGGTACAAGAATAGTGGGGGTTGCTCCCGGCGACAATCACACACAACGGCACCCTCGGGACCGACTTGAACAAGTTAAATCTTTCCCAACTTTGTCTCAGTGTTCTCTTCTACTCTTAGGATGCTATGTATATTATAATTCCATAGTGCAATCGTATTATAATCTTTGAATTATGCTTTTTATGTGCATTCTGTATTAGGCGAAGTTTATTTTTATTTATAAATACTGGCCTAAATGTTAATAATAACTTTATCTTGATATAGTTTGGTGCATCCATATGTTTTTTTTTAATATTTTGTTATTTAGGCTTCATATAATATTTTTCTGAATAAAATGTACCCTACGTCCTTTTATGTACCACTGACAATCTGTATGCAAAGTTTTATGACGATCGGTCGAGTAATTAAGGCATGAAATCGTAGTAAGTAAACAAACTACATAACATCAGGGGGTGTAAGGGGTGTCGAGTAACATCTTAAGACTTGAGACACCTAAGCCAACCTCACCTGCATGTGGTGCACCCTGCTGATCAACGAACGAGGCAATGGCGATAGCGGGGTGGTAGGGTTTTACAGCCCGACTGGGTCGCAACCACCATGTATATGGCGAAAAAGCCCATCATAGTGACTCGCTTCTGCGCGTCGCGTTTCGGGATCAGCCTGTGCATATCCAGTACCGGGTGACTTTCGTCATTATGGCCGGCATGACAGCGTCGAAATTCACATGTTTTTAACTGATAAAATACTAATACCTAATTATAATGACATATATGTGTATATACACATAATGGAGTGTCCTGAACAACTTTTTGATATAGTGCCCTATCACCGTTCTATACTCGCTTCGGATGACTGTTTGTTCATCCACATACTCTAAAGCCCAGCACTGTGGTAACAACTTGAAAGGTTCTCTAGAAGTTTCATGACGCACACGCTAGAGTAGTGGTATGAGTTACCTGGTATAGTGTTCCCTCAGGACTATGGTATGGGGCTTTTCAAAAAGGGATTGAAACACGCTCTTTAATCAGCAATACAACAGCGATGCCTCTGGTGTAGTCCGGTGAGGCTGTAAAGGCCTTGCAAGGCCAATAACGTAGTCAAGTCGAAAAAAAGCAATGCCTCTGGTGTTATATTGTTTATAGGCGACTGTAACATCAGATGGTCTGTCTGTTTGCTGCCTCTTAACATAAAAAAATGTGCAGGATAATATGAACCAATCGAAATCCCGGAACGCGGCAAAAATAAGCGTTCCATTATTGCAAGTTCTATCGATACTTGTGGTATAACGATAGTGTATTGTCTTGTCCTATTTTTTTTACATTTGAGAGCAAAAGCACCGCCCTCCATAGACACTGTCAACACCAGGTGAGTTGCGAGTGCGTTGTTAACCTGTGTTTGGAAGGAGAATGGGGAAAGCAGGAAAGGAGAGAGGAGAGGAAGGCAGGCAGGCGCTCACACTGACCGAACGAAACGCAACAATGCAAGTACTGTTACTTCACGTCGGTTTTCTATGAGAGGGTGGTACTATACCGGGCGAGCCAACCTATTCATACTGAAACCAATTATAGCTTCAGCGTGGCTCTAGCACCTACAAGATATATATATTTATTGTATGAATAATAAATGTGCGTACACGTTGAGTTACTGTTAATAATATATAACTGTTATCACACTCATGTAAAAGTTACATAAGTACTTAAAATTACATTATGTTACATCAATACAATGTCAAGTTTACACATGTAACTTCCTATTTGTATTGTTTGTTATGTCCACAACGTCCTTCCCGACCCGGCTCCGTGTGTACAAACCACTATTTATCTTGTCGTGTTTGCACAAACCTGGGGTCGTTCGGAGAAATAAATCTCTATTTGTCTACATTCACCAATCCCGTCACACTACAGACACCGCGGGGTACTAACTGTCAGTGTTTTCACGCTCTCCGAGATATATCGTTTCAAACGTCGTCAAATTAATTAACAATGGAACCATGAAAAGGGGGTTTAAGATAAATTGAGTGATAGGAGAATGCTCTCGTTTATTTTTGCGGTAGGTTCGTATGAGGAAGCAAAGAAATTTGTAAGAAAAAAAAAACATAAGAAGCTGTTTAGTATGGGACTATTATTTGTTATTGTTTGAGCTTGTAACTGATCGACACTTTTGGTGGCAAGTTTGTTTTTGTTTGAGGCTTTGACGTCTTAGACCGTAAGTTCGGTGTCATGCAGCGTGTTTCTGGGTGCAAATTTACTATTGTTAGTAGTTAAAGAGACACGTGACAATGACGTCGCTTATGGTGTCTTTAATCAATCATTGAAATGTTGTAATTGCGTAGATCTGTTTGATAATTTACGTCGGTTCGTGCCATGAAATTCTAGTGAAGTCATTAATTATTGTGCTTTTGTTTATATGTACATTAGGATGACGCGATCAGGCTGATGTAATTAGAATTGATCTGCAGATAATAATTTCCTTATTGTTCTTAAACATTCCTATGTTACATTGGGCTCGGTACATATTATATCTCTGTAATTACCTATCATAATGTTGTTGGCGTTCAATCTGTATTACGTAACAACGGGTACCTACATATTTACACTCAAAATATCTATTTCATCGGTTAACCCATCAGTAGATCGCGTGTACAAACTGTCCCAACGGAACTGCTTTGATACATATGTATAATTAGACTTCACTTTTCTTTAAACAATTTATTAATTAATACAGTTATGAAAGAAGAATAATATGAAGAATATTTAGGTTATTAATTAAGACTTATAAGTATCATTAAAGAAACACACAGTAATTCTAACCTAGGTAAAAACGCACCACTTAACAGATTAACTCGTGAGTTTAACGGCACATCGAAACAAAATAGAAATGTTGACTTATTCGCAGCAAACATCACGATGTTTAGAAAGGAACTATAAGGTGTAATTGATTAATCATTATTGCCCGCATTCTCATTACATTAATTTGATTCTTTCCTATTTCTTTTAATTTTAATTTTTTCAATTGATCATACAAAATTCTGCTTCAAATCTCAAATTACTCTTAGGTGTAATGTCTTTGTTTTTCTGCCTCCATCATGTTAATTTAGAACAGCTAACAATTATTACAATATCTAACCCAGCGAACTTCATAATTTCATATTGTAACCCTGTTTGCTCACTGTCATACTAAGCATGCAGTCTACACCTCTAATTACGATGACACTTACCGTTACAAAGTGTGCGTGTCTTATTTTAATAATGATCAGTGTACATTCTGTTGGTGTTTAATAAATAAATAAAATAAATTATAAAATCAAAGTAATGTAATTTAAATGTAGTAGGTATTTTGTATGCGTATTGATCATTCCAAATGTAAAGCGCTGTATCTAACGGTTTAGTTAAACTGCACGTAACGCACGATTGTTGAAAATATTTCATGGTGTATTAATTTCATTATTCATTATTATTTTGTATTTTAATCAATATTTCTAATACTTTACCGACATATGTTCATACACTTACAGACAACTTAAACCTAATTTTTAATTATTCATCATATATTGCTATCCTCACTTAGGGCTCATAGGATTAATCTGTCTTTACTAAACGGATAAAAATATGTGATCCGTCACGGGACGTAGATAGTAGATGTAAAACATCGAAGTGAACGATTCTCAAATTCTCAACTTGGTATGCGAGCTCAGTACGGCAAGAGAGATTGCGCACAATCGCTTGCGCATGGCATCACGTCGCCATGTGTCACACACACGCCACGGCCTATATCGCACGTCAACAATCAGGTTTACCCTCTCTTATTTATCACACAAAATAAAAATGACAACAAATAAATAATAAATGAATCGCGAAACAGATAATACGTTCAGAAACTGAAACTACCGAAGAGATAAATATACAATATCATAAAAATCAGGAAAATCAATGCCGAAGAAGGTATCAGTTTCATCTTGAAAACTGTCAAAATATTTCTCGTCGAAAGTGTATTTTATCTTGATAGTGGGTATCGAGCGACCGCGCCCTCGTCCATCAAAAATACATTACAAGCGTTTACAAGAAGGTAACCGTGCGATACGACATGAGTTGAGTCAACAAGTTCAAAGATGCCGCTATCGCTGGCTAGTTGCGATTATCGCACGTTAACTAAAAGCGGGATTCCGGCAGGCCGACAAAGCTACGTGTAGATAACCCACTCGATTAATAGTTTTCCTTTCATAATTCGAACACGAATTACATGTTCGACAAGCTATACGACTTGTCGGATAAGTTATACACGTGTAAATCAATAAGATAATCATTGGAACATTTAATTATTACTTGTTATTATTTTGTCTACTGTTTGTTTAATATATTTAAACAACGCTTGTTCAATGGCAGGACGATATGAACCGCGTCAATCAGCTTAGGTACGAATATGGATGAATCATAACATGGCGGCAGGTTTCTTTACTAACGCTCGATTGACTACCTACCATTTACAAAAACAAAGTATATCGCCAAGGACCTGGTACATTTATTTACCATCCTCGATAAATGGGCTATATAACAATGAAAGAATTTTTCAAATCGGACCAGTAGTTGCTGAGATTACCCCCTACAACGTCACAATTCACAACGTCACAAACTCACAAACTTTACCTCTTTATAATATTAGTATAGATAAAGATGTCGTGACAATTTCTTTTTTATATAATAAAATCTGCGAAGTAAAACTAAAAAGTGTGAATCGAAATCTATCCGGTATTTTTTTCGGTATGCAGGCAAAACTGGCAGACCATTAAGATTTCATTTATTTAGATAATATAAATAAAATCTTACTGTGGATTAAGAACTTAGATTTATTACCTTTAAAAATTGATCAAAGAATATAATCTCAGTATAAAATATTATGACGTTAATAGGATTCTTTTCTTCTTCTACCTGCCTCTAATGAGAGTACAGTGTTCTATTGGTAAATATATTACGTTACAGTGCAAGTTAAGATTCCAAAATATGGTATTCTAAATAGAGTTCCTATGGGGCATTTTATCATTTATAATAATAATATACTGTACAGTATAATGGTTTGGCACTAATCAAAATTGCGTGATCCTCCCCTATCGCTATCATTATTTTGTTTTTGATCAATAATATTATAATGAGGCAATATCTGTGAATATGTTTAAAGCAGGTATTTTCTGGAACAAACACCATAAATTCTTCAATTTATAGGCAACTATAATACATGTGCATTTTATAGACATATAGAATCACTACCGGTTGTTAGTAAGTCTAGTAATTTTGTCTAATAAATTTTAATCGTTTCACTATGAAGGCTGTATCGTATGTATTTGAGACTGGTTTGGGTGTTCTGAGATAATATCTGATATCGCATTAGACACTAATTGTAATAAATTAATGCTAAACTGTAAATCTTTATGTTGGTATTTTAGATTATTATAAACTATTTACAAGATTAATTTATATCGTTAAAAATCGTGATGTCCTCTTTTCGAACTGATTACGCTTTTGAACTAGCAAAGTCTTAAAAGCTTCAACGGACTACTAAGGCGAGCGCTTAAGGCACTCAGCAAATTTTATTTGACAACTAGCTGTTGCCTGATACATGCAATTCGCGACCTAATAGAGCTAACCTAAGCTAAGCTACATTTACATACTTATATGAGTTGTTGAAACATATGTGTACCAAGAATACATACCTCGACAACTATTATATGTATTAAGTGTCTGATAATTTTTCTGAACTATTTCAGTACGATAAGGGACAAGCAAAAACCCTTTCACTTTCATGTGTAAGCATGTATGCGTGCATGTGTGTGGAGATGATATGTGTAATGTTGTCGCACTGATGTAAGATTTTGTGTCAATGTATCGCACGAGCAGCGTACTCAAGGGCTCCATGTGGGGCGAACGGACCTAAGATCGAGCTGCTGCCGAAATTCGTAATGTTTTTTTTTCTCGAACTGACTACGCTATTAACCTAGCAAGGTCTTAACTGTCGTGATGTGGTGGAAACGAATAATATAGTTATCTAAAATAATAACTAAAGATCTTAACAGCTGCAGTAATATAATAGAAAATCTTGCCACACGTAAGGAGTACAAGGTCAATTAATAACATGCAGTTAGAACCATCAAGTGGCGGTGCTTTTGTGCTGTTAAGTCGTTATTAGAACTCTTCATTATTTTCCAATTCGCGAGTATATGTTTGCGGGCGAGCGATAACTTTTATCTTCCTATACGAGCAAATGAATGAGCAAGTCATGTTATCATAATTACTATACTGTAATAGTAATAGGTATAATATTCTCTTTATTATACGTAATTTATTTATTATGTTGTACTAGAATGATTTATTGTTAGGACAGTAATACCTACTGATTGTTCATCTGTTTTTTTTTACTGACTACGCTATTGGCTTTGCAAGGCCTTTACAGCTTAACCGGACTACTTCACCTCAGTGTTTTGGTAAATGTAGTTGTTTGTGTGTATCCATGGTGTTTATAGATCATATTCAGTTCTCAGTGGACTTTAAAATATTTTTTTCTACTTTGTTTTATTAAGTTTAGAAGCTTTATTTAATTGTTGTATTTTCGGTGAGAAGGTAATAAAAATATGAACATCACATCGATACTAAAGCGTGTTTAATTATGTATGTTTATATAAAATAATTTAGCATATGTTATCGTGGTAATTACTTGAAACCATTAATTTAAATTACATAGAATTTACTTCATTGTTGTTTAAAGTTAAAATCTTAATATTTTTAAGCTCTTAAATGTTTATTACTTTGCGTCATCTAATAATTATATTATATTCATACTACCAATGTAATATGTATTTAATATACATATGTGTAAGTGCTTTAAATAGTGGAGTTTACAGTGTTACTGTATAGGTATATACAGGGTGGAATTTTTTAATGCCACTTGGAGGGAAAGTACTCTTAATAAAAGATATAGCAAATTTTATATATAAATATATATATACTATATATATATGTGCCATATAGGTACTATATATGATATAGTTTTACATATAATTAGTACAAGGTAAAGAAGTATTTACAGCTTAAGAAAAACAAGTACAATTAAGGTATCAGCTAATAATATAAGAAAGTTCCATATTACATTTTAAGTTATTTTGGTTTAATAAATACGCGATCAAATAACAAATTAGAAAAACGTTCATGTCTAACTATGACTCTTCTTTTTGGAAATTCATCCACCTCATCTGTGTTTCGTTTATCTGTATCCTATCAAGTACTTGATTGTATGTGATAACCGCTGACTAAGCATTCGGTATGCCGCCCAAAACAGTCGCGGCGCGCCCGCCCGCCGTGTTTACGTCACACAAACAAATAGTATTTTTTTTTGTTAATGCATACTATAATAACGCTGAATAATAATGTTACATTGTGTATGTTAATTATTCGTTTTGCAAATTTTGAAACGTTTTAAACGTATATTATTTTTCTTCATTATAATTACGTACATAATCGTCTAGTTTTGCTACTTAAGTGGTTTTTGTTGAATTAATTATAACATTAGAGGTTAATGTGTATGACTTTTGAATATAAAACTGATTTTCTTCTTTTGTTTTTCAACAACCTACCTACCAGTGTATAAAGGGCATCCGATTACGAACAAATTGAAGGGCATTTTAAACAAATAGATGTCAGATTTTGTTAGTAATAGTTATCTGTTAACATATTTTATTACAGGTTATCTTTTAGTGAACATGGAATTATCGTTAGATAAGTGTAATTTATAAATAGTTGTGTTCCAGTGGTTAAAGTTGGTGCTAAACTTAATACGCTGTGATCTGGTTTTTGTGATTAACTTCATGTCTTTCCTAGGTGGATAGCGTTGTTTTATAATAGCTGATTAAGTATAATTTAAATGTTAAGTTCTATTTTATGAATACAACAGTTTTACTGAGAAATAAAAATTGCTTAATATTCTCAGTTTGCTTTTAGTTATATTAAAATACTAACTTCTGTCTGCGACTTCATCTGCGTGGAATAGTTACTTTGGGTTAACACACGCAGCGGAAGACCCCATCTTGAAACATTCTTCATTGGTGCTCTGCTCTTATTGGTCTTAGCGTGATGATAATATATGATAAATGAGCTATCTAATACTGAAGGAATATTTCGAATCGGACTAGTAGTTCCTGAGATTAGCACGTTCAACCAAACAAAATAAAAATATGTTACTAGTTGCCCGCCTAGTTTCGAACGGGTGTACTTACTACCAAAGCAATTGAAACCGAATTATCTCTTTACAGAACAGCAATAAAAATGCCAACTGAACAATTGTATTCCAGTTTGTGAATATTTTTCATACTGTTTTCTCACGCGCTCATTTTTTTCAATTTTCCATACGATTGCTCAAACATTCTATCTCATACAAACCTTGTCCTGATAATTTTAAACACAACAAAAGAATTACACAAGTAAGCAGACGTTCTGAAATGATATGCTTACATATCGGCAATTGCAATTGATTTTTTTACATGCATGGGTAGAAGGACGTGACAATTATATTCGACTGCATTAGGTACGACCACATATATGACTAGTGTCTGCCCGCGACTTCGTACAGGAAGAATAGTTACTTTGGGCTAACGCTAACACGCAGAGGAAGCTCTTAAGAGGAAAAAAATCTCGATTTTGAAAACATTTGGTTTTGAAAGAACAACATTGAAAGAATTTATTAAATCGGACTAGTAGTTCCTGAGCTTACCCCCCCCCCCCCCTACAACGCTACAAACTCACAAATTTTACCTCTTTATAATTTTAGTATATATAGATCACTAAGTTGAAAGAGTGTTCAGATGCAGCGTCGTTGGATGTAGGTTCCAATTCTTGCAAATTGGTTGCAATTTCAGATGATGGAAACTATCGTAACGAAACCATAGCATGGTAGTAGGTAGCGTTTAACTTAGGCCGCCTGGTTAACTACAAATCTCACGTTGAAAATCTGTCCACAAGCAGATGTTAGCGTAGTCCGGCAGCTGGACCCGAGAGGCAGTCTTCTTTAGATTTGATGTGTTTATCATCTTGATCACATCATTATTTAAAATCGTGATTGTGGTCAAAAATCTACCAGATTAGGCCCCCCTCAGCAGCGGCTCAAGCCTAGGTCCGTTCCATTGGCGTGGAGCACTTGAGTACTGAAGTATGCTGTATGATATAGTGACACAAAACCTTACAACTCGGAAACAACATTACACATAATATTACACATGTGCACACACACACGCTTACACATGAGATTGGAAGGGTTTTATTATTGTTTTTCTGTTTTTATTATTGTTTTTGATATTAATCATAACATCTTATGACCCTCTGCCTTAAGAGTCGCTTCTCTGCCACATGTAATCTTCTTTCATCCGTCTCTTTCGTAGTCAATAGGTCATTATTTATTTATTATTTATAGTCATATAAGTTTATGCAGTTTTCCCTCTAGTTTCAAGGGCTTCGTCGATCGTAAGGGACACCATACACTTTTCGTCATTTCATTCTTCACATCCTTGTTTACTCCACTATCATTTTGGATCAATGAACCGAGGTGAAAAAATTGGGGCAGTTTGGTAAGGATAATCTAGATAGACGGGCGAATTTTTAGAACATATGTTCTAGTAAAAAATATATATACATATAAACTAATTGTTTTTTGTATATAATTATTTGTTTGAAAATATTGCATATACGTTTACATGGATTAAAAGAAATATTTGGAATTTGTTAATCGCTGATTCACTGTCTTATTTTGTTATCAAGTAATAATACAAGATAGGTGTGTTTTGTTTCAGACAATTAATCAGACTACACAAATATTGAATAATGGAATATTCCATTTTAAAATAGAGTATGATGCTCTGATATTCATGTTATTTGAATTATTACACGCATCTATTATATCACAATAAGATTATTAAAATCGTTGCAAAATTAGAACCTAGAATATTTGTATACTTTATATGGGTACTACATTTGCTTATAAAATCATTATATAGTATAAAACAATATCCTATGCCACGTCTGTCTGTCTGTTCGAGATAAACTCAAAAACTACTGAACTGATTTTCATACGGTTTTCATCAGTAGATTGTTTCCTCAGAAAGGTTTACGTATATAATTTCTCAAAGTTTTTTTTTAATTTTTAGGGCACGACAACGTCCACCGGGCCCTCTAGTTATCACTAAAATAATTAAATAACCAAATTAAATAGCACAGATACCTTAAACTTTTCCATAACATAATGTTTAAATTCAAGAAATCATTTCATAAATAATCATAATTCGGATTAGTTCGTTGTTATCGCGATTTCTTTTTATTTCCAAAGTTCGAAGTGTATACATTTAGTTTAAACGGGAAAAAAGTGTTACTTATATATTGTAATTTTTAATTTATTTATCTTTCATTATTCTATTAATTTTATAATTATTTTATTACGTAATAATCATATCGAAATCTCAAATTAACATTATAACGAATGAATCACTATATTTTATAAATTTTATTTAACTCTGGATTGAGTCATAGACTATTCTAGTTTCACGTTTTTGAAGCGACTGTGGCTGGCTGATAACGAATACGTTGAAACGATATCATTCAAATTATTTACTTCGTATTTAATTGTTGTAACAGGATTATTACGTAAGAATAATAAATGAAAGTTGTTTAATTCTTATAATTGTTATATGCAGTCAATCTCAGAAACTTGGCGCCTGTCATTGAGGCACAAGGGTGTCATTGGTATGGCCGCGGCCCACTGATCTGACCTGAAGTCTTATTTGTTTTAATCATTAACGACTGCTATCAGTACTTTACTGTCTGTAATAGCTCCACAGAGGATTTTGGTTTATTTTTCTGGTTTTATTAATATACATACATATAAAAAAATAAATTGTAGTGTCTATTTGTAAGATCAGAACAACAGATTTTTACTAAAAGGTCATGAAAGTATACTATATGCTAGTTAACAAAAAAAAAATTTTTAATTTTTTCGAAACGGTTGAACCGATTTTGACGGGACTTTCACTGGCAGACAGTTGATGTTATAAGAAGTAATTTAAGCTCCTCTTATATCGGAAGAATAATAGGGGTTTTACACAAATATAATAAATAAAGTAGTATGTCCAGTACAGATTCCGCCTTTATACTACTTTTTTATTGAATTCCACGCGGAAAAACTCGCGGGCAATAGTCAGTTATATAATATATGATCATGAACTATTCCAATAAATAACACACTTTAATAACTGTTACTGGAAGACTACGTGTATTAGATCTAATCTATACTAATATTATAAAGAGGTAAAGTTTGTGAGTTTGTGACGTTGTAGGGGGTAATCTCAGGAACTACTGGTCCGATTTGAATAATTATTTCAGTATTATAGCTCATTCATCAAGAATGGTTATAGGTTATATATCATTACGCTAAGACCAATAGGAGCGGAGCATAGATGAATAATGTTTCAAAATCGGGATGTGTTTTCCTTTTGAGAACTGCTGCGTGTTAGTGTTAGTGTATCTTTTCCACACGAACGAAGTCGCGGGCAGAGGCTAGTAAATTATAAATATACAACAAACAAACATAAACCAGATCAACATTCATCATTAGGTCTTTTGGGATAATTCTGGAAAATATTAGCGTTAATATTTACCTTATCAGAACCTAAATTAAATAAAGTATTTTTGGTTTTGTTTTCTTTAAGACAATTTCTGGTATTTTTATTACACTTAGATGCATACCGATCCTTAAAATGGGATTCGTTAGCGACGAACTGCTAGCAATTGGTTATACATTCGACATATTACGAAGCGATTCCAGATTTGCTTGTTAATTAATTTATTTGAATAATAATACAAGTTTCATATTTTCCTATATGATATTGTCTGAATGAACATTCTCCTATTCTATTGTAAGCCGATTGCATTCAGGATTCAACTTTTAACGAAATTCAGCACACCGCGTCTGTCATTTACACAATCTGTTAAGCTTTTATCAAATACTTCGTAGTCAAAATCTTTTTAAAGTTAATGTATGAAGCATTGTGGAATTTAATTTGAAATACAAATGAAATAAATTTCACTTTGTTCTTGATATAGACTAAACATAACAGTATAATTGTTTAAAATCCATATCAAATCAGAAAACTAGAGCATTCTGTTGAGGCATGTGAATATTCGCGATAAAATACAAACAGACAACTCATGCAAAATCAATATTAATATTATAATGACAACAAGACAGTTACGGTTTAAGTACAAAGCGTTAGAGATGTGTATATTACGTAAAATGTCTAACTCTGGTACGATTCTCTCTCTCGGCTGACAAACATAATTTATGAAGTTCTTAATACCAAGATAAGGAATATTTACACACTCCGAGAAGGTACACAAACAGCCATCTCAGCTCTGTCTTAGTGTTATGTACACAGATAGATATAAGTATCTCGGTAATTTTACTCGTTGAGAAATCTACACTCCAGATAAAGAACGTAAACAAAAATTACATTAAAATTTTCGACACACGGTTTAAGATCCAAAGCAATTTCTTATGTTATACAGATTTCGTATTAATCTGTCTGTGTACAAGTATATTGTAAAGTTTAAATGTATGTAGATAGAGCACACAAATTCACTATGCATGATAATGAGTTTTCGAATCCATCCTTGGATGTTTTTAAATGAGGCACTTATCTAAAGATTTTGGTATTTCCGTAATACGTTTACCCATTTGTCACACATGACAAAGATGAAAACGTATCCTGGTAGTTTCTTTAGGACAACGATGACCTATACTCTCCAACCACAGTGAGCTGCGAAAGGAATATTGTATTAGATTTATATTTTTAATTATTGCACAAAACGCAGAAAGTAATTTGCTGCTGCTAAACTCTAAGTATCGGATTACTTTATTTTATAGGTTCAAGAAATTCTGCACTGTCTGGTCAATATTAAAAACACGTAAGAATATAAAACTATACGTTATATATATAAATCTAGTATCTGGACGGCCGAGCTTAGTTTTAAAAAACATTTTTAAATAAAATAAACTGTTAAGTTTGCTTCCCAAAATTTACATTTTCCATCAAAAAATTTAAAAAAGACATCTCATTGCTGTGTCACTTGGATTCGAACTGGGGTTACACGGTTTTTCGAAGCAGCCGATTTCTGAGTTATTGTTGTTTTAATAACGGCAGCGAAGTATACCTTTATACTCTAGCTATATTTTTTTCATTGTCTGAAATCTTAGATAAATTTTCTATGAATAAAATCTAGCTAAATCGATTTATCCTCCCCCAAACTACGTACACACTAAGTTTCACGGTAATCGCTGCTGCCGTTTCCAAGATCCTGAATATATAACAATATAAAAATATACAAGAATTGCTCGTTTAAAGGTATTAGATTAGATGAATAAAATTTAGCTAGATCGATTTATCGTCCCCGAAACTACCTAGATATTAAGTTTCACGGAAATAGATGACGCTGTTTCCGAAATCCTGCATATATGGAAATATGAAAATATACAAGAATTGCTCGTTTAAAGGAATTAGATTATATAGTAGGTATATTTGACCACATCACAAATCCATAAAATGCAAATTTAGAAGAGTAGTTAGGTGAGAAATGTTCTTATTTTATGACAAGCAACGCACAGTAAAAATCTGTCGGTTAATTGTTTGATGCTGACATTCAAAGTGTTTACTTTACCGACTTTGCAGTTTTAAATTACGATAACAACTTGTAATAGAATGTAAGGTCTTGACAATCTGCGTATCTCTGCCTTTATTAAAGTATTCTTGAACACGCACAAATATTGCATTAAAATCTGTTCAACCGTTTTGGATGATTTCAGTCACACATGGACAGTAGAATTATGTATATAAAAACTAACGGGCTCGGCAGACGTTGTCCTAGCCTGATAAATAAAAAACCTTGACAAATTAAACCTTTCTCATGAATCAATTTATCGACTGGTAAAAGCCGTTTAAAAATCCGTTCAGTAGTTTTTGAGTTTATCGCGAACAGACATACAGACGTGGCTGAGGACTTACTTTAGAATATTTGGCGATTGCTGATACCAATCTATGGTAA
>JACEII010000034.1:1989779-2013985 GCA_014332785.1 Antheraea mylitta
ATATTATAAAGAGGTAAAGTTTGTGAGTTTGTGACGTTGTAGAGGTAATCTCAGGAATTACTGATGCGATCTTTCAGTATCTTATAGCTCATTTATCAAGGAAAGTTATAGACTAGATATCATCACGATAAGACCAATAGAGCACCAAAGAAATATGCTTCAAAATCGGGATTTTTTTTCCTCTTGAGAGCTTCCGCTGCTTTGTAGCGTTAACCCGAAGTATAATTACTACGTGGACGAAGTCGCGGGCAGGGGCTAGACTGATAAAAGGAAGCAATCGTACCCTGAGCTCAGTTAATACTCGATTATTATATCTCAAGACCAAGTCAGGAACATCTTGTGAAGGAAGTACTCTGCTCTTCAAATTGGCTCATAATTTAAAAAAAAGGATGGTGACATGATGGTATATTTCAGTCTTGTTAAGTTCGACACTTTGTAATTTTTTACTGCTATTTACATTCATTAAAAGAGTTGAATTTCGTTCTGTGGAATATAAATAATAAACGTTTTGTTCGGGATCGTTGATTTTGGATATTTATTCAAACGTTACTTTTTTTCCGGACACGTTTCGTCTAATCTAATGACACTGTCTTATCGTATGACAGATACGAAGGATACCTCTGTAACATGTGAACAAAAGTTTTATAAATATGTACGCCAAATAAAGTTCTTTAAAATATTTATGATGATACAAATCAAAATATTTATTAGCTGCGGAAAATGTTAGCACAAAACGAATCGTTATTTTTATTTTCTCGCACTGACTATGCTATTGACCTAGCAAGGCCTTAACAGTTTTACCGGACTACAAATCGTTAATTGTTATATTAACAAAATGATTAATTAATACCTCTTACCTGAAAAGTATCCTATGTAAATTTGTGTACCCTTGGCAACGTGTATGCAGAATTTTATGATAATCATTTAAGTAATAAACCAATAGACAAACAAATTCACATTAATAATATTAGTCAGGATTAGGATTTCATATGGACAAAAGCTGGAATATGAAATGTATGAGGTAATTAAATAAAGAATACTATTTCTATAAATTATCTGATTATTTAATTTTACGATGATTGTTGTAAATATTATTGAATTACTCAAAAGCATAAAAAGTATGAGTGGTTCCGTGAAAAACTGTTATTTTGATCATATAATAAGCATATAAAAACAACTTAATATGATTCCCTAAGATAAAATAGGTTAATAAATTTTGTTATTTTCTTGTTTGTGTATGTTTATTATTTGTTATGATATAGATATCGTTAAATAATGTTATCTATTATTTTGATATAAATAAAACATTTTTTTAAAGTTTCATTGTGCGTGCCACTTAATAATAAGTGTTTATCTAATATAGTGATGCTGTTTATCGAGATAAAAAAAAGTTTCTAGTTATAGTTTAACTTATTTAATAACTTTTATTGATTTATTAAGATTTAAAGTAATTTAGATTTTAAACTTTGATAATTTATACACGGTTTTTTGCCAATTACCTATATGAGATTTGAAAGTTTCTTTTTAACTAGACGGATTATTTTACTCAATTAGTCTCTTCATAAAATCTCCAAATAATAAATACCTAGTAATTTAAATATAAGCTTACATTCACTGACTACGTTAAATATATATAGTTATTATAGGTTATATATCCATTATGTTAGATCACTGCTTATGAAATTGCTGTTATTTGTTATCTATACTAATATTATAAAGAGGTAAAGTTGTGACGTGAGTTTGTGACGTTGTAAGGGGTAGTCTCAATTACTGGTCCGATTTGAAAAATAATTTCAGTGTTATATAGCTCATTTATCGAGGAACGCTATAGTCAAAATATCATCAGGCTAAGACTAATAGGAGCGGAGCACCAATAAAAAATGTTTCAAAATCGGGATTGCTTTTCCTATTGAGAGCTTCCGCTGCGTGTTAGCGTAAGTGTAAGGTAACTATTCCACGCGGACGAAGTCGCGGGCATAAGCTAGTATAATATATAAGTATAGTTGTTCATATAACACGACCGCAAGGTGTGGTCTACCCTAAATCCGTGCGTTAATCTCTGGGTGCGCGGCGCCTCTGTGCCCCGCCGCCTGGAATTACCTTATCGAGCCCTCGAGATTTCTTCGCTTACAACTCCCCTTACATTACAGCCGAACGTATCTTACTTGTTATGTGAATATAAAAGACATTTCCAAACATTGTAGGGACGAGTTATCGTAACACTAACATAACATGGTTCGTAATACAACGGGTAGTATTTTACTTCAGGCACAATTAGGTACCATATTGTATTGCACAGGTGACGAAGATACAATATTTTCTTTAAAAAATCTGCTAATACAGTAATATCATAGCACACTATCTTGTAAGACAATAAAAAAAACATTGAATATAATATACTGAATCTACTCTACTGATAATCTCTAATCTATGATGAATCTATATGAAATCATGAGCATAAATGAGCATGTCATATACGAGATATGGTATTTAAATATTTTTTTATATAATGAATATACGAAAGCTAAGATAAAGTTAATAACACAGGTGTTATTGTGTCCCAAAAGAGCAGGTACTATTTAAGTTATGATACTGAACGTTTCGAAATGATTCTTGTATATATTCACTAACATGGCTGTGTATACTTTTTTCTACTTTGCTAATTTTATAGCAATAGTATTTAATACAACTAAATTTAATGTACAGACTTATATTTTAAAAAATGGTTCGTACCGCGATGTGTACACACGCGCTAATAGTGAAACTTCTGTCGAATATTTTATTATTGAAAATAATGTTATATGTATTACACTTATCGCATATTATCACTCTAAATTATTTATGCTGTTGATGAGTAGTATAAAAAGTAGTTGCCAGAACATAGGTATTTGTCAAAGCATCTTGGCTGAACCCTGTTCGGGTGAAGCTTTGAAGCTGTATGATCTGATAATGATACCTCATCAGCGACTCTCATGATAGAGAGATTGGGGAACACTAGTTCTGATGTGTTCGGTGGAATAAAAGGCCCTATAAACAATGTAACATTAAAAAAAAAACATTTATGCAAAGAGAAATTACCATAATGTTGGATACATTATGGTAATTACTTCATACACTTCAGACGTCATCTATTCCTCTTTTTGTTTACCATTCTTGACATAATTATTCCAGTTATATGAATAACATCTCTGGTCATGACATGTTCATACCTCGGTAACCTATCACTCCTCAACTGCTTTGTAATTGGTGCTACTGTTAATAAATGTAATTCAGACTGACTAACATTTTTTTGGTCCTAGTAGCAATTTCACACGTTCGAGATGTTGTTATAAATCTCCAAATGCACCACAAAGGTGTTTTTTACTTATTAAGAATAAATTTCTTCTATTGTTGAAGGTAAAACACGCACAAAAGACAAATATCGAGTCGTCTACACTGATCACCAGCGGCTAGAGTTAGAGAAAGAGTTTCACTACAGCCGATACATCACAATTCGACGCAAAGCTGAACTAGCTGTTACCCTCGGCCTATCAGAAAGACAAGTGAGTACCGTTATTTATTATACCGTAAAAACTTTGAAAAACTGCGTTTAGTAAAAGACCGGCATAATCTAAATACTCAAAACTGTAACGAACTGGTCGCCCCATGTTTCAGACTTAGCAAAACCAGTAATAGTTTTTTAGGTAATAGTGTTAGGTTCTACAATAAAGTCCCAAAGCATGTTACCGATTTTCTGGACTGTAAATTTAAGCGCCACGTCAAGCGAGTTTTGGTGTCAAAAGGATATTATAGAGTGTATATGTGAACGATAGTGATGTCTGGAATTGACTACTTTCTCTGCATCCACTAAAAGCGATTGTATGATGTATCGGAAACATATGTTAAAAAAATGTACCCGATCGAGTTGCTTGCCGGTTTTTCTCGATGACTGGGTTGTTTTCCGAATAGGTGGTAGTTTTGACGTTCATAAGTACCTTAGTAGGGCCTAAACTGAATAATTTTTGATTTTGATTTTAATTTGAATTATTTAATTGTCATACGAGTTGCATATTCAATCCAAAACACAGTGATTAAGAAAATCATCTGAATGTATAATCTAACTGTCGGGATATGGTGTGATACTCAAATCAGCAATTACCCATGCCTAAGATACGTGCTTATTTTTATGTGATCGATATGCAGGTCCTCAAATTTTTACTGTAATATTTGATAGAGTGGACTGATTTTAATGTAACAAAGGATTACGTTACTGGGCTTTACGATTTTTTTGGTTAGGGTTCATCGTGAATGATATGTAAATGTATTTTATTACTTATTCTAAGTCTCCTGCAGCAATTTTTTTTACAAAAATCCAAAAAATACAAAGACATTTACATTTTTATTATATGTTTTGATAAGTCAAGGTTTATTGGCATAAACTTTTATATATACGTATACATATATCATATGGATATATATCATATATTTTACAATATGTATAAATTAATATTTATTTGATAGATAATTGATTGATACTTATCTAAAATAGCAATTAAGCAGATTCACCGTTGAAACTCGCAATAATTGTACGGTTAGCTTTTTATAGATTTTTTGCTATTTTTCTGATAGAGACTTTAAATAATCAAACTCAAAATTTAATTTTACAATTTTTAAGATCACTCTCAAAACAAAACTCGCATCTTTTTTTAAAAAAAAAAACGACATATACACATATGTCCGATTTTTACTACTTCTGATCTAAAGTAACCCTGGTTATTTGTTAACCGACTTCAAAAAAAGGAGGAGGTTATCAATTCGACTGTATGTTTTTTTTTAAATCTATAATTATCAAGAAACTTCAAAAATAATTTTAATTCGAGATAAAGTTTTCGTAACGGTTGTAGCGATTGGTGTCTTTATTTTTTTACTATTATTTTATTTGATTTATTATTAAAATTGGAACATGTTTTTCTAATTGAATTATAGATAGATAAAAACAGTTATATAAATTTATTAATAAAATAAATACATATTAATATTAAAATTTGATCTGATTTAAAAACAGTTCTATATATAAATAATTGAAGAATTTATACAAGTAATAAAGCTACTGTTATTTTTTACTTCTTTTTAGAACACAATATAAACATTTGATTCTTATAAAAAATTCGAAACAAGCTATATGGGCCGATATACGCCTTTTAACACATATATGAGTACCTAAAGAATACATTCCTCATATTTTTATTTAATGCATAGACACAGGTCTGAAAAAAGGGATTACATATAAATGGCAACATTCCCGTTTAAAATCCACACTTCAACTTTGCAAAATAGCTGTATGCCCAATATCGATTAGTACATTCATAACTGAGAACGTTTTAGTTCAGGCAATTAAGACCCATTTCCCATTATGATTAGTCAACGGTAATTAACGTTGTTAGAGAAAGCTTAGAATAATTTTAGAATTTCCAAAATACATTAAACATTTTACAGTACACTCTTAATTTATTAGAAACAAACACGCACCCGGACATCGTTCATGAATTTTATGTATAGATTAAGGTGTAGATATATTTAACGTGCAATGTATATTAAATAATCTTTATTACAGGTAAAAATATGGTTCCAAAACCGACGCGCCAAGGAAAGAAAACAAGTGAAGAAACGCGAAGAAGTCGTTATGAAAGAGAAAGGTGACCACGCATCACTACAGCACGCACAGCTCCACCACGCTACAATGCTACATCATCAACAGATGATGAACGGTATGATGCATCACCATCATTATCACCAAGGCGTGCTTCAAGGCGTACCTGAGCCTTTGGTGCCGGGCGTCCCACCCGTACCCCTTCTGTGACCGCAAGCCTATTGTGAACATAGTGATAACTTTGCATTGTAACAACGACCAGTGATTTTATTTTAATTCCTCTAAATGACATTACTATAATTTTAATTGCGACATGACCTTAAAAATGTGTGATTTTAGTGCAATCTCGTGGGAGACGTGTCGATTTAACAACGTTGTAAATTTAAATTTATTAATTTAATACTCTTAGGTGCTACTTTGGTAGTTGCCTAATAGCTGTGAGCGAATGCACTTACCCAATGTTCTGGTCGGTAGGCTTTTTCTTTAATGATTGATACATACATATTTATAAATAATAGCTAATACACCGTTATCGAAATAGCCTTTTGATCAGAACCGTTTATGCCATGTTAGCCTCTATATTAGTGCTGAAATTAGACATCTAAGTGTTCACGCCTAATAGTTATATAATGTACTTTCTTTTGGAAAGTATGAATAATTCTATTATGAATTTTGTCATTTGAATGTAAATATAGAATACTATATTTTTATATTATTATTATAACGTTTAAATATAAACTGATTATTTTAAGGTTAATTAATGCTTCTCAAATGCTACAAGTGACTTCTGTTTTTCTGTTTGATTTTTGTCCGTAGGTACTATATACAGAGTTAAGATTTTGATTTCAAATGAATTGACACAACCTAGACTAATATAATGTATCTTATTTGTATTTTTATCTAATTCAGTGTTATATTTAAAAAGCATATTAATAACTGTTAAAATGATTGTATATTTTCCATATAATAATAGCATAAGAATCTCATAAAAATTATGTAATGAAAAGCCGTTTAAATTCCACATAAATTATACATTTGTAGCGTTGAGAAGTGGGTGCGATGATTTTTTTTACTTTGAATGAGATTATTCTTAGATGTAATAGTTCTGTAAATAGTAGATTTAAATTTTAGATTCAATTACTATCCCAGTTTGTTTCTAAAGCATTGACACAGAAAGAAGGACAGTCCACAAAAAATGTTTGACTTTGTATTTTAATATTATAATCGGGGAGAGTTTTGTATTGTGACCATAAATCACGTAGGTTACAAATGAATTGTTAATGTTTTACAATAATTTATTTATTGATTTGCAATCGACGGATGTAATATGATTTGTTTATCATTTTGTTTTGTGATTTATAAGTAAGGGTGCGTGGTGCTAACAATATTTTTTTTTCATAAAACTATCGTTTTATGAAGGTCCAGTTTTAATTTTTCTTTTATAGTGATGAGGGATCTATAGTTTTGTGGTTGTTGTCATATGTTGTGTTGATGTTTGTGAATCTTTTGTAACACTTGAATTGTTAGACTATATACTGCACTGTCACGAAACACATTTGATAAACTAAATAAATCCATGTTAATCAAGTTTCAATTGTTTCAATTTTTTAGAAATAATTCCTTTAATTTATAAAACATTTTTTAGCTCAAACTTTCACCTACACGCGTCCCTGATCTAGAATTTGACATATAAATTTTATAGGTACTTTGATGTATACATACATCATGTAAGTACTAGTATCTGTATCACTATATATTACCTATAAAACAGTCCTCTACCATGTCTGTCTGTTTGTAATAAACTCAAAAACAACTGAACGAATTTTTATGCAGTTTATACCAATAAATAAAGTGATTCATAATAAAGGTTTACGTAAATAACTAGTCAAGGTTTTTTTATTATCAGGGCATGACAACGTCTTCCAGACCCACTAGCATTAAATATATCAATTATATTAAAATACGTATTCATCCCAATGACACAAGAATGTTATCTCTATTTTTCGATGTTTGGATAGATTGGAAAAATATAAGTATCTATAGTTGTTCAGTCATTCAAAATTAATTGGTTACTATCAATATTATTAATGGTAATTATTGAAATGAATAGAGAAAAGGAGACGCAAATCTTCCCTTTACAGTACGATAAAGTACGGAAATAAAATGAAAATTTAACAACTAAACATCAGTCTGTCCATTCTATCAACATTTTAGAAAGTCTCGCTATACTGTCTTCTGTTTCACTTACTCATTTTTTCTGGGGAGAATTGGTTACCCATATGTTTCTATCGATTCTTCTCATTTTTTTTATCATATGAAATTTTAAAAATTTCTTTCATATAAACCTGTTCCGGACAATTATACACAACATAAATTAGCCAAATATTTGGCAATTCATTTCTATTTATTTATTTATAACTAGCAGTCTCGGCGGACGTAGTCCCACCCTCATTCGACCAATACCTACCGTGTCCGATTGTCAATCTAACCCATTCTCGGATCTACTGGAACAGGCACACAATATTTCATCTCAATCAGTCCAACTGTTTAGGAGGAGTTCAGTGACATACACACGTTCAGAAGAAATATATATATAAAGATAATATATAATCATTATTGAAATATGATATTTATATCATCTTCTTATTCTAAGCCCACTTAAATAAAGTCGGTACAACATATTGTCCTCTTTCATTTCCCCATGTCAGTTGTCACCTCAGCATTGATACTTTCTTTATACACATATCATTTTCCAATCTAATCACAACATGCTAATCTCTTACAACAGTATTACTTCTCAACTTTTCCGTCACTGGTGCTATTCTAACACTTTCTCTATATACTCATTCTTAATCTTATTCATTCTAGTTTAACCATACATCCACCTAGTCCGTTAGTGGTATCCGCCGCAAAATACGAAACCGTCCCAACGCCGCGTGCTACAAAAGACATCCGCGACATATTTTTAACGACCCTCCCGATAACAGCAGCGAACGATCAGTACCAGCCTGTCTCTCCAAACAGAGCGTGTTCACGCCCACGCCTGCATAACTACAGGTCACGCCGCCGTTGTCTAGGGGTAAATTTCGCTCCCGCACACCAGCTTAGGTTCCCCTCGGCAGCGACTCAAGCCTACGTCCGTTCCATCGGCGTGGAGGCCTTGAGTGAATAGCTCGCGAGTTTAGTTCGAAAAAAACCATACGTCCATCTTAACATTTGCACCTCTACCTCATGTAATCTTCTCACATCCGTTTCTTTCGTATCCCAACTCAGATACATACAGCAAGACTGGTCTTCTAATAGTTTTATATACCTTCCCCTTAAGTTATAACATTTAAACACAACTTTACAATTTCAATATTAAAATGACATAATGTTCACAATTTCATCACTAGAGTGACCATTTACTAGTTTAAAAACAATGTGTAATGTTTAGTTCACACCGGAAACGTGGAGGACGTAAAAATTATTGCTTATTTTAAAATTAGACTCATAATAGAAACCAAACATGAATCTTTGATATTATGAATTGCTATAGGGCTGAACGTCTATATTAGAAATGTAATTGGTATGTATGATACGTAACCAAATTAATAAGAGTACCTGTTGACCGAGCCTAGCTCGGTTCTCTAAAAAATATTTTTAAACTAAAATAAACTGTTAGGTTTGCCTCATAAAACTAGCATTTTTTATAAAAAAAAATATTATAAAGATATCTCTCTTATAATTATAATAATAAAAATGTTATTTTAATTAAAATAGACCGTTAGGTTTGCCTCACAAAATTAGAATTTTTTTACCAATTAAAAAATATTAAAAAGTCATACCTCTTTTGCTGTCAGTCGGATTGGAACAAGGGTTAGACGGAATTTCGAAGCAGCCGATTTTCATCTGAGTTATTTTTGTTTTGACAACGGTAATGAAATTTACCTTTATATTCTAGCTATATTTTTTCATTGCATTAAAACTCAGATAAAAAGTTTTCTTTTAATGAAATCTAGCTAGATCGATTTATCGTCCCCGAAACCACCTACATTTCATGAAAATCGCTGACGCCGTTTCCGAGATCCCGAATGTATGATGATATATAAATATGCAAGAATTGCTCGTTTAAAGGTATTAGATAGATATTTTATCTTATACCTCTTAAATTATTTTGAATACGTATTATCTACCTTAAAATTTCTTTATAATTATACTGTTTTTACATATCTAATACTAAAATATCGATTACTGTTACCTAAATATACAATTGCCACACTAAATAGATCAAAGCTAAAATTGGCTCTTATGTATTATAGGCCTAGAGAGTCTATGAACTGTTAACGTAATACTGAAATTATTGACTACAAATTAAATATTAAATTAAATAAATTAAATTGGCTACAAATTATATATATTTCAAAATTACAGTAATGAGGTAATTCAAAATATAAACCGAAATAATATACCAAATTCTGAATATTTTGAGAAACTCCAACATAATTACAATATACATAATAACATTGCTAAATTTTATTTTATTTCGATATGCTATATTACATTATTTATACATATTATTACAAGGTGGTAGGATGTTGTTTTAGGCCTTTTAGGTTTTGTTTTTACTGTTTTTTCCGAGTCAACCCTAGAAAGAGGCGTCGGCCACGCGGGGAGGAATGTGAATGCGCTAAACGTTAAGCAAACGAACGCTTATTGAGGGCATTTTGAGAGCACCATCAAAGACACCGCGGCTTTGTACCTAGCCGCCTACAGACATCTTGACCTATAATCTGTAAGCTAAAAAATGCAGTATTTTGATACTAATATTACTTAAATATTTGTTATTGATAATTACTTAAGTATTTGTTATTGATTGAAGACTATTATTTTCTATTATATTACTATATCGGAATCATAAATTTAGTCTTAGTTGCTGCTTTTATAGTAGAGAATTTGTGAAAGTATTTTGTACCGTACTGTACATTGTATAAGATCGAATCATATATTTCATTATATTCAATATCTCCCTACCGGGTAACGTTACACTTAATACTAATATGTACCCAGACATTAATAGAAATTTAATCAATATATGGTTACATGCTCAGGCTAGGAAGGGGTCATTTCCTAAGAGAAGTTGCGATTATACAGTTTGCTTGACGACACATTTTCAAACTGAAAGAACAGTAGCCCTTTAATAAGTACCTTTTGACATCTTTCTTTCTCTAAAATTAGTCTAACAATAAGAACAAGTAAGTACTGTTACTGAATATTGAAAGTAAAGCAGAATAAAGAATTGTAAGTAATTTAGGTTACTCTAATTTGACTTCATGCGGATTTAGTTGTGGTAGCAAGTAATAAACGAGGTACTACATAATAATTTAGCAATAGTTAATTACATATTTGTCAAATCATATAATAATCAATGTTTTTATACACCACTAAATAATTACATACTAAATATATGCAAATTCTTTTTCAAAAAAAGTATAAAAAGATTTCTACTAGAACTGCCACAGTATAAAACATTCGGTGAACCCAAAGATCCCCACAAGGGTTGATAACATGAAACTATAATACGATAAAACAACTTTGACTGGATCACTAGATATGTTGTAAATTAACATATTCAGACGCATATTATGCCGCGACCACCACGTCGTACTATGATCACCACACAGGGGCCCGGCGGCGCAAAACAAACACCGCATCGGGTGTTTACTCTTTCCCTGGGTATGTTTGCACTTTGACAGCAGTCTCACAGGTCGTTAACACATCGCGGCTAACTGGAGGATACAATCCCGTACCCGTTGTGCTCATTGCATTAAATCATAAGACAGGTCATTAAACAATGCAAACATTCGAAGCAGTTACCGGAAATAATCTGAGGAGGCTATTGTAAACGGCACTTCAAATGCAACCACGGAAATACTGAAACTATACATAGGTAGTAATTATAATTATACTTATATCTTGAAAATGGAGTGGTTTTATTTTATTGTTTTGTTTTTCCCTTATCGAACTGAAATAGTTTAGAAAAATTATCTGACATAAAATACGTATTGGAGTTATTGAGGTATATATGCTTGGTACACATATATGTTTCAATAACTCATATAAGTATGAATATGTAGCTTAGCTTAGGTTAGGTCAGATAGGTAGCGAATTGCATGTAGATATCAAGCAACAGCCCAAACCGAGGAGTGCCGTACACTCTTAAGTTAATTGCCCAAATAAAATCGGCTGAGTGCCTTAAGCGCTTGCCTTAGTAGTCTGGTGAAGTTGTTAAGACATTGCTAGGTCAATAGAGTAGTCAGTTCGAAACAAAAAAAGTTACACTTATTTTCTCAAAATGTTAGCGATCAGTGTAAAACTAAATAGACTTGGAGATCACATACGGGACAGTAATTGTGAACCTAAAGAAAATGGTAGTGGATTTTTTTTTAATTTAACGTAATATTAAATTGTAAAAGGTAAAACTGTAATTCCGGTATTATAGTTTAGCGTCACTAATACCGGACCAGAATATATCTGTCGTAATCTACAAATTAAATTATTTTTACGCGTCTTTTGATTTATATATGAAAATTTAGCTGGTATACGGACCGACTGAAGAATAACGAATTTAATAAACAGGTTAGCAAAGTTAATGAGATCATTATCTATTAAAACGAATATTTAACCATACAAACCTGTTTAATAGTAAAGTATAGAGCCAAATGCTATAACATTACAAGCTCATAATAATGTGATATAGTAGTCAAGGTGCTATGAATATCCATCGATGTATCGACATTCTAATGTTATTGAATAAAACGCGACCAACTTAGTCATTAAATATCCAACTATTCTATTATAACTATCTTTTACTTTAATTTGCACCATTACATAAACTAACTGTCGTTAAGTGTATACGTACAAATTGGGTGTGAGATAGTTTTCTAAATTTGTAAGACTTCATAATTACACATTAAAATAAAGTAAATAGAATGAAACCATTTCGTTGACATATAACGAATGAAATCTATTGGTCACTTATACCTAAATGTAACTTTATCGTAAGGTCAGTTTAAATATGTCAATATTATATTAAATTGCAAGTTGGGGTTAAAGTTTTAAATGGTAGTGCAAACTACTCTTAAAGTTCACTATAGTGTCCCTCAACATACTACACTATAAGTGAAATAGAAGTCAAAGTGCTCTATTGATAAACTAGTGCACTCTTTAATAGGTCTTCTTTTATACGAACATTAACATGGCTTAATTTTGAACCAATTACGTATCAAAATCTTGAACCACATCAGTTCAGTTATTAGCGTCCCTTTTTACTCATGGCGAAATTTCTATGATTTAATCAAGTTATTTCTAAACCAAACTGAACAAAAGACTAAACATATGCTTTATATATTTTAGATACTTTAATATTTTTGTAGGATTCAACATCTGACTAAAATTTCACCTATGAAATTATTATGTGGTAGATTGTAATACGGTAACTAAAACTAAAAGAGTATTAACTTTTAAGTGGTGTAACGTTATAACACACATATATATATATATATATATATATATATCAATGAGTTTTCCTATTCCACTCTCTGCTGTCAGATGTCATCTATATATATATATAAATTGGTATATATAAGCATATTATGAGAAGTAATGAAAATTATGTAACTAGAAAAGTTTTTAGTATGGAGGTAGACCGATATAAGAGTAAACGAACACCGAAAAAGTATGGATGGATTGTATGAAAAATGATATATGCATATGTAAATGTGTAAATACTGAGATGACATGTGACAGCAGAGAGTGGAAAAGGAAAACTCGTTGAACCGACTCATCTTAGATGAGATAAGGGTAATAAAAAGAATAGGAAGATAGGAACACACCTATAGTTGCTTCTCGAAAGATGTTCAACTTGAAAATCGTAGCTCTAGCTAGATGGGTATTACAATAATTCTTATCATCTTACTATAGTTTCGACACAATGGTGTCTCATTTACCGTAAATTCCGGCTCATCGAAAGCATTCGAATATACGTCGATATATCGGTGACTACTAGATCAACATCTTTTTTTTTTCGTACTGATTACGCTATTGACTTACCAAGGTCTTAACAGCTTCATCAGACTACAAAAGCGAGCGCTTAAGGGACTCAGCCGATTTTATTCTGATAACTAGCACAAGGGTACCCGGCACACTGCGGTTGGGCTGTTGCCTTTTTTTTAACGTTGGGAAATACCTTATGGATACTCACCCTCCCGGGGAGAGGGTAAGTTATGTCTTGCCTGATTCATGCAAATCGCGACCTATCTGAGTTAACCTTAGCAAAGCTATATATATTATACTTATATGAGTTATTGAAACATATATGTATACCAAGCATACATACCTCAACAACTCTTATATGTATTTTGTGTCGAATAATTTTTCTAAACTATTTCAGTTCGATAAGGGAAAGCAAAAACCCTTCCACTTTCATGTGTAAGCATGTATGCGTGCACGTGTGTGGAGATAATATTTGTAAGGTTTTATGTCACTGTATCGATGCGGGCTGCGTACTCAAGGGCTCTACGACAAGGAAACGGACCTAGGCTTGAGTCGCTGCCAAGGGAGGCCTAGTTAACCGTGTCAACTTCCTTTTAAAATGTATAATGATTATCGTGGGATATTGGTTATAGATACCTATATACGTGATAGTAAACTTAATATTGTGGTCGTGTATTTATATGGTAAATAACTTACGTTATTATCAAAATCAAAAATACTTTATTCAGTTTAGACGCTAATATGACACTTATGAACGTCTAAAACTACCACCGGTTCGGAAAACAACCTAGTCATCGACAAGAACCGGCAAGAAACTAGATCGGATACATTTTTTTAACATACATTTCCAATACATCATACAATAGCTTTTAGTGGACGCACAGAGGAGTCAATTCTAGACATCACTATCGTTCACATACTGATCCACTATATAATATCCTTTTGACACTAAAACCCGCTTGACGTGGCGCTTAAATTTACAGTCCGGCAAATCGGTAATATATTTTGGGACTTTATTGTAAAACCTAACACTATTACCTAAAAAACTATTACTGGTTTTGCTAAGTCTGAAACATGGGATGACCAGTTTATTGCAGTTTCTAGTATTTACATTATGCCGGTCTTTTACTAAGTTCACTTTTTCAAAGTTTTTGTATCATTAAATTATCAAGAATGTATCGGGAAGGTAGAGTTAAGATACCGATAGGGAGGGTAGAGTTAAGATACCAGTTTTAGATAATTTTGAAAAGGTTCATATATGATATCCTTTTATTATGGTATAACATATACAAGTACGAATACAGTCCATCGGACTTTTATATATATAATCATACTTTAAATGTTTATAATCATCAGTAAAGAATTCAGTCAACAAGAGGATGTTTTACCTGATATAGCCGAGCTGGTATATAAACTGTTCTTACATAAATATTGTCAACCGTTTATTTCAAACAGAGCTAAGACAGTATAGTATCGTAGTCTTGATATACAGAGACTTGTCAAACTTAATAAACTTGTTAAAGACTTTAAATATTTAAAATCTGCACAAGTATGATAAAATCGCTCCAGACAAAGCTTCATACAAATTGACCATTAACTTATCTATGAAACAAGCTAAAGATATTTTAAATGCGTATAACAGGTAATCAGTTGTTATCGTGTGCATTATATTTAACTAGGTGGGTTTAATCCCCATGATTTGATATCTTGATAAAGTCTGGATTATCGGCGAACATGAAAGCGGCTAAATTAATTTTTAATCCAGTCTTCCCTCCGTCACTTGGCCATATCTTGGATACGTAGGCACACAAAGTATATGATACGACGTCGTTCGATATCAACCATGAATGCCGACGTTACGAACTCGATTTGCTTTCTGTTAAAATCACATTCAAGATATGCTTTACATAATAGTTATTTTTTATAGAAGAAAATAAAGAAAATATATTATGTTGGTATACATATCACACTTATAGGAGCGTGTCTTATAGTCTGTATCATGGCGAGTGTTCTGAAGAGTTGTTTAACCTCATTCCGTCTTTTTATTTCCACTATAGAACTACACTATATGCGTCGCCAATTCATAATGGCCCCCATCCCAGCTAGAAAGAAGAAATTCGAAAGCTTTTATCTTTATCGTACTATGAAGCTGTGGTATCGCCTCCCAGCCAGAGTTTCCCTTCCTCATATGACAGGGGGCCTTCAAATGAGGTATGAAGAGGCACTTTCGCAGATCGGCATGATAGAAACGACTGCCGTTGCTTTTTAAGACCAACTGTCGCAGATATTTGCAGACTGTACTGTACTTTCTACCAGGTCCTGTGCAGACATTTTGTCGAACCAGTTTAAAAAAATCGATAGAGAAATAAGTTTACATTCACCTGAAAATTTCTACAAAAGGTTCCTACGACGAGCCGCATTTTGTAGTAATCAGTAGTGCAGCGCTGAATTTCTATGAGGTTTAATAATCACAAGAATCCTTTTTTTATGTTAAATAGAAATACGTATATGTATTTTTGTAAACTCTTTGTGATAACGTTATACCATTGGAAGAAAATTTGAAGTTTAAAATGTTTTGACATTTACAGCATAAGTAAGTAGTTGTTAAGACATTTTCATTTTAATTTCCTCAATGTTTTAATTATTTTAGCGCTCTAAAGTAGATTACTAAAACAAATTTAACCAAGACTGGTCTCTTATATTTTCCATTAATTTATATTTATGTGGCATCGGAATCGTAAAATACTATATAATCCCACTGTTAATTGCGGAAGATATTTTTCCTTATTAAAAGCTTGTTTGGGTCTTTAAACCCTTTACATTAAAAAGTCATTGTCTGGGTCTATAGGGAAATTCAAAAAGTTTTCCATAATTAATCCATGTTATTATTTTATATTAATGTAAGATGTATCAATATTGCGAAATAATTGAATTGCAGAGTTCAAAATTATTTTATCAATGATTAATTTACAAAAATCGTATAGAATGGTGTAAATCTAATAAAATCCGGTCTATTTATCAGCGTAAGTGATACAGTAATGCAACTTCCTTTGATAACTCATTAATTAATATGATTACATATATTAATTAAATACGCATTCTGAATTGTAAACGTAATAAGTCAAGAAAAGGTTAAAAATATTCCGAAGTCCGTAGGTAAAATACAACTTCATTTCATACGCCTTGGACCCTAACAAGTGTAATTATTAAAACATAAAAAAGACATTAAACGCAAGGTGTTTTCAAGTCACGAATTTTTGGGTACTTATAACAATAAAAACACGACTAATTCAACATTCTATCATAAATAAAGTTATCAGCATAGAATTTTAAACAGATATGGGGATTTTATTAAAACGGAAAGAGATAGTGACGTAATAACATTTGTAATACTTTGGTAAGGTTACCTTAAAATTCTACAAAATATTGTTTTATAGATCTATTTTTTTTTCGAAGTGACTACGCTATTGACCCAGCAAGGTCTTAACAGCTTCACCGGACTACAAATAGATCTGTCTTCTTATTATTAACTATAGTAATGATTGATACTAAATATTCATTTAAGTAACGATACTCTGAATAAGTATTTGACAAGTATCACTCCTTCGATTACAATAGAAGTTATATTTGTTATTATCCTATTTTGTTAGAATAAGTAAGCACCATCTGATGGTGATTATCATGTTAGTTCAAAAATAGTAACAGCCGCCGCACCAAGAGGTAAGGTCTATCGACAGTTGAGCATAAAATACGTTTTGTAGGATCCCAGTGAAACTTACTAATATGTTTGGTTATGGATTAATTGAATCTAAATTCGATTTACTATAATGGGTTTCTGTGACCGAGTGTATGGGTTCGATCACGACCCACCTCAGGGTCCGGCCGATCATTAGTGTCTGACTAACATAGTATCAAATAAAATACCGATCTCAGCCACTTCAGTTAGGTCTGTTGATAACGACCTTGAATGTGTATCACCGTATACCTATATAGAGATGCAATACAGAGGAGGCGAGCTTGTGTTCGAGCATCCTTCTAGGTTTGTTAGTTCTTATCCGGCTGCTTCTGACCCTTTTTTTACATTGGGAAATCCTTTCGGATACACACCCTAGCCGGGCAGCTGAGGGTGGGTTATGTCTGACTTGCACGGACTATAGCCTCATACATACATACAGCCTTCACTCACCTATAGGCCGGGGAGCAGGAGCTGCCGACTGGCAATGCGTCTACTTTCCGGCAAGTGACGGCCCCTTATCAAAGGGCCTCTTCACAGGCGAGGGGTCAGAATGGTTGACCACTCAGGGGAGGGCGAGAATTGCCCTACCTGACAATCGTCGGGTCGCATCGGCATAACGCGCCTCAACCACACGGACCTGTACAGAATACCTGCCAGGGCGACGGACGTTACTTCTTCTGAAGCTGCGGATGATAAGCAAGTGAGTCTAGTGACCTGGCTATAGGTACGAGCCGAACACAGTCCGACACAACCCTCTCACCAATGGCTGGAGAAAGCTAGGTAGGATTTCCTCACAAAAACAAAGTATCAATTAAAAGCGCTATTTTTGTAAGTTTGATGTTTGACAGAGGTTTATAATACATACTAGTGAAACTATCTTGAATATGCAAATCAACGTTAATGGATGAGTTCTGGTCTCTTTTAGCAATAGTCTTTACATTCGTTTCAGATATGTCGCGAATTACATGTATCAGAGAACAGCCCAAGCCGAGTTATGCCGTGCACCCTTGAGCTAGTTGTCAAAATATTTTTTTTTTTTCTCGAACTGACTACGCTATTGACCTAGCAAGGTCTTAACAGCTTCACCGGACTACTAAGGCGAGCGCTTAAGGCACTCAGCCGATTTTATAATGGTAACTAGCTCAAGGGTGCACGGCACACCTCGGCTTGGCCGTTACCCGTTGCATGCAAAAATCGCGACCAAACTTAGCTAACCTAGCTAACTATTCATATATGTTTGAGTTGTTGAAACGTATATGAGTACCAGCATATCCGCCTCAACAACTCCTCCATATATATTTTTATCGGAAAATTTAAGAGAGTTTTTCAGTTCGATAAGGGAAAAAATCTTTCACAAAATAACCCTTCCACAAAGATGTGTAGCGTGTAGGCGTGCACGTGTGTGGAGGTGATCGTGTAGTGTTGTAGCAGTGATGTATGGGTGTGTCACCGTATCGCGCAAGCAGCGCACTCAAGGGCTCCCTGCCGAGGGATCGAACCTAGGCTTGAGCCGCTGCCGTGGGAGGCCTAATCGGGTGTGCGGGAGCGAAGTTAACCCCCAAACCGCGGCGGCGCGATCTGTGGTTACGCGGGCGTGGGCATGAGCACGCTATATTACGTGGGACAGGCTGGTACTGATCGTTCGCTGACGTGATATCGTCGGGAGGGTCGGTAAAAATGTGTCGCGGACGTCTTTTATAACGCCCGGCGTTGGGCACGGGTTCGTAAGTAGTGGCGGATACCATTAACGGACTGGGATGAATCGCGGCTCGCTCGAAATGGCTAGTAGTGAGTGATTTAATATACGCCCAGATGGACGGCATCTCCAGGTCCCTGTGGAGATCCGCCTTCCGGACGTACCAAGGAGCACCGGTGATTTTACGCAGAACCCGGGTCTGCAGTTTCTGAAGATTATCGAGATTATTCGCGTGGGCGAAAACCGAACAACTATACGTCATTACCGGACGAATACAAACTTTATATATTGTGAGCTTGTGTCTGAGGGACAGTTTGCTCTTCTGGCAGAGTAAGTAATGGAGGCGTCCCAAGACCATAGCGGCTTTGTCTCGCACTCTCTTAATGTGTGGCTCGAATGTTAAATGATTATCTAAGGTGACGCCGAGATACTTGACCTCGGTGGTCCAAGGTATCTCGGAATCGTATAGCCTTATGGGCTTTAACTTATTATCGCGATATCTAGGATCGAAGAGTATCGCGGCACTCTTATCGGGGTTAATTCCTATTCGCCATCGAAGAAACCAATCACCGAGTGTGCTAACGGCTTTTTCGATGCGATTCCTGAGAATTTTCAGCTGCCAGCCAGAGGCGTAGATGACTGTGTCATCAGCATAACAACCTACCTCGACTCCCGGGAGCTTAGGTAGGTCGCTGATGAACAGGTTGAAGAGGGTGGGCGCGAGAATAGAACCTTGCGGCACTCCTGAGCGTATCGGACGGGGCGATGAGAGTTCGCCGTCTACTCTAAAACGGAAGGTTCTATCGGCTAGATAATCGCGGAGGATATGAACTAACCTATCGGGTATGCCGGCTTGATTTAGCTTGAATATAAGCCCTTTGTGCCAGACCTTATCGAAGGCCTTCGCGACATCGAAAAAAACAGCTATTGTACGTTTCGGATTAGTGTTTCCCACGGGCGGATCCGGCGCCGGATGCGGATCTTTATTGAAATTAGCGAATATGTACTCCGTGAGGCGGAGCACTTGATCCGGACAAGAGTGTTTGGCGCGAAATCCAAACTGCTCGGGTGGAATTAAGTTTTGAACGTTAATCGTGTCCTGGAGACGGTTCAGAAGGAGCCGCTCGTAAAGTTTCCCTAGTGTATCAAGCAAACTGATCGGACGATAGCTATCGGGAAGCGTAGCTTTCTTGCCGGGCTTGTGAATCCCTATCACTACGGCCCTCTTCCAGACGGCTGGAAAATGGCCCTGGGACATGGCCGCATTGAAGATGCAGACCAATAGAGCTATGATGCGATCAGGAAGGAGCTTCAGAACCTCGTTCCTGATCCCATCGGGACCTGGGGACTTCCTAGGCTTGAGACGCTTGATGGCAGCCGAGACTTCGTCGAACGTTATCGGGGTTAAGGTATCCGCCGGCGGAGACGCGAGTGCATGCTCTACGGCTGTATCGATGGACTCTATGATGGAAGGGTCAGTATTATCAGTGTTTGGCGAACACTGTTTCTCTAAGCTCGCGGCGAGACATTCTGCTTTATCAGAGTTATCGAACGCGGGAGGCAAACCGGGGCCTCTATCTAGAGGGGGCATTGGGATGACCGTATCGGACTTGAACTTTCGCGTGAGAGCCCAGAATGCCAGGTGAGACGGCTGGAGATCCTCCAGAAACCTGTCCCACCTGTCACCCCGGATCTCAGAGATACGAGATTTGACTGCTTTACGTAAGACACGTAAGCGTTCGCGGTTCTCAGCGGTCGGGTAAGCGTCGTGAGCACGAGTCGCGGCGTTCTTTTCCGTGATCAATGCTCTCGCGTCGTCAGGGAGTATAAAACGGCGTTCGTTCGCCGCTTGTACCTCTTTCGAGGTCTCCCTGACGGCGGCCTGGAGATAATCGACCAGGGAATCGATGGCCGAATCCGCGTCGGCTTTGGACACTAACACGTCCGGAATACTGTCTAAACTGTTAGGCGACGGACTATTTTTAAAATACTGTCTAAGTTTCGCGTAATCGGCCACTCTGATCGGCGTCGGACTAAAGTCAGAGTTGTGTCCTAACTGTAATAAAACCGGGCGATGGTCCGAGTCGAGTTCGTGTATGACTGATATGAGTCGTACAGGAAGCGCGACATTTTTTAATAAAGCTACGTCTAAAACTGACGGTCGGCAGTTATCTTGATAGTGTGTGGGTTCCGGAGGGGCTATGACGTCAAATGCGAGAGCCTCACCTAGTTCGTCGAGTATCCTCCCGTTACGAGAGGTACGCGGACTATTCCAGATGACGTTCCCGCAGTTGAGGTCCCCCGCTATAATAACCGAATTACCTAAATTAAATAGCGCCTGCAGATCGGATTCGAGCAATGCTTTATTCGGCGGTTGGTACGCGGAGACAAGAATAATATCAGAGTGGCCCGTCATCGCGACGCGGCATACTGACGCTTCCATATGAGTGAGCGCGGGCGGATCTAACGGCATGCAATAAAGCGAACGCCTAAAGTAAATTAACGTGCCGCCCCCGCGGGCGACACGGTCATTTCTAACGATGCAGTAGTTCTCGATTCTCGGATTTCGCATACTCGGTTTTAACATCGTTTCCTGGATGAGGAAAACGTCAATCTGTCTGTCGCGTAAAAAGTCAGCTACTAGATCGCGCTGTGTCCGAAGGGATCTCGCGTTAAAAAACGAGAGGCAAAGACCGCGAGGTTTAACTTTATTCATTCCCGTGAATTTAAAAATAATTAGTGTTTGGGCGATTGTGAACGGACGAGGCGCTGTATGGTGGCTCCGATAGCCGGAAAGCGCGCTAGAGCATTAATGAGTTGTACCCCGCGGGGGTTCTCTTCTACCAGGGCGTAAAAGGCGAGCACCTCCTGCATGTCGTGCTCTATAAGAAGTTGCTCCATCCAATCAAACTTCTCCTCGAGAGAAGAAGATGATGAAGGAGCCTGGGTCGCCTTAGGTGGCGGCGCCAGAGGCCTTGAAGAGGCCTGAGGCTGAGGTCTGGGAGCCCAGGGGGCCATAGGGGCCCGCCCGGGTTGGGCCGCGCGCGGCACAGAGGGTGGCGAACGCGGTGTAGGTGCGGGCGCTACCGGGGCGCGGGAAGCGCCCGGCAGGCCCGGGAAGGCCTCCACGGACATGAGAGGTGGAGGCGGACGGCGGACGGCGGGTGCAGACGCCCTGGGCGCCTGCCTCGCCTGACGAGGGCGTTGTGTGCGCGGCGCGCGGGGACATCCGCGATAGTTCGCGGGGTGACCCGCGTTACCGCAGAGCACACAACTGGGAGGGTCGGGAGTGCCAGGAGCGCGCTCGCACTCCTTCGTGGCGTGGTCTCCCAGGCACTTGACGCACCTGGGGCGAAGATGACAATTCTTCGCGGAGTGGCCATAACTTTGGCAGTTATGACACTGCGAAGGAATGTGGGTCTTGCGTGGAGGCTCAACGGTGATCCCGTTGAGGCCACACACAGACGTAAGAGAGAAAATGGCCTTGCCCTCCTGCGACCGGTCGAGGATGGCGAGAACCATATTATATGGTTTGCGGTTGCGTGGGTGGTACATACGATGTACCTCACGCACTGGGTATTTATTCTCCTTAAGGGAGAGAGTGACTTACTCGACCGAGATTTCGGCCGGGACGCGGCGAAGCACGACACGCAGGAGGCGCTCCTCTTCTAACGCGTAAGTAAAGTACGCGAGTTTCATTTCTGTTAAAAATCGAATCAACGCGCGGTGGTCGTCCGACGTAGTACATTTGACACGAATGCCCGCCGGCGTACTAAGGGCATTCGTGTAGTTGATGTTGCGAGTCTTAAGACTGTTCGAGATCGCGGTCCATTTAGACTTATCCTGTATCGTAACAGGCGGCGGCGAGCGCGGCTTCCTACCTGCGGACGGAGTGAGCGAGACAGAACTATTGTTGTTGTTGCCGGCCTGTTTTCGCGGCGGTATAGAGTCGGTCGACGGTACGCGCGCGCCGTCGATATTGGCTACTTTTTTTGTTTCTACGGGACCGGAATCCGTCGGGCTTGCCGGGCGACGCTTGTTGCGAGTGACGGTCGTATACCCGTCCTTGTCTGTTTGCGCTGAAGGCGCGGGAATCGCGGACGAGGTCGCGGACGCGTTTGAGTCGGACGTATTTTCGTCTAAGTCCATCTCGGAGCCTGACTCCGAGCTGGAGCTCTCTATCGGTGCCTCGAGTAGGCCTTTTTCGCGCGCATCGAGAGGCGATTGCGGCGAGAGAGAATCGAATGAATTCGCGGTCGGTATTGCACTATTAATATAAGAGCCCTTGGAGGGCCGGAGCGTACTATTAACCAGATCGTCTATAGTTTTTTCGTCCCACCCGCGCGCACGGAGGCTGAGACGAAGCCTATTTTCAACTTGCGGGTCCATCGCGGTGGACCGAGAGGGAGGGGCCGCGAGAACAACCTCCCTGCCTTAAGGGCAGGGGGGCACGCCAACGAGTAAACTAACGGGCTATCCCGAGCCCGGGCCAAGAGAAACTGTGGGCGAATGTGCAATGCCACACAGGGGGGTCCTAGCTTGCCTAGGGGGAGGCCCTATCAAGCCCGAGGCCGAGGACGCAGACCGGTAAACCGGGCTACGCCCAAACAGACACCCGGGGATGGAATAAGGGGAAAGGTAGGGTGGGAGGGAGACACCGACTAGTAAAAATTAAAATAAAAAATTAGAGTTGAAAATATATTAGTAAATTAGAATCATGAATTAAAATTTTTAAAATAGTATCAAACAGAAAACAGAAGTAAACAAAATGGTCCAACCAAAAGAAATAAAAAGGAAAACGAATTAAGTAAACTAAATGTTCCAAACCCAAGGCTTAAAACGAAAATAAATGAAACAAGTAAGAAATATGGAAACCGTAACAAAGATAAAAGTAAGACAGAGTAAACGACAAAATAAGTAAAGTAAAAGATATCATATAGAATGGAAATGAGGAAAAAGACATAGATTAATAAAATAGATCGATCAAAAGATATAAAACAGCAAATAAGTTATGGAACAAATTAAAACACCTTCCGTAAAAAAACGATGTCAGATGCAAAAAGTCTCTGCCTACCACAGCAGAGGAACCCTGCAGACTGGAGGATAATGCT
>JACEII010000034.1:2014085-2058081 GCA_014332785.1 Antheraea mylitta
GGACTAGACTAGGCGACCTCGCCAAGGCCTAGCTACCCAGGCCCGTCTACCAGTGCAGTAGGCCGCGGGGCCTACGGCGAGCGGGTAGGGCGCTCCAACCACCTTGCGTTGGCACCGGGAGGTTTCCGGCGGTTGGCCAGACGACTGGACTTGCAAACCGGGTTTGCACTAAAAAGTGCAATTTGACACGCTCAAAATGGAGCGCCTACGATTGACATTCCGTTCTTCAAAAACCGGACAGCATCGCGACGAGCTCGAAAAAGACTACGCGAAACGATGCACGAAGCACGCAGCACGCAGTCGAAGATCGCAAACACTCGCGGCAAAAACTTCGAACAAAAAATACCGGTTAAAAATAACGGTCACTTTTCGAGCGAGCAACGGACATACGTCTAACACGTGCGGCGGCACGGGTCGGACTCCATTTTGATTTTTTCTTGTCAAAATAAAATTGGCTAAGTGCCTTAAGCGCCCGCCTTAGTAGTCCGGTGAAGCTGTTTAGATCTTGCTAGGTTAATAGAGTAGTCAGTTCGAAAAAAGACTTTAAATTCGTTTTGTTTAAATATTCAATTAATTTGAACATCTTTTTTATTTTGTTTGCGTAACAAATTAATTACCGTATAATTAGAAAAATATCGATTTAAAAAATACAGTTTTATTATCCTGTAGTATTATAGTACTGCTATATATTGTATAGTTGTATATAAATATGATATAATAGAACTTTATTATAGTAGATTTTATATCAATTTCTGGTGTTCGCGACCTCGTTTCTTTTGTCTTCAAAAATTTTCATTTTGGAATAAAAGTAATTGAAAAATTGGTGTAAGGGTTACCAAATGATAACAATGGTTACCATTGTTGTTTGATTATAAAATAGTTACTAAAATGTTATCACACTCGTAATAATGGTGTAGGTACATAATGTACACTTAAGAAGGAATCGTACAAACATTCTGTCTTTATATTATACTAGCCTCTGTCCGCGACTTCGTTTGCGTGGGATAGTTACATTGGGCTAACGCCATCATATAGCGGAAGTTCTCAAGAGGAAAAAAAAATCGATCTTCAAATATTCTTCATTGGTGTTCCGCTCCTATTGGTCTTAGCGTGATGATATATAACCTTCCTCGATAAATGAGCTATATAACACTAAAATATTTTTTCAAATCGAAACAGTAGTTTCTGAAGGGGGTACCCTATAACGTTACAAACTCACAAACTTTACCTTTTTATAATATAATTATAGATAATACAGCAGACACTAAATTTTAACGGTATACGTAATGTCTAATAATGTCGAATATGAATATATAAAAAATTTAAATATTACAGTTGCGTTTTTAACAAAAATGTTAATGTTAAGTGACATTAGCTGTTTGGATTTTAATAACACTTAAAAATGAATGTGATGCGATTTGACGCGCATCGAGATTTATATTTATAGCTTTTTTTAATTTATAGACCGCCGTAAAATACAACGAAACGCTGTCAATCGAAAACTGGGTGCATGATGATGGCGTCTTTGAGTATATAAGTATACAGATATATAGATTCTTAAACCAATATGATTTTTTCTGCAATAAACGTAATTTTTCGCATAATGTTTTTTAGTTATTTGAGAGTCGTTTTGCGGAATACTGCATAGCGTGTGTTCCTCGTGATGACCTTCATACATGTTTTCCTGCACAAATTTAATAGTATAAATTAAAATACAAGTAAATTAAGTAAGATTAGTTATGTTATTGTGTGTTTATGATATACTAGCTTCAACTCGCGACTTTGTTCGCGTGGATTAATTACTTTGGGCTAATGCTAACATGCAGCGAAAGCTCTCAAGAGGAAAAAAACCTCGATTGTAAAATATTCTTCATTGGTGCTCCACTCCTATTGGTCTTAGCGTGATGATATATAGCCTATAACCATTCTCGATAAATGAGCTATAAAATACTGAAATAATCTTTCAAATCGGACCAGTAGTTCCTCGGATTACCCCCTACAACGTTACAACTTTACCTCTTTATAATATTAGTATAGACTAGTAATGAAGTAAGTAATAAATGAAGTAAGTATGTATGTATGTAGTAAGTAAGTAATGAAGTAAGAGAAGTAGAAGTAAATGAGACAGAATCTTTACAATGCGACCACATCGATACTAATAATATAAAGAGGTAAAGTTTGTGATGTTGTAGGTGGTAATATCTGGATCTACTAGACCGATTTTGAATATTCTTTTACCAAAAGAACGTCATGTTATCTGTGAGTGACATAGGCTATATATTAACCCGAAAAATAAAAAGACTTTTCTATGGAAGACTGATTTGCAAAGAAATTGGAGATAAAACCGTCAAATGACGAACGCTACCTTAAGGATAAGAGATATATGAGTTCCAGAGAAAAGTTGTAGATATTGATAATACCTACAAAAAAGTCAATGACATGCTGGTCTAACTTTTTTGTTTAAGTCACAAAAAGTAGTTTTCATAAATATTTATCGCCCAACGAAATGGGCATGGGACGGTTAGTAATGAAATAAAATAACAACTGAACGTGTCATTTTTGTGTATACTTTTGAAGATTTTTATATATATGGCGAATTTTTGACACACATAAAGTACAGTATAATTTTTGAAACATTTTCTTTCACAGAAAGCTCGACTTGAGAATTACAAACACAACAAAAAAAGAATTAGCCATATAAATTCATACGTGTAAGTATTCCGTTATAAGAATTTGTATTTTTTCTGTAAACTTAGTACATCTTAAAAAATATATTACAACGGTTCATTCATTGTTTCATTTGAAGCAGGCGATAGATAATGAAAGAACTTTTGTAAATCAGATAATGGCGGTACCTTAAAACTATTGATTTTAAATGGGCACAACATTTTAGCACGTGATCGTTTCGCGAAAAAGAACGACTTGCCTGTCGGTAGAACTCAAAGGGAAATAATGTTGAAAAGGCATCGAGACTAGTCAAAATATGTACAAACGCAGACCATAATGGTCTAAACAGTAAAAAATTGGATATCTTATTTAAGTATTAACAATAAGCGGGCCTGCATTTCGTCTGGGGTTTACTCCGGACAATAGTTCTGTTTACGACGTCATAAAACCAATGTCTTTGTCCACGGTTTGGTCAATAAACGTAGCTCGGTGATGCCCTCTTACGAATGAATTTAAAATTGGGTATGTAGGTAAATCTCTTGATCTTCAGCGGGTTCGGCCGGTGAAGACTATTTACAAATTCAAATGTTATATAAAATGTATGGGTTTATATGCATACTTATATATACGTGGTAAGTTATATTAAAATTAATGCTATTTTGGACGTATACCTAATACCTTTAAACGAGTAATTCTTGTATATTTTAATATTGTTATATATTTAGGATCTCGGAAACGGCGTCAGCGATTTCTGTGAAACTTAGTATGTAGTTAGGTTTTGGAGATGATAAATCGATCTAGCTCATTTCATAGACTCATAGACATTTCATTCATAGAAAACATTTTTTTATCTGAGTTTTTAGGCAATAAAAAAATATAGCTATAATATTACGCCGCTGCTGTCAAAATAAAAATAGCTCTGATGGAAATCGGTTGTAACAAAAAGCCGTCTAAACCGAGTTCGAATTCGAATGACTGCAAGAGTGATATTTTTTTTTAATATTTTGTTATTGGTAAATAAAAGATGCTAAATTTTTGAGCCAAAATTTTTTTTTAATTTAAAAGTGTTTTTTAAAAAACCGAGCTAGGCTAGGTCGTCCAGGTACTATAAGTAGGTATATTAGTGTATTTTGTATAAATACTTGTTCCCTACTCATTTTCTCAAATACTAGGTTTCTCAACTGCTTTCTACAATTGACATAATACTAAAAAAGGAATAAGTTACTAAAATTACATTGCTTAATACATGTGTATGCCTATGTGTGTTTTACCTGTATCAAATTAGGATTCTCGTTACTGCTTCACTCCTCTGGACTGTAGCTCGAAATTATATAGTTTTAAAGCTTCCTCAATAAACCGATTATCTAACGCAAAAAGAATCAGACATGTTGGATTGGTAGTTTCTGAAATCAGCGTGTTCAAAAATTGTAGGTAGGTACATCTAGGCAAGAAAAACTTTATACAAATACATTTACCTATATATCTATAATCTATAAAACTTATTATATCAATATGAATTAGTATTATAGACAGGTAAAAAGTTGTTGAATACATTAGTAGAAAGTATCCAATTCTAAATAATATATGATGAATAGGAAGGTCGTTTCGGGTTGCAATTTACATGATATTTTTTATTGTTTTTAAATTTTATATTGCAATTAACATACACGAAGTCGCAAAGAATTGCTAGTATTTACATATAAATCCGGTATGATATTAATTTTGTCGCAAAATTATGGACAGGGTTTAAAAAAATACAAAAGTCTAACCGAATATATATATAAGCAATGAGTCAAGTAACATTGTATTATTAGATACTTAAGTGTGCAGTAGTTACGCACCAAATATTTTGGTTAAATATGTAAAAAGCCTATAGTAAAATGTATATATTTAGATAATTAATATGTAAAGAATAAATCTAGGAATAAAATTGCACAAGCGACCATTTCATTCCAAGGTAATGATAGTTTGCGTTATAGTAAATAATTAATTAATAAACATACATATGTGGATATATTATCTAAATAAAGAATTGATAATACTTGTCAAAAGTCATATACGGGGTTCATACCAGCATAGTTCAACTGCGCTAGAGGGTTCGCTATTAAAATTTATAAGAGTGTAATCTGCCTCCTATTTATATACCTACTAGCCTCTGTCCGCGACTTCGTTCGCGTGAAATAGATACTTTGACTAACGCTAACGCGCAGCGGAAGCTCTCAAGAGGAAAAAACCTCGATTTTTAAACATTTTTCATGCTCCGATCCCGTTGATCTTAGCATGATGATATATAGCCTCTAACCTTCCTCGATAAATGAGCTATATAACATTGAAAGGATTTTTCAAATCGGACCAGTAGTTTCTGAGATTGCCCCCTACAACTTCACAATCTCACAAACTTTACCTCTTTATAATATTAGTATAGAACTATAGATATATAATGAAAACACAATTCTTTCGTCTGTCTTTAGTTTCAGTTAATTAGTTTAAAACTATTGAATGTATCGCTATATATAATATAGCCATTCGATGTGGAATTATACATAGATAGAATTGGTTACTTATTTGATGTAAACCATTGATGCATTAATTGCATTTAAAAAATGTTTATTTTATGCAGAGCAGAGCTAGCAGCTCTGCAGAAATACCAGGTCAGATATCAACTACAATAATTAAAATGAAATAAGATATGTTTACCCTAATTAATTTAAAACTCCAACCTATGTTTATGTTGCAATTCTTTACATTTTGATATTTTAAATACAGTTTTAAGATAACAATGCAGTATTTTTATTTTTAACACTTCAAGAAAAAATAAGATTTTTATTCAAAAAATTAAATCCGCTGGGATTTTTCCAACTGCAGTAAACGCTACCTGAGTTACTTAGTCCGTACGGACCGTAGGAATAATTGCCAACTAGTTAATTGTTTGAGGCCGGTCCGATTGTAAAGTCAGGTCTAAAATCTGTTGTTTAAAAGTTAACCTGCGAGGAAATCCCTTTAAGAAAGAGTATACAAACCTATTGTAATCATTTGTCAAAGCAAGCCGACACAATGAACGTGCTAAACAGTTCGGGACTGTCTTAGTCATCGGCTGAGAAAGGAATAATTGAATTATTGTAATACTCACTTTTAAAAAAATAAGCCTATAATAAAAAGTGCACGATTTACCGCTGTTATAGGTATAAGGTTATAGGTACCTCTACCGAAATTTTTAAAATATATATATTTTTTTCGAAATGACTACGCTATTGACCCAGCAAGGTCTTAACAGCTTAATCGAACTATTAAGGATTTTATTTTGACAACCAGCTCAAGGGTGCACGGCACACCTCGGCTTGGCTGTTGCCTGTTACATGCAAAATCGCGACCTATCTTAGCTAACCTAGCTAACTATTCATATATGTATGAGTTGTTGAGATGTATATGTGTACCAAGCATACACGCCTCAACAACTCCTCCATATATTTACTATCGGAAAATTGAGTTTTTCAGTTCGATAAGGGGAAAAAAGTAAACCCTTCCACTTTCATGTTTAAGCGTGTAGGCGTGCACGTGTGTGGGGGCGATCGTGTAGTGTTGTAGCAGTGATGTATATTTGTGTGTCACCGTATCACGCAAGCAACGCATTCAAGGGCTCCCTACCGAGGGATCGAACATAGGCTTGAGCCGCTGCCGTGTGAGGCCTAATTGGGTATCTTTAAAATATTATTCGCTAATGCCTCGCTTATGAATGGTATGAAAATATTAACGAATAGAACGAATGTAGATAAAATAAATTCTCCAAACATTCAGAGTTTCTTGTGTGATTCATAATATATTTGCAGATTTAAAAATATTTGGTAAACTTTACACTCTTACGAATGGGAATATAATATTGAATGAAATAATTATACTAACATTTTACTAAGTTTTTACGATCGTGGGATTATTACTGAAAACTGTGCCCGCGACCTCACGTGACACGTAAAAATATAGTTTATAAAGTCATCTGAATGTACTAAGTCCATTTAATCTACATTTTTCTCGCACTTACGCCGCGTCTTCATTAGAATTACAATAACTTTTGATAGAGTTGAACGATTTTAATGAAACAAAGACTAAGTTATTCTCGAAGATGTGCTTTATGATTTTCTTAGTGTGTTTTATTACTTATTCCTAGACACCTGAGCCAGTTTTCTTACGAATATCGAAAATTACAGACACGTTAGATTTACATTCTTATTATTTGTAAAGAAGAGAGGAACAGTATGTTTGGTTCTTGTAGTCCAGTGAAGCTGTTAAGACCTTGCGGGGTCAATAGCGTAATCATTTCGAGGATGTTTGTTTCTTAATCCAACACGAAATACGTATAAGGGTTATTGAGGTATATATGCTTGGGACGCATATATATCTCATTAACTTATATACTTATGAATATGTAGCTTAGCTTAGATTAGCTCAGTTAGGTCGCGAATTGCATGCACTAGACAACAGCATAAGCTTAGTTGTGCTGTGCACCCTTGAGTTAATTGTCTAAATGAAATCGGCTGAGTGCTTTAAGCGCTCGCCTTAGTAGTCCGGTGAAGCTGCTAAGACCTTGCTAGGTCAATAGCGTAGTCAGTTCGAAAAAAAAGTTCTAAGATGCTGAGTAGGAAAACTATATTTGCTTATGAAGAGGATAAGAATATCGAAAGAATATTTAATGAAAGTAGATATAGTAGGTAATCTGTCTAAGTAACATATTTGCAGTTAGAGTATTATTGATATTACGGCTTATATTTGTCGTTTTAAAAGTGTGGTAATACAATATAAGGCTTCGGAAAATAAATAGTAGGTGTTGTAAAACATAAATTCGTCTAATCTGACGTTATCCCAAAAATGTCTATTCAAATATGGGTATATTTTATCCGTGTCTCGTAATGTAATGTAGATATTATTCGGGTTTTCACATTTACGTACATATATAGTTAAGTACTTTTTAATTAGTTACCTAAACAGTGTAGGTATCGACTTATCTTTATTGTCGGCATAAAGAAACTTACGATTGTATGTTTTATTTTATTATTCGAGATATCGCCGCATTATTTATTTTGTTTTACGCTGTTTTGACATTGACTTTCAAGTTTTCTATAATTAAGTTAGATAGGCTATATACGAAGAACATTAAATTATATATATCACAAGATTAACTACATTTGGACGTCTCGTTTTAACACATTATAACCTTAATGGCGATCGAACGACTTAACTCTTTGGATAAATTATTTTAAACCCTGGCAGTACGAAAAAGTTTTTAATCTTTTATTGTAGCATTGCGAAATGATTTTACTAAGCCTGATGGTAAGCACAGTAAAATTCAAAAAGAATGGATATCACCGAGTGACATACTATACAACGCCGGTCACCGCTGTCAAGCCAGCCTGCGTAAGTGTCTCTTCACGTTACTCGTCGGAGTCATCTCACTCCACCCCCATGCGAGGGCGGACGAGGGTACTGTGTCGAGGCGTTCTGCCTCTTTCAGTGGCCTTTCGACGCGGCCCATGAATATGGGTCGGTCCTTGGAGCGCACATTGTGTGCTTATTTGGTGATTGGACGGGCTACCTTGTAGGTGGCCGGGCATTCTGCCGTGCTATCATAGCCATCAATCTTGCTGGTAGTCCTTTATGAGAGCCCGGCATAGTTCAATTGCTTCGGGATTCCCGTGGCTTCTTTCTTGGATGTCCCGAAGGACGTTGAGGATTCTCGTCTTTCTCTCGGGCGGCGTGGGCGGCTGGGTCGTCTCGCGGCCGGTCCGGGATGTACTCGGTTTACTCGAGGGCTTCGTGGCGGGCTGTGACGGGTCGCATAATTTGTGTCCGGGATCACCAGTCCGGATTATGGTTCCCGCACGTCGGTTGCGCTTTTCTCTGCGGTAGATTGGGCACCGCAGGGCATCATTCGCGGGATGTGGTCCTTTGCAGTTAGCACAGGTGGCTGCTTCTTCGCGTGGGCGTTCACATTGGTGCGCAGGATGCGGTCCACCGCACCTTACGCAGGCGATAGGTCGGTGGCAGTGGTGCGAGGAGTGCCTGAACAGCTGGCACCGATGGCACTGTGCCGGTCCTCGCTTCCCCCGCCATCCTTCAATCCTGACGTCCATCAGGAGAAGCTCTGTCACTTCATAAATAGCCGGAAATAGGCCAGGCGTCTTCTTCAGCGCGCAGTGGTAAACGCACCCCTGTCTTCCACGGCGCGCATTTATCTCCCGGACGTATACCGGGTTGAATCCTCTCTCCTCGAGGGCCTCGGCGATATCATCCGGGGGGGTGCTCATAGGTAGGCCGCGTATCGCGATCTTGAGATGGCGTTCATTGGGGGGTGAGTATGAGTACCAACTCACCCCTTGCTCTTCTAGCGAGGAGAGGTACTCTCTTGTGATTTGGTCTTCCTTGGGGTCCTGCGGGATAAATCGCACGCCGTTTCCAAACGGCCGTGCGTTCGGCGTGTGTCCCAGCATTTCCACCAACTGCCGGAAATGTGCGACCCAGTTGGGAAGCCGTTCCACGACAATCGGTGGAAAACGTCGCCGACGTGCCTTCTCAGCATATTCCACAGGTGGTTGCATGTTGGTGTGGCCGGCTTCTGATTGGTCGGTGGGCGATGACGCTGCGATCGACGTATACGCAGGTTGCGCGCGGGCAACCCATCGCGACGTAGATGGCGTTGGCGGCGCCATCGGGCGTTCGGAGGCGTACTGCGGCGTTGCGCTCGCGACAGATGCGTAGGTGGGCTGCTCGCGGGCAGCCCAACGCGGCGTAGCTAGCGTGGGCTCGGGTGCGGACGCCTGCGCTGCTAGGGAGGCGGTAGTGGGCGCGCGCGGTTGATGCGCGGAGTCTTCGTTCTGCTTGGCTTTCTTGGGCTGGGGCGACGTGAAGATACCCGGTGATGGCTGTTGCGACGATGTAGGCGTCGCGACGGAAATCGCGGAAGCCTCAACCTCGGGTTCGCTGCGCTTGCGGCGCAGCGCTCGACCGAGTGGGCTGTGTTGATCGTCCGGGATCGTCGGGGGCGCGAGAGTACCGCGGGCGGCGCTAGCGAGCGCTGCCGAGTCTCGTTCGGCGATTCTTCGTCCCTCGAACGCGGCCTCTTGGACGCGCAGGTACAGCGCCATCCAGCGGGTCATCCCCACCGACAGTGACCCAGCTAGGATTAGCTGGGCGAGAGTGAGCATATCACTCTCGTACACATCTGTCGGTGTTGACGCCCCGCCGGTCGGCATCTGTCGCGCATCCGCGGGCTCAGTTCGAGGCACAGGCTCTGGAGAGCGGAGTCCAAATGAGGAAGCTGGTGTCGTCGGGCGGGAATCTTCGGAGTCCAGAGGCAGGCTTGTGGTCGTCGGTATCGACGTGGGAGCGTCGATTTGGCCCTGAAAAGGGCCGGTCTTCTTTCCCGAATGGGAAGCGGCAGCTTTCTTGCGGCGCATCGTCGCGCAGGACTGGGCGAAAATCGAACAAGCGACTCGCGGAGCTCAAGAGACGTCCTCGCGCGCGTGACGACGGAGCACTCCTCTTCACGTTACGCTTGAAGGACCCCATGTCATAGGAAGGAGGAACCACACTGGCCGAGATTGTTTCACAGCTTCACGGTACGGCAAAGACAAGACGTTGCGAAGTTTTTAGTTCGTGCCCAGGATAGGATTTACCGTAAAACTATGGCTTCGAAGGCTTCGATATCTGCTGTGGGGTACGGCTGCTGAGGTAACACCATATTTTTATTACAAAAACGGGCAGTTCGAGCAATATATAATATGGGACCTCGCGAATCATTAAAAACGAAATTCCAGGAATTCGGTATCTTAACTCTACCCTCCCAATACATTCTTGATAATTTAATGTATATTCGTAAAAACTTTGAAAAACTGAATTTAGTAAAGGACCGGCATAATGTAAATACTAGAAACTGTAATAAACTGGTCGTCCCATGTTTCAGACTTAGTAAAACCAGTAATAGTTTCTTAGGTAACAGTGTTAGGTTTTACAATAAAGTCCCAAAACATGTTACCGATTTGCCGGACTGCAAATTTAAGCGCCATGTCAAGCGGGTGTTAGTGTCAAAAGGATATTATAGAGTGGATCAGTATATGAACGATAGTGATGTCTGGAATTGACTCCTCTCTGTGCATCCACCATAAGCTGTATGATGTATTTAAATGTATGTAAAAAAAAAAAATGTACCCGGTTGAGTTTCTTGCCGGTTCTTCTCGATGGCTGGGTTGTCTCCGAACCGGTGGTAGTTTTTGACGTTCATAAGCGCCTTATTAGGGCCTAAACTGAATAAAGAATTTTTGATTTTGATTTTGAAGACCAGGGATTAAATTTAATAACTCTTCAGACCACTCATCATGATACAAACGGTAGAACACGCTTGAGAAAACGAGGTGTGCCGTGCACCCTTAAGTTAGTTGTCAAATAACGTCGGCTGATTGCCCTGAGCGCTCGCCTTAGTAGTCCGGTGAAGCTGTTAAGACATTGCTAGGTCAATAGCGTAGTCTGTTCGAGAAAAAAAAAGGTAGAACAGGCTCAGTGACGCAATATTTTTCTATTGTGAAATAATAGTGCTTCTAGTGCTGTATTTTTATTCAATGAGTGTGAATGGCATACATTGGCATTTCGAATTGTATCAACTTTTATTACTAATTGCTACAGATAGTCAAGTATTGCATTAACTTAAAAGATATATTGTAGTTTGTTATAAAAACAGATATACAGAATATTATACTATTGTTAAGTGTGTGGTGAGGTGGCTTTCAGTATATATTCTGTGTGTCTTTTATCTTGTATCAACTTTGTATTTCTCCATCCTGGGTTGAGTGAGCGTCCAAGGTGTTGTCAATAGAAACACAGTTTTGTGCATATATAAGTTTATTCGCGCAAGCGATCATACTGAGCCGCTGCGCGTGCGTCACTCACTACAATTACGTATTGTTATAATGAGGACACAATACCCCACACTATTCTCTTTCTCATACATAACACAATAATTATAGATTTAAATATTCTTACCGTGTATTTTATATACACATTAACCATTTAAGGTAAACTTGGTGAAAATTGGCAGATAGTGGTATCAATTTATTACAAAAAATTGCTGTCCGTATAGAATATACAAAATAATCTCTCTTAACATCCAAAACACATACAAATTCGTAACTCATACAGACTGTCAGGAATATTTTGGATTGTGCATTTTGATAACTATGTAAATAGTAATAATATTTTAAATGAAAACCATGATATGAATTATGACAACACAATTCTCTACAACTATTTGTAAAATTATATTTAACCTTATTCAAATAAATGATTATTTAGGTCATGTACATACTTTAATTTTTGTCCTATGACCTATAAAATCAGCTAAAACCAACTCGATTTACACACTGTTTAAATTTACTTACATATTGAATATTAACTACTTACACGCCACCTATTGTACATTGATGGTACTATGTCAGCAATCAAACATAGCCTATAGAACGTATAGAAATATATAGAACACGAAGAGATGGAATTATTTTTACAAACAAGATTGTATATCACGCTGAATGAGATATAAGAAACTGTTTAAATATTTAATAGAATATTAAGGGCTTACTAAGAATATCGTTCGTATATGTAAAAATTACAACATATTATTCGGTTTATTTAACGTATAAGAAGTTACTTGTGTTTTAGTATTATCGGGTTTGCTTGTGTTTTAGTATTGTCGGGTTTGATTGAAACTGAAATATAATGTAAAGTCCGGTGAAGTTGTAAAGGCCTTACTAGGCCAATAACGTAGTCTGTTCGAGAAAAAAGAATTTTGTTATAATTAATTCGTATATTTTGGAAGGCGTAATTGTTGATCAGTAATTTGTATAGGTGATAAAGCCACGCTGATCCTATAATTGGTTTCAGCATGAATGGGTCGGCTCGTCCGGAGTAGTACCACACTTTCACAGAAAACTGACGTGAAGTAACAGTGCTTACATTGTTGCGTTTAGTTGAGTTAGAGTGCCGAAGGCCCACCTCTCTCCCTCTCCTCTTTCTCACCAACACAGGTTGGCAACGCACTTGCGACTCCTCTGGTGATCCTGGTGTCTATGGACGGTGGTGATCTTTTAACATCAGGTGACTCACCTGTTTGTTTGCCCCCTATGACCTAAAAAAAGTAATCAGTTATAACACAATTAATAAACATGTTACGTTGTTTTATTATATTTTAAAATTATTCTAAATTTTAATTGGAATAATAAAGTTGCAATAGATTTAATCCAAAGATTTTAAAAGGCAATATAGTTATTTGAAAAAGTTTATGTATTTCGTTAATAGAAATTTTAGATTATAATCCTGTGAAGCTGTTAATGGCCGTCAAGCCAATAATGTAGTAAGTTCGAAAAAAAAAAAGTTTATTTAGATTTTTCACCTTTTCCTTGGTTACTTAATTTATTGTGATGTTTTTTTTTTTTCGAACTGACAACGCCAATGGACTAGCCAGGCCTTAACAGCTTCAGCTGACTACTTTATTGCAATGTCTCAGGATTTAGTAAACAGTTACAGTAAATTATTTAATTTCTAATTAACTATTCAACTACAATGAAGTACAATTTATTACATACATTCCATTGTACAGTAATATTAATGTGTCTGCATACTTATAGTATATCTATGTAAAATTTAGACATATGTAAAATCGACAGAGCAATTGATTGTACTAATGTTGATCATTTGAAAACGTTATTTATTTCTTTCTGCAATGATTATAATTAAATTCGTAAATAACATAATTCTTTAAAATTATGGCGTTCATGGTATCTTGTATGGTCAATTATATGGTATCTGGATGGATCCTTAGTATAAAGGCCATAGGGGCATAAGTGTAGTGAATCGGCTTCATAAATATATTTTAATGCTACAGTATGTACGGTAGGAACGGTATGTTGGCACAAATAAGATGCTGGAAGTTTCAGATTTCTAATTTAATAGGGTTTCGAGAAAAACAAACAAACTCATGGATCTATTTTTAAATATGTTTTGGTGGCTAATAATAGCGTTATAAACTATTTAAACAATATATAACCTTAAAGATAATTTAATAAAGATTAAAATAAGTAGGTATGCCATATTATAAAAAATTAAAACCACATTCTTATGCAATTTATCAATCTGTTGAGGTTTGTTTATTTTTTAGGAAATTTGTCTCATGTATATATATATTTAGAATCACATGAATTATTTATAACAATAACAAACTTTTTTTTTCTGCCAATTAAAAAAATTAACACCGTATGAAGATGATGAATGATGCAATAAAAATAGATTTTTGAATATATTATTTTATAAAATTGAAAATATTATTTGATTTACATGTAAGCACATATAATATGAGTTATTAATAAAATATGTTAAAATTATATTTTTTAATTAAAATATTAACATATTCAACAATTAATTATAATCTCTAAGTTAAGAATAATTTAAAAAGTATTATTTTGCTTGTTGAAACAGTAATATAAGTATTCTTATTTAAAGAATTAATTATTACGGGATCAATTTTCATCTTATCATTATATGAGATTTTACGTAAACCTTATTAATATATATTAATATTCTCTAACAAACTAAACATCAATATTATTTGTTTATCTAACATTTGTGTTAAATAGGATATTGCTTGTTTGTCCTCTCATACTGCATTGTATTCCAATTCTATTGGATTTCGAGATAAATTCAATGAAAAATTGTAACATTATGCTATCTCTGGAAAATACAGGTATATAATATATATACGGATTCTTTACCCAGCAGTTGTGTAAGGAAAGAGGACCACTTAAAATTTAATAAGAGCAGCGATTATGTACCATAAAAGCCGTAAATATGTTGTTAGCCGGGTTCCCTGACGACGGGTAATTTGCTGGGATTGTCGTGTATGCGTGCGCTAGCCGATATTTTACAACTATAAATATAGTATATACATACATACTTGTATGATTTGCATACCTTATGAAGTATATGCTTTGATTTTAGTTTTACCTACACTTTTATATATGGGCACCATGATTAAAATTAGGTTTTAGTTTTAAATCTACCTTTACAGATTATATTCTTGAAGGAATAATGAATTCTAGACAGAGTTATACAAAAAAAAAACTATATTTTGAAGCATAGACTACAACTAAGTAAATGAATTTACTAAATTTGAACAGATAATCATTAAACATTTTTGTTCAGGAACTAAAATTCCAAGGCTGTTTAGTGCGCTTTGGCTTCCTGATGTTTTTTTATAAACGCGCGTCGTAAATAATGACTATCCTTATACAGATACTCACCCATTTGTACAAGTTCATAAACTTTTAATATTTCAATAAATTGTGGTAATATTGACTTTTATGTAAATACGAAAATTGAATTATAAATGTATATAAATAAATCAAATATTAACATTATCTTGAACTCGGACAATACCTCTTTCTTTGTATTACGATATTAATTGATATTTTACGAACAACCTGTTATAAAAAGTAGATAATGATTGCTGGAATCATATAGAATTATTACTCTCCTGTTTCTTAGTTCTTTGTCCAAGTAATTGTACTAATAGCGTCATCTAGTGACAGTTTCTTGAAACTTCGTGGTATTATGTTATTCTTGCGTGATGGCTCGTAATATTTATTACATTGGAGAACTTGAACAATTTGTTCCGCAGAGTAACCACAGAGTAAAAGTAACTACAAACAAGACCGCATCCGAAAAGCAAAATTTTAAGTACATTTTGCTCTTCGGATGATTTTAAATTCTTCTTAAGGTCATTCCGTGAGAGAAATGATCGATTTTATCGTCATGGGTTACATTAAAGCATATGAAAAGTTCATTAATAAGAATTGTTAATAAAAGATTTTGATGCCACTCCAAATGTAGGATAGTAAACTCTTCGTTTCAAATCTGTTGTGTTATGTTGTTAAAAACGAACAAAATATGAGAAAACCCAAAATTTACTTTCAGTCGTTACGATTGACAGATTTATAATACCTTTATAAGTGACTGGGTATATTTTTTTGTTACTTTAGCTAACAGACTAAAATAAACTTTCACTGCGACATGAATAGACTAAACAAATAGTTAACGATTTGGAATTATACATAACTACAGGTTGGCCAAGATTGGTCTGTGGATAGTGGATGCTCCACCGACACAACCCATTCAACTGTCATGCAGCGGTGGTCGATCTGCAAGGCATTCCAACTAAGTTCTCTTCTTTGTTTATTTTTTTGAACTGTCTAATTGCTATATCTTTACAACTTTAACGGTATTTTAGTGTGAGCACTTAAGGCACTTTGCTGAATAACAACAAGCACAAGAGTGCCAAAATAGTTTCACTTATAGAACCTATATAACAACCAAGTGTGTGCACGTGTGTACGTGTGTAATGAAATAGTGAATGTAGTGATTATATCGCGCTAGTAGCGTGCTTGAAGGCTTCCCTCCAGGGAATCAAATCTAGGTTTGAGACACTGACAGATTAAGAGATTCGAGGTGGGCCACGGTGGGCCTGCGGGAGCAAAGATAACCGCCCGAAAACAGCGGCGCAGCGTGGTCGGTGATCGGATATCAATAATTGTTTGGAATAGTTTGCGATTCTATTGAAATAATTAATCGTGAGTTAGCGATTCCAGTCACAAGAACAAATGTGCTAGAAGAATGCCCCTTAACTGGTGATAGTGCAGCATAATTCAGTCACCGTAACCTGCCAAATATCCCGAAGAAAAAAAAATCTGTATAAAACACTACTTTTGCTTAGGGAGTAGACCACTAGCTTTTATATCTCATGTACTTGCGCTTCATGGTACTAGCTACAGAGAGTAATGAATTTTGTATAAGAAAATCTATCGAATTACTAATTTTATTCTGACAATGATAAAACTGTGTTCTTTATTATTTTTGTATAATGTAATTACCGCAGTCGAAATCGGGGGCGATTGCTAGTTCAATATAAAAGGCGTAACTTTGCTCTTACGTAGTCGATTTAGCACCTTCTTTGTTATGCTAATAAAACTGCACATTTGGACATTGATTGATTGCATAGATGTATGTCATTATTATAACAGGTAGGTAGATGAGGTATTACAAGTTTCCATGGAATTAAAGCCATGAATTTAATTTTTGGGTTAACTTTTGTTTTCAATTGCTTAGTAGGAGACAAACTTTCACGTATGAACCAAAGAAACACACACAACGTTAATTTATTTAAATAAGGATTTATAACTATTTCGAAAGAGCCGTGTCGTAGTATATCTTTTTATTAGTAATTGAGTAGCAAATAAGTCTTAACTTTAACGGTGTTATTGCAAAAAAGTTAAATACGTATTAAATGCTTGCTTTAAAAAGCTTTGGTACTAAATGCACCGCACTCGCCCGAGGCAAGATCGCGCTATCCTTTTTTCGCAAGTCTGACCTAACCTAACCAAAGCGAGATAAAAGAGCAAGATGGCGAACCTTCAGCGAGCGCGGTGCATTTAAGACGTAACCTTTTTAAAGCAAGTATTCAATACGTATTTAATTTTTTTTAGTAATAACACCGTAAGTGTATAACTGCAGTTGAAGCGATGTCGTCTTAGTTGATAGTGTGGATGGACACAGCGTCGACAGATATGGGTTCGAATTTTTGCAACTAAGTCGGAGCTACCGGTGAAACTGTTAAGGCCTAGTTAGGCCAAGTAGAGTAGCCAGTTCAAAAAAATCGGCGAAGGAAACTATCGTAATATATCATGATCATCATATCATGATGGTAGAGTTTTTTCTAAATCTGCAAAGCTAGCAACTTATATAACTTATAGGTGTATTTCTCTAGCTACACTTGACAGTCAGTTCCCATTAGGTTCAGTTTATTTACCAACTTAGAGCATGCCAAATGAGATTGTGGTCGAACGCTAAAACCTTTTTTTTTATTCGCGTGGAGAAAACCTTTACGGATGCCCATCCTCCCGGGAGAGAGAGTGGGTTATGTCCAACTCGCATGACCTAAAACCCCACTGTGTATCGACAGACCGTATTCGTTGGGGCGGCTTGGATAGCCGTCCCAACGGTCCCCCCGGAAAACCTATAATTTTTTTTTTTAAATCCTATAGGATAGGATCTTTACCACTCAGGATAGTCATAATAGATTGATGCTTCTCAAGTTAGAATTAGATTGTATCATGTATGTTACTAACCATACTTTTCGGATCGAAACACAGTAGCACGAACACCACTACTTTGTGGCAGAAATAGTTGTGCTATTGTCACAACCGCAATCAAAACTTCATGAATCCTGTGCATTATTAACATGAATAATTAATATAGTAGAAGCAGGTTATGTATGCCTATACTAAATATTTTCTATTTATTTCATGCCATTAGGTATAATTCAGTAGTGGTGCATAATAGAGTTGTGGAAAATATGAATTGTAACAGTAATGGTAAAAGATAGTGAACAGAGATGCCCCAATTTATAGTACTGATTCACCACCATTAATATAGTATAATATAACACAGGCGTAACTGTAGGTGGTAGAGCCACGCTGAAGCTATTATTGGTTTCAGCATAAATGAGTCGGCTCGTCCGGGGTAGCACCACCCTCTCACAGAAAACCGACGTGAAGTAACAGTGCTTGCATTGTTTGCATTTCGTTCAGTCAGTGCCAGCGCTGGAGACCCATCTCCCCTCCCCCTTTCCTCTGGTCTCCCTTTTCCTCTCGTTTACCCGTTTCCCTTTCTCTCCATTCCCCCAAACACAGGCTGGCAACGCACTTGCGACTCCTCTGGGGTTGCTAGTGTCTATGGACGGCGGTGATCGCTTAACAACAGGTGAACCGCATTTTCGTTGGCCTCCTATATAATATATATATATATAAAAATGATACAGAGAAATGCCTTGCTTTCATTTGGCAGTATTCATATTATATAAATCTATGTGATAATGCGTTGCATTATTGCATTAGTTGGACATTACAAAATCAGAAAATAGTTGTAGTACGCAATGATAATTATTATAGGTAATTACCTGTTGTATTCATTTTATTATGGGTTTACTGTACGGCTTATTTATATTACTATTAATGACAGTTATGAAATAAATAATCGAAATCACAAATTATAAATACTAATCATTATAACAAAATTACTTTAATAATAAACTTTTCTCAGTTTATTTAAAAATGTTTTGACATGAAAAACTTAAAAAAAAAACATTTTTCTTCTTTACTTCTATGAAGCTTGTAGAATGTGAAGAAGAATAGCTGCAAGATATCACTATATGAAAGAACTATTAATAAAAACTGAGTTATAAAGTGTTCTACAATATTGAAATTATAGACCAGTAATACTCATATTTAGGTACCTACTGGAGTGGTTCATAGGTGAGGATTACATACCTACGGATTATCATTACATAAACACGTATGTCCACGTGATATATAGAGGATAATATTACCTCGGGCGGGTAACAAACAATAAGGTGTGATAAGCAGATTCGGCGGCTCGTTTTATGTTTCGCCTTTGTCCGAGTGTAATCCGCCGCGCCGCCCGCGCCCGCGCCCATACTTGCGCGCTATCACAGCGCACAAGCCCGTGCCCGCGCACGCCCCCACTCGTTTCCGTTCCTAACGTAACCCTGTCTACGAGCTACGATACGTAGACATATATAAGACTGTCATATATTCAAATACTTATGTAGTCCGGTGAAGCTGTTAAGACCTTGCTAGGTCAATAGCGTAGTCAGTTCGAGAAAAAAAAAACAAATACTTAAAGTAGTCCGGTGAAACAATAAAGGCACAGTATAAATATGACGGACCGTACGGAAACTACCTACAAACGCTCGAAAACGGCACACTCATGAAACATGCGCACTGACGAGTTTTAAAAGTTATTCTGTGGAGAGAATCACGAAAACCGCTTAAGGATCTCGTCGATACGCATGTTTGTGTTAGTGTGCTGGTACGAGCGTTTATAGGGAATTTCCATACTGACTCTGATATGTATATTGTGGTAAGAGTCTTGTCAGACTAACAGTATAGTCGGTTATATCATAATTATTTCTTTAGCTATTGATCATAATATTATATAAATTGTCTTTTAAATTTTCCAAATTATATATCTAGAAATACTACAAGTGTATAATAGAAAAACCTAATTTATAATCGGAGATGTATTTGATATTTGTTTGTTTGTTACGCTTTTACGTGTCAAATACTAAACCGATTATCATGAAGCATACCTACAAGTTGGCTAGGATACATAAATGTAGATTACGCTATGCAATACGAAATATATATAAGAGTTGCTGAGGTATGTATGCTTGGTACACGTACTCGTTTCAATAACTCATATACATATGAATATATAGCCTAGATTAGCTCAGATAGGTCGCAAACTGCATAAAACTGGCAACAGCTTAAGCCGAGATGTGACGCACCCTTGAGCTGGTTGCCAGCGTAAAATCGGCTGAATGTCTTAAGCGCTCGCTTCAATAGTCCGGTGAAGCTGTAAAGACCAGTCAAAGTCAATGGGTAGTCAGTTCGGAAAAAGAAACAATTACTTAAAGTAATTTGGTGAAACAGTAAAGGTCTTGCTAAGCTAACAGTATAGTCAGTTCGAGAAAAAAACAAATACCTAGACAATTTCGTTCATAGTTATCTCTTTAGCTATTAACCATAAAATTATTGAGGTCGTCTTTTAAATTTTCCAAATTAAATATCTAGAAATACTAGAACTGTATAATAGAAAATCCTAACTTATAAATGGGAATGTAAGTGTATTTGTTACCCTTTTACGTCTCAAATAGTAAGAAGATCATCATGAAATTAAGTATACCTACATGTTGTTTGGAATACAGAAATGGACGTAGAATACGTTTCATCCAAACAAAAAATAGTGCAGTGTCTTAGGGATATATGGAAAACTAGATTAATGCGAGCGAAGTTGTCGAAACGAAAAGTCGAGCAAAAGCTAATATCTTATAAACTTAAATGGGAAATATATACCTAAACATATTGACATCTTTGTTTAATTGAAAAGTTGAGTCTTTTTTTAGAATGGAAACGAAATTATTTTGGTTTAATTTCACAATCAACAATAATTCGGGCTACATCACAGATATATTTACTATACAATTGTAGTATTGTAATATTCCTTAATTATATTTCTATCCTCAAGAAATCAGAGAAATTAAGAACTTACATAAACACCTTACTGATTACCTTAGCGTTTTGATTTCTGCTACCTTGTTTTCCTTTACTGTGCAGAGCTTTAATAGCTTCTATTCTAAAAAAGTGCTAATTTTATGTAAACGGTTACAGTACGGTTGAGTGTTCATTGGGCTATACCTATGTCTATGTTTATATGGGACCGGAATTCTGGACAACGTATGCAAAACAAGAACACTAATTCCATCAATTTCTAAATCTTTGGAGCATACGGGGCAAAACATAGAGGAATCATATGACAAGCAAGACTGTTTTAGACGAGGCACAGTTTTGTAGCATTACCGCTATTTTCAAAACGGTGGATGGGCATATGCATCGAAAGAAGCATCTCATTCTACAACACAAATTCTACTTGAAAAGGTTGCAAATGCATAGAGTTCTCTTAATTTAAGGGATTATGCTAAGCGAGACATGGTTGCATTTATCATCCTCAGAGGTCAATGGGATGAGACTACCTAGGTCCGTGTTAAATAGTGTTGTTACCTATTTGAGGGAGGTAAGCATAACGTCGCCTAGTTACAACTACTAAAGGAAACAGGCACGAGGCGTTACGAGCGGGCTTCCAAACCTCGTCCGCCTGTGGGATATACACTTGTCAGAAGTATTGTATCTGTCTCCTTAGCGATAAACGGAAGCATCGATAGACAGCTATCAAAATGAACTGTTAAAGGTGGAAATATCTTATTGATTGATTATTTGTCCATGAAATATGAATTCCAAACATTATAAATATGTAAAAGACTTACATACTAGGTAATTTCGTCGGTAAATAAGGAAAATATACGCTGTATCCGACGACATTAATGTACGTAACCAAAAACATACATTTTCTTTACAGTTTATCGTCATCTTATATATTAATACGTGAATTCAAAACTTTGTACCCCTTTTTAAGCGAATTACGCGAACGGATGAACTTGAAATTTAGTATAGTTAAAGTTTATATGGAGAAGAAGTGCAGAAAGCTATTTTTTTGTATAAAATACATTAAAAACATATTAAATTAATTCAAATATACATTACTCACACTACTGCTTGAATTTTACACAACATATACATATGTAAATGAAAAAGACATTTTGAAATCTTTCATTTTACTCTTACGATCCAATTACCTTTTCAATATTTTTAACATGACTGACGTTGCATGCCTTACATGCCTTTTGAAACCAACTGATCAAATTGTATGTTAATTTGATAATATTATAATATGTAAATTAATAATTAATTGATAAATAATTTATCTTTAGTAAATTTACGGAACCACTAAAATAATTATTATTCTCTTTGTCTTATTGAATGTCAAACTTTTTAGGTGACAGGACTGCTTTCATTTATGTCACTTTGCTTCATGTTGTCATAAGAGTAAAGCAATAATAACTAAATTCAATGTCAATACTGGGCGCTCACTAGTATGTATAAATAAACAATAGTGAATCCATATGTATGCTTGGATGTATAGATATATATTCGAAAATACATACACATGTAATGAATATGACTTAATTAATTATGTTTCATATTAATGAAATCGTATAATATTTGGACCACGAGTTTAATCTACTTAATAGTATTTATTGTACGCGTCTATTTATTACTATCCTGCTACATTGCTTGTAACTTTTCTGTTATATACAGTCATGAATATGAATAGAACACAGGCTAAAATTCTTCTTAATTAAGTGTTACCGCGATATATAGGATACAGATATTTCATAAAAGATTCCTAAAATCGTAAAACTAATCTAATAATCAATAATACATTTCACAGATGTTGTTTTGATTTTTGTGGAATAAGTTTCCTTAACTTTAAAAGATGAATATCTTATTTTAAAATATAATACGATTAATTTTAAACTTGGTTTTATATATCGAGCCCACATTATTTTACAATAGTTTGTTTTCTTATTTCCATAAAGCCCTAAAACATTTTCAAATATGAAATCAGTTGTATTTAGTATAGACTCTGAGAAGACAATCATGTTAAAATGATATAGTAAAGAACATAACAGTTTTGAAATAATCCTATTGCCAAAAAAGACTTGAAGGAATTTGTCCATGGTTTTATCAGTAAAATGATTATAATTTTAATATTGTTTATTTTATGGTCATCTATTTAACCGTTTATCAAATAATTGAACAAATATTGTCTCTACATAACTTATTGTTTTGATTCCCAATACCTGAGTTATTGAAATAAATTAGAAAGGTCAATTCATAACGAAAACGTAACTAGTTTCATTAATATCCACATACATAATTTAGTAATGAAAACTCGTAAATGTGTCTACTAAGGTATACATATATGGCGAGCTTAATAAAGTTTTTATTGATGTTTAATTAACACCAGTATGTCAATACGCCCGCGGTACTAGCGAAATACCTAAATATACGAGCTATGCGACGTCGTGCCATTTATGTCAAGGCGAGTATATGTTTACTATGTTTACCTCTAAACAATCTGGGCTTAATATTGAGTCGCTAAAACTCAATAAAGTCGGCCATTCAGTAATTTCACGGTGCGTAATTAGGTACGACTCGACGTTGTCGCAGGGTCGACTGATTGTTCTAAAGCTATTTTGACTTCCAGTGAACAATGATTGTAGCGTTTAGCGCGTAAGGGAGTCCATAAAATGAGGTGACGTTGTTTTGTTCCGAGCCACATTTTTTATTGTGCACTGTATAAATTTATGGAATCATCATCGAGTTGTATGGACTTCTCTATCCGTTCGCAGCGAGAGTCTATAACCATTACAGGTTGTATTTTTTGATACACATTTATTTACACTTGTTAAAGAAGCCTCATAGACGTCGTTTTCATTTTATTCGGTTGTAAAAATATTGACTGAGGCAATATTAGTTTAGGGAATTGTTTATTATGCGTAATTAACAAAGTTGTTCACAACTCTTGGTTCGATTGTCCGGTGAACACGCTTTGGTACTGCTCAGATGAAAATTGCTATTAATTTCTTTATTAAGCTGAGATCAACTTATTGGTACTTAAGTTATTGACAGTGGCATAGCTTGTGCAAATTTCGATAAGGGAATACCACAGTCACCCATATTTAACGGCAAAGAAGCAGTGCTCGCGCTGCTGTATTTTAGTTCAGATTGTAAGGTTGGCAACTTATATTGGCTCAGGAAGCATTTTAACTCAATCCGTAGGAGTAGTCATTTATTATTAGTAATTTTACGTCCTTTTAGGTTTGTTATATAGAACTAAGGCTGCAGTAACTACTAAACACTGTGAAGATTGAATGATTTGACCTGTGGAATAACGTTTCGATATCCGCAGATATCGTATTCCAAAATGTATCAGTTAATCAATGAACTATTCAAAAGTTACTAATTTCATTCGGTAACACTAAAAGCTGTCAGCAAAAGAAAACAAAGACTGGAACCTGAGAAACTGCAATACCACCTTATGTGGGAAAATATAAAACTGTGGATATCTCGGAGTTAGAAATCATCAACATATAGTATGTTGGCGTGGTGATTATGCCTACACATTTCTTCGGAAAGAGGCCTATGGTCCTACTGTGGCACTCTTACAAGCTGATGCAGTGACTAGGTAGACATCATGCCTGTTTGCTATTTCATAACATAAAATTATTTATATGAATTTGGGTATAACATAACACATATCCTCCTGCAGTGAATCCTCAGATCATAATACCTAATAAGTCCAAAATCAAAATCAAAGTCTGTAACTTTAATAAATTGCTTGGAAATAGCGTTGTAGTGTTTGTTGTATTCAACTATACCGGGTCCAACATATACAGTGCATAATTAATTATTGTAATTGAAACTTGTACCTTATTTAGATATTATTTTCAAACGTTTATAACCAATTACGTAGAAACATTTATCGTGACATCTTCGTAGCAGATGAGGTATGACGGCGACGATTGTCTGTCTATTCACGGCAACTCCTCAATTCTCATTTGTCGCTATTGTTCTTGGATGTTGATATTCGTATAACTCCAATAAGTAGGTACAAGAGGGTCAGTATAAAGTAATAGAGCCTGTAAAAATGTATTCACAATACATTTTATTTTATTCTTAATCGTATAGTGAAATACGCGTCTTTTTATTGTCAATTTCGCGAGTGAATCGATATGGTCATATCACAAATTAGATGTTAGGTCATGGCGATTTTGCCTGTACACCTTGATTACTGGTTTTTTAAATATAAATCTAAATACTAAATTGAAATGAACGTGATAGGAACGATTGCTTATTTTTTTTCGAACAGACTACGCTACTGATTTGACAGGCCTTTACAGCTTCACCTAACTACAAACGATATGCATACTAACTTGTTTTATTTAACTCTAGAATGTAATTAAACTCGAAAGTTCACTATAGGTAAAAAGTTAATGTAATATAAGGCTTCAAGTTCTTTTTCCATTATACGCTGTTGACCTAATGGACCGTCACAGCTTCATCGGACTAAATAGTGTATTAATATTAATTTAAATAGCTAATGTAATTAATATTTATCTCAAAGTTAACTAGTTTTAAGTTGTAATATGTATTTAATTTATATTAATATTATTTAATTGTCATAACTAGTGGGCGTCCAGTGGTCGACATTCGGCCATAGTTAATTGATTTTTTAAACTTTGAACTTTATTAGGGCTCTTTTGTCAAAGAGTATACTTCCATAATCAAAGGTTTTCATCATGGCTACTCAGTTATTTGCCATTTTTCATGATCTTAAAATTATTATATTATTCTAAAATTAACCTGTTATTTGACCATTAAAATTCAAAGAGCATGTAAGGTATGAAACGTAAGTCGTGTTATGTTATAATAATAGTTATATGTTATATAATCATTGTCGAATTTAAGATGAAAAAGGGTATTTGGAACGTAAGAGTAAAAATACATACAGTCGAGCTTAGCAACCTCCTTCGCAACCCCGTTTTTGAAGTTCGTTATTGACGGCTGTCAAAATGTCTTTTTTATTTACATGTGTATATATGATGTGTAAAATTCAAGCAGTAGTGTGAGTAATGCATATTTTAATTAATTTTATGTACTTCTAATGCATTGTATATAAAATAAATAGCTTTCTGCATTTCTCCGCTATATAAATTTTAACTATGCCAAATTTCAAGTTCACCCGTTCACGAGAAATCAGTTAAAAAGTGGTACAGAGTTTTTACTTCACATATTAATATTTAGATATGTAATACTAGCCTCTGCCCGCGACTTCGTTCGCGTGGAATAGTTACTTTGGGCTAACGCTAACCCGCAGCGGAAGCCCTCAAGAAGAAAAAAACTCCAATTCTGAAACATTCTTCATTGGTGCTCCGTTCCTATTAGTCTTAGCGTGATGATATATAGCCTATGACAATCCTCGATAAATGGGCTATATAACACTGAAATATTTTTTTCAATCGGACTAGTAGTTCCTGATATTACCTACTACGACGTCACAACGTCACAAACTCACAAACTTTACCTTTTTATAGTATTAGTATAGATAAGCTGATACCCGGTACTTCGTCTTCGTTATCCTACCTATGGCACCACACTGCTGACCTCTTCCCTTTACGTCAATAAAATACATACTCATAACAGTGTTACTTTCTTAACAACTTCATAGTAAATGAAGAAATAGCGATAATGGTAGTCCGGTGAAGTTTTAAGACCATGCTAGCTCAATAGCGTACTCAGTTCGAAAAAAATAAATAGTGAATAAATTTTGTAAGTTAAATGTAAAATTAAGTACAGTTGTTCCAAATCTATCTAGTAGTTTTTGTATGATGCGCATATTAATGACAGAATCATTTTATTTATGTTGAAGAAGATATTAGACTTACTACGACTGTCCAATATTAAAATATATGTATTATAATAAGTATTTGCAACGATTAAGGACGTTTCGTTAAATAATTATATACTGTTGTATGATTTCTAATAAATATCATTATGTAAATACGACAGATATATATATATATATATATAAAACGCATATACTTATGTAGAATTAGTATATCCGAAGGCGAGGGCTCGTTATATTCTGGTCAATTGCCGCTTTACTGCGCCCGCGCATCCTCACTTCCAATTACATGCCAGCCGCCAACGCTATAAAATGTATTCTTTCGAACTTTATGAGTCTTATACGCCAATATCTACATTCGAATATAACCTCTGTTTACATTACAAGTAAAGGGCATTTTAAAAAAATCTTTAAATTATTGTATACCGGTTTTAGTTTGATAAAATGCAAATTATGCTTACGTAAAACGTGTTTGTTGTCCATCCCGAGTTTTATTTTTTACAATTATATCGGCCCGGTTACTTGGAAACGCATTCATAAGAAATCAGAGGGTCTCGTGATGTTTAATAGGCTTAGATTAAAAGTTAAAAGCTGGGTCGTGGGCTGCGATCATTAAATGGTTCTCAGGATACGGCTATATATACATAGCTTGGTTATCAACAGATAATTTTAATCAAGAAGAATGAATGCATTATAATTCTAATGGTAATATACATAATTGTAAAATATACTTATTCATGTATGCCATTAATTTAAATTTGCGAAAAGATTAACGTTACATATAGGATATGCTTATATTAGAATATACTTTTATTACGATTAAAAATTTAAAGTACACTAGCAGTAAAACCGTTATTTTATTCGTGTGGATTTTAGCAAAAGCTTTTTTGTTGGCTGTAAACATGCAAGTGGGGCATGAGGTACTGGACAAACTTCTTCGTTCACTATGACACCCTCTGTAATTTTAGCTACTTGCCAGTGAAATTCCCGTCAAAATCGAGTCAGCCATTTCAGAGATTATCCGGAACAATCAGACAAACCGACATTTTTTTTTTTAAATTACATTTTTGTTTTAATTAGCGAGTATACTTTTATATCAAATCATTAAAAAAATATTATTTTGATATTATGTACAGACATTTCATTTTTTATATGTAAAAAGGTTATATATTTCGTATATAAAAGGTAAAAAACTGTTATTTTGATGATACACACAGACGCCTCAATCTTATTTATTATATATCTTATTTATTATCTATTATATATGTATGTACAACCTACAAATATTACAAAAACCAAGATACTATCGGTGTTATTACAACAAAAGGTAAATACGTATTAAATGCTTGCTTTAAAAAGGTTTCGTACTTAATGCACCCCGCTCATCCGATAAGTTCGCTTTATCCTTTTTTCTCAAATCTAACCTAACCTAACCTAACCAAAGCGAGACAAAAGAGCAAAATAGCGAACATTTAGCGAGCGCGGTGTATTTAAACGTAACCTTTGAAAGCAGTTATTAAATACGTATTTATCTTTTGTGTAATAACACCGTGTATGTTTAAATGCGATCGAATAAGAAATTACAATTATGATTAAAAGAGATATATCATGCATTTTTATTCCAGGCCTGAAATTGACTCTAGAATAATATAAAATATTAGTATACAGTTCCTACTTAATAAATTATTATTATTACTCTATTAAAATATTCTTCTTTTGTGGTTTTTTCTATGACGTGTATCAAGAAGCTAATATTTTTTTCTAAAAATGACGTTATTTCAATTTGTTTTCTGTAATAATCGATCTCAATAAAACGTAATTAAATCTTTTGGCTAGTATAATTTAACTTCATTAGTGAGTAATGAAGATAATATAAGTATTGCAAGAGCAATTATGTCGTGAAGCCGACAAAGGTTCAATCTCTTTCAAGTCACCGGCGCGGCAGCATCCGCTTTCTCCTTGTAGATAACTGCGGATGTGACGTGGCCTTCGCTCGCGCAGGATTCGAGCTTTTCACGATTACTTGATAAATTCCATCGTGGATATTAAGACCCCTCTCTGGCTCGTTTAAACAACGAAGAATACGTGCGTGAGTCACCTAATGAAGGAAAATTATTGGTCGTTGTTTTCATCCCACGTCTATTTATTTTGTTTATATCCGACGTAACTTTGTTTTATGTTATTTGCTTAGTCAATTGAGTGACACGTTTCGTTCAAAAGTTGTCCGCCCTTGTAAAAATCAGGAATACTTTACCGTTCACAACAGCGCTACGTCGGTAAAATATTTTAAGCTACTGGATTCATTGGATTTATGAGTAAGGTAGTTTGAATTTGCTATCAGTTTTACGGCGCTTTAAATTATGCAGTTTTAGATGCACTTTGCCAGCAGAAGTTATCCGTACGAAAGCGGAGAACTTGAAAGTAGGGGAGGTGGAAGGGCGGAGAGAAGCGGGGGCGTTCGTAGCGAGCCAATAAAGGCACGCAGTAAATCCACGTAATTTAGAGCGGTCGTAAATTAAAGTTCCGCTATAAACACGGCTCGGCCGAGGCAGGTACGCGGGCGCGCCTCGCCGCCGCCGCCTCATGTCACGCCACGGACTCCGGGGCATAAATCAACAGCCCCGTGTGAACCCTGCATATGCTCTGCCCTGCATCGCCCTGGATCCTATATAACCTTACATACTAATTAGTTATTAGAAAACATAAAACATTTTTCTTAACCTTTAATTGCTATATATTTTAGTTGTAATAACATGCGTGTTCATAATAGTTATCGTCTCTATATTTTATTCTGTCGAATCATCCAACTACAGGTTAGTAAAGTTTATAATTTTTAGATTATACACAGATTTGGTTATTGTTATAGATTTTGTATTACATGGGCATGGCTAATATCAACCTATTATATGTCTGTTTAAAAAAATCACATCTATATATAAGTAGACATAAACAAAACAATTACTACAGCTTCCTCCTCTATTTCTCAACTGACTATTTTAATTCAATCCGGTTTATTGGATATTGGCGAGGTTTAGTTTATCAGGGAACAAATGGAAATCATTTAATTTTTTTTTGCTTAATAATGATACTTGAAAAAATAATTAATTATAGTCGAATTTCGACCACTAGTATTATTAGTAAATAGATAAAAGTTAATATTGTATATGGGTCAAAAAAATCTAAATGCACGTCCCATTAACATTTTTTATTTGTCACGAGACATGAAATAAGAACTCATGTTATTTTATTATTATTTTTTATTGTCTTCTTTTCGTACATATTTTTGCATAGTTTCAAATCTTCAGGATACACTTAAATCGGGTGAGTTATTTCTGTAATCATTGTGCCTAATAAAATTGTCAAAATTATATATTCAAAATAGTAACATAACTACCTATATCATCTATAATTCATTTTTATAAGTACATCATATTCAAGGATATTGCTACCTAACTATGTATCAATTACATTATTAATTTGTTTAATTTTTTTTACAAGATTGTATTAATAAATGTATAAAGGACTTTGCAGAAAAATCGTAAATTAAAAAAGAAACGCATATTAATTATAGTGACCCGTGAAGTCTACTATTTGGACATAACTCGTAAATATGTCATCAACAAATAAATATTATTGCAATCTATGAAATAATTTAAATACACAGTTTTATTGTTTTTTATGCATAATTCAGTAAATTAAATTGACACTAATATGGTTATTATTTAAAACGATATATTCATATGCCTGCATATATTTCTTATAAGTAGAGCCGAAATTAATAGCCGTATTTTACAAATTAACCTAAAAATATTTAAATAATAATATTCCATTGCAACCGAAAAACTTTTATGTAAATACCTGTAATGAGTCATTTTATTATAAGTTAAGAATTGTCCGCGACTTCGTCTGCGTTGAATGACTATAAAACATATTGATAATAACGTACAGCTTAGCAGCAAGTTATAGTAAAATATACATACACCATAGAAATCATTACACGGGACACGAATTCTGAGATTTTACAAAAGTTTGAAAGAGGAAGTTTGAAAGGATTCATTAATTAACATTTCTTGAGAACTGGGGTGTGCCGTGCTTCGAGGTGTACTGTGCACCCTTGAGCTAGTTGCCCAAATAAAATCGGCTGAGTGCCTTAAGTGCTTGCCTTAGTAGTTTGGTGAAGCTGTTAAGACCTTGTTAGGTCAATAGATAGTCAGTTCGAAAAAAAAGAGGGCTTCTTTCTACTGAATCATGTCACGTTTTCCACCCGATATGGCCTCAGCTATAAAGATCTAGGTACACTATCACTATTTTCATTATAAAGTTATTATTAATTACAGTTTCAGGTTGTGGCTAAATTATTTATTACATTTTGCTTACATTTAACGCACTTTAGGGATCTTATTGGTAAGGACCATATACCATTGAAATGGGTGATACAGTGATGGCTACGGCCTTGTAAGTGCCTTCATTTTGTCCATCACCAATGTTACCGGTAATTAGAATGTATCTACTAATTTTACAATACAAATAAAACATCTAAGATTGTTGTTATACGTAATCTTTTATAACAATGCATTATATTTACAATATTTTTGGTTGCACATAAACGAGTGTCATTTCCAGATATTATCATAGCTCAAATGTTGATACACTCTACATAAGCGTTTGATGGTAAATTGGTAATGCGTTTTGAGACTTTGTTGCAGAACATGAAAAAACTGGTCTTATTAAGCTTGAGATGCGGGATGGTCAATTTGTGATTGTTCTGATATTAAAATGAATCCGGTTTCTTATTAAATCTAGCTTTTGTAAGTTATTATCGAGAATATATTCGCAGAGCAAAGTTAAGATACTGAACTCATGAAATTTAGTCTTCAATTATTTGCTAGACCCCGCATTGCAAATTGCTCGTACTGCCCCATTTTAACAAATATAGTATATATCTTAGTTGTTCTCCTAGGCCTCAGTACTGACCAAGCGTACTGGTAGAGAGACCTAGACTGAACTAGATAGGACCAATATAAATAGGCCAATAAAATCCATTCCAGTGAGTGTTTTGTGTCACATTTTCAGACAAAATCGCGTATATCGATGTATGTCTGTGAATTTTAGATCATTGGGTGATTGTCATTATTTTGAATATATACTGTGCTTATAATTAGATACACTGACGGCGCTCTATAGTGCCAGAAAAAAAACACAACAAATGGCAAGATGGTACATAAATGTTTTAGAAATCTCAATCCAAGATCAAGATTTACGTGTAACATAAAATATATGAGGTCGAAGGGATGTCTTTTTACGATAACCCATACCTATAAAATAACACATTATCCATTTTATCAAACCTAAAACCAACCAACAAAGAAATAAAGGTTCCTAGTTTACCCGTCGCAAGTAAATAAATTATACCAAAGTATTGTAGAACGTTCGCTCGGATTGTCTAAAGTAAACTTGGGATATATGGTCGCGATCGTGGTTGTAAATCACTCAGTCGCGTCACGTGTAACGTGAAGGGTTTTATGTGAGATATGTACCCCGTTGGAAGATAACAGATTTCGATATTATTGTCGCAGGATTCGCTTGTATTTAAGACGGAGACTAAACTTTTATACATTGTATTATTCAAATTTTGAATGCTTTTCAAGAAAATGTTCTCTTACATCACCGACTCCGTTAAGAGTATGCATAATAGAAGCAGGTACCTACGTAATATTTTACGTGGATGTTTTGGCGGGATCTTAGTATGTCATGTATTAGTGGATTTTATATTTTATTCATAATCTTGTGTTGTTTGGTTCAATATTTTATAATATTGTAATATTAGTAATATTGGTTTTACGTAATATATTTCGGTTAATGTACACAAGTGGACATGGAACAATGGAACATGGATTCCGACTTACCGCAGCAACTCCCTAGAAAGTTCTAACAAGAGGGCCACCATCTTATTAGAACATTGAAATTATTGCAAGAAACTTGTCCTACATACTCGACAACGGCAGTAATAATCTACTATAAGATTGGTTGCCAAAAAAAGTGCCCCCATAAATAGACTTGATAATTCTTGAATCGTTACTATTTCTGACTGTGTAATCCTTTGGAACAGAGGTATTGATTTATTGGAAAATAAAATTTTGAGTTTTATCTTCCTCTTTTCTATATAAATAAAATGATAGATATCTGGCGTTGATGGCATCTCACTTAAAAACCACTACATAAATTTCCAAAAAATCTTGGTTCTTTAATCTAAAAAATGAATTATCACGACAGCTCCATTTAATATACAGTTATTAAGCTTTTAAAAAACCGCGATTTTATTATAAACTACGGGTTCAGCGACTTGTCTTTTCTTGCTGTGAAGAATGAAGCAAGCAGCGAGCTTATGTTTTTTCCTCTGTATATAAGATACTTATATTGTTAAAATAATAAACAAAACAAATGAATTCGCGGTTACCAGCTAGTTTTTAATATTGTGTACGACTTAGCATAATATTATAATTACTATTAAATTTTACATTGGGAAACAACGTTGATGAGGTTATCTTTGAATTAAATACAATATAATTTTGTACAAAATAAAATATATACATACAAAGTATATACTAAGTCTGTACAATTTCTGTGAGATAAGTCCATGAAAGACTGAAATTATTTTGAAAATACTTTTACTGTTAGGCAGAAGATATTTTAGTGAGAAAAGTTTTTAAATATAGCTACACATCAATGCACGTTTCTCTAGGAACTAAGTAGTAATGATACGGCTTAATAGAAATAACATAAAATTGGTAAAAGATTCTTAAAGGGCAATAGACAATTTATTCATTTAAAAAAACACACAAACGAGATAAAATAAGTACATAGTTCCTATGAAACAAAAGACTATTTCCACGAAACCGAAGTCGCCGACATCAACCAGTTGATAATTAAAAAGGCCATGTAAAAGATTCATAAACTATAACGATTCACTGAAACCCATATCAGAGTACACTGCGTAAATGTAGGTGACTTTTTTGGTATCTATAATTATTCTGAAACAATACAAAACATTTCTATACGCTTATTAGATATATTTTAGAATATATCAGGAATTATGTACATATAGCACCGAAAGAAAGAAACGAAGTAATAGTAATTCAATCTCTTCAGTAATCTATTGTTTTAAAGTATTTATTACTAAATATACGCATGTGGACACGCACCACAAAAACAGTAACGTTCAAATCGTATACACATAGATAAGCATTAAATAAACCCCTATATCTTAAGAATGTGTTATCAACTCAACTTTTTTCGAACACAAAAAGTCCATCTGTGGTATCGGTATTGGTTAGGCACGTAAAGCGACCGGACGCACTAATCGTCAGTTATGCAGCCGCGAGGAGCTTTGTTATCTGCGATCTGGCCCCGCCCTGAGCGGTGTTGCGATGCCATCCAACATGGCGGCCTCGACTCAACTCGGATGCCGCCGGACCAAACTGGCGCGACGCCCATTTATGGACCTAATGAAAACCACTTTAATTAATTCACAACAATCACACGCGCCGTGCTCGTCGCTGGTTTTATGTTTATTGTTTCCATATCATTTTAAAGCACCACATTTTGATTTCTCCAGAGTGTCACAGCCGGTATGTTTTGTTAGGTAATTGGCTGTTTGTTAATGACATACTTGATGTTACGCAACTTTTCACTTAATTTTATTAATCATTTTGTCTTACATTTATCTATCATTTAGGTGCTGAGGGTGTGGCGACATGGTGTTAGATTAATTACAGAAATACAATAAAAATAAGGGCAAGTAATAGGCGAATAAGAAAATAACAAAAATGTACTACAAACCAGTATTATTAACACGTTGCCTAATCAATGATATGAGATCATAAATAAATATAACGTACTATACCTATTATAATTTATTTGTATTGCGTAATTACACGGAACAAAGAGATTAAAATATCTACTTACACATTTATATACTGCTATCAATAAGACTTCAATATTAAAATGTTCACGTTTAGAATGCATTTAGAATGTTCCATTCTAATTTTATTATTTTATTAAAAATTCTAACTTCGCTTTAATTATCTATGTTATACTGGTTGAGGTGTAAATACAGTAACTTAAAATACAAGTATTGTTATGTCTGTATTTTAAATGGGTTGAAAGTTTTTTTTTTTCGAAATGACTACGCTAGTAACCCAGCAAGGTCTTAACAGCTTCACCGGACTACTAAGGCGAGCGCTTAAGGCACTCAGCCGATTTTATTTTGGCAACCAGCTCAAGGGTGCACGGCACATCTCGGCTTGGCTGTTGCCTGTTGCATGCAAAATCGCGACCTATCTTAGCTAACCTAGCTAACTATTCATATATGTATGAGTTGTTGAAATGTATATGTGTACCAAGCATACACGCCTCAACAACTCCTCCATATATTTATTATCAGAAAATTGAGAGTTTTTCAGTTCGCTAAGTGAAAAAAAAGTAAACCCTTCCACTTTCATGTGAGGGCGTGTAGGCGTGCACGTGTGTGGGGGTGATCGTGTAGTGTTGTAGCGGTGATATATATTTGTGTGTCACCGTATCGCGCAAGCAACGCACTCAAGGGCTCCCTACCGAGGGATCGAACCTAGGCTTGAGCCACTGCCGTGGGAGGCCTAATCTGGTGGGTTGAAAGCATAGATCGATAAATATAAAGTAGAAATAATTTCACGATAACTTACGCCCTTATGTTTCTAAGGTATAAATATTGTCGTCAGCAAAGTAAAAAAATGTTTTAAGGCGATTAATAAATTGTAAACTATTGACAATTAATAACTGGATATGTATATTTAACAACTTTATTTTTTGCTAGCCTCTGCCCGCGACTTCGTTAGCTTTGGAATAGTTACTTCGGGCTAACGCTAACACGCAGCGGAATCTCTCAAGGAAAAAAAACCTGATTTTGTAACATTCTTCATTAGTGCTCCGCTCCTATCAGTCTTAGCGTGAAGATTGCCTATAACCATCCCCGTTAAACGAGATATATAACAATGAAAACATTTTTCAAATCGGACCAGTAGTTCCTTTTTTTTTACGTGGGGAAATCCTTTATGGATACCCACCCTCCCGGGGGAGAGGGCGGGTTATGTCCGACTCGCACGGACTAAAACCCAACGGTGTACGTCTTCCGCTATGGTTGGGGCGGCACGAGATCTCTATAGACTTCATTTTGCCGCCCCGGCGGTTGGCCCAGCAGCAGAAGTGCCGCCGCTGGGCCTCGTCTTGTAAGGAGATAGCCGGGTACACACCGGCCGCCTCCTCCGTCCGGCGGACTCGTGCAATGGGAAGATGGAGCCCCCCGACCCATCTTCCCTGGTCCGGTTAAGGTGGGAGGTGGCGGTCAAACTGCCACCTCCTCCTGCCTGCCCTTTGTTGGCGGAGACGGCCACTGTGAGGGTCTTGCTCACGGACCCTCTCCACCGCCTCCTTCTGCGAGACGACCTCTTCGCAGAAGGAGGCCATAATATTCCATACATCCTCGCTACCGAGCATAGCTTTTACGACGCTCGGCAGCGAAGACCAGTAGTTCCTGAGATTACACCCTACAACGTCACAAACTCACAAATTTTACCTCTTTATAATATTAGTATAGATTTTTAGTCTATTATAACTGTGCATACCAGTTGTATTGTTGACTGTGAACGAACAAAACAATTATAAAACAAGTTATCAGAGTAACAATTTGCAGTGCATGAAAATAAAATTAAACCCGGCAAACAGCAGCCGAATCAAATTTCAAATTGCTATCAAAACGATGCGCGTTATTCAGTGTTTTGCACAGGAGCGAGTGTACGGTAACCATTATATCCATTTTCTCGGAACGAATATTTATATTTAATTATCGGAATAAAATATTCGTAGACAATTAAGACAATGTATGTTTTATTCAGTGGATTAAATCAGTGTTAATTTTATTATTTCATCATGGTATTATTATGTAAATCGTGTGATGTTCTTTGAATTAGGTATAGAGAAACATGTATGTATGTACCTAATTCAGACTGGAAACGAAAGATTTGCTTTTTTTGATTGGGTGATGCTTAAGTGGTTACATGATTCCTATATTGATAGCTATATTATAGTATTTATATCCAAAATAACATACATTGTAATGGTTATAATTTTTATACTATATTGTGGATTGATTACTGTCTATTTTCAAAATTAAAATTTCGACTATTAAAAACTGAGTTATTGCCAACAGGATGGTAGTTCAACTGAATCGTGATTGGGACACTTCTATTTCGAATCATTTGATATTGTTGGCTTGAAGGATCTTCTCAGCTTTATCAGACTCGTGTAAGGTGTGCAGAAGTCGCCCCGATGAAATAGCAAGCACAAAGGTGCCGAAGTGACAGAACCTTGGCTTGGTATGTATGTGCATGTAGTTAATTTAAATTTAATATAAACAACCTGTAAAACACATACGCAGACCTAAGCTTGGGTCGCTAGAAGAAGAGAATGTAGCAAGTATGCGGGGCGAAATTAATCAACCGTTTAATTTACAAAGGTGGGAACAGTGGTAAGTTACTTATGGTGAAAAAATTTCCTGGTCGTATTTTCTTATTATATACAGCCTGCAGATATCCTTCAGTTGAGGTATGGTAGTGCAGCACATTGATCCCAAGTGAATCAGGATCACGTGATAAAGTGTTAATTAGTGATTTGTTGTGGTTTGTAGCATTTTGGGGTTATATGTATGTACCTAAAGACTTTCATCTTTATACAGATTTGGTATGATCATAGTGAATGTAAGATGTTGCTCTTGATTTATCCTTATGACCAGCTATATTGCGTTTTTTTGACATGCAGGCCAATGAATTAAAATAAATATTATCGATTCGGGTAAATAAAAATAATTGCTAGTATCAATACATCTGCCTATAATAGAAATCGGTGAATTTTTTGCATAACTATTAAATCAAAATTAAATCATTGTTGCCCGCGACTCCTCATAAAGGAAATGTTTTCTTATTAAACCGAGAGAGACGAGAAAGATATCTAAGCTCATAAAGAATGCGTGCGTGAAATGTGTAATAATCTGTGATGTGAATGTTTGTGGAGTCGTGTAAAATATAGTGACCCTAATCGGCGTTGCGGCGTGCGATTTGTGCGAGACGAGACATCTCCCCCGCGGCAATTTGTCGCGAGCGGCGGTATCCCGGCAGCTCTCCCAGCGGCCTCGTTTGCGGGATCTCGGCTCGCTACCCGCTGATTTATTCACCTCTCGCCGACCAGAGCTCGACACAACTGACACATAAATGTCGCTTTTGTTTCCCTTTATCAGACGATTTAGAGCTGCTATGTGCCGAGGGAGACGTAACAAACATCTAGTCCATGATTTTACATTATTATGAACTCACTTTGTTTCTAGTGTGAAACTTGGAAAATAAATGAATTGTCTCACGTCCTTTATGTGTTGATATTGGTTTAGGAAACTACAACAAATTAAATAAGAATGTCCAGAAAGAAGAGATACAGAACGAGGATATTATGGATTTTACTGTATACAAAATTTATTGGAATATGTTCCTTAACCCCCGGTGAATATTGCACCTTAATCGTAAATAGGTTAATTACGCCGTTAAAACTTATTTACGCATTAAAAAATTGTTTAGCCACTTTCAATAAACATGACACGTTCTGTGTTTACACTTGCTAATTACTATTAATTCTCTAATTATTACCGAATTGTGACTTATATCGATATTGATAAGCCATTTTTGTTTTAACGAATGAAAGAAACGAGTTGCAATATGTAGCGGAAAAACCAGTACCAGGTTGGATTGTAGAGCCATGTTGAAAATATAACTGGTTTCAGCATGTATGGGTCAGCTTGCCCGGGCTAGTACTACCCTCTCACAGAAAACCGGCGTGAAGTACCAGTGCTTGCATTGTTGCGTTTCGTTCGGTCAGTGAGAGCGCCGGAGGCCCACATCATTATCCCTCTACTCTCTTCATCCCCCTCCCCCACCTTCCTCCGAACACAGGTTGGCAACGCACTTGCAACTCCCCTGGTGTTGCTAGTGTCTATGGACAGCGGTGATCATTTTACATCAGGTGACACATCCGTTCGTTTGCCTCCTATGATATAAAAAAAACTATTGCAACATCGACTTCTTCTGAAAAAAGTTCGTTGATTAACGCTCCAACCCAGTCCTCTGAAGCAGCATTCTATTATTGAGAATCTAAGGTTAAACTGAAGTCCTGTTCGATAGGCTAGTTAAATGCCAGCTATAACAAATAATATGAGGTAGAATGCATACATGCTTCTATTTATTTCATAAAAAAGAACATTCCCTATATTCCATAGATATCTATATTGAGATTGTACGAGGTAAACTTTGTGAATTGTTGGTAGGAGGTAACTCCCGAAACTATTGATTGATACTGAAAAAAATTACATTGATATGTAGCTTCCTTCGTGTTGAAGTTTATAGCATACCTATATGTTATTTTAATTCGCTAATGTAGGCAACTATTGCGTACCATGTTACGGACAGTCTCTGGTAACAAATATTATGAGCACATGCTTCTTATACCTCAACGGTGTTATACAAAAAAGTTAAATACATATTCAATACTTGCTTTAAAATTTGGGTGCTTTCGGATTATAGACCTTTTATCAATATCTATCGTTATGTGAGCTAACGCCTAACTTAGAGAGAGAGACTTGTGCATATGCCGTAAACAATAAAGGTACTTGCCAACAGATTTTCAACTTGAAGATGATCGATAGCCAGATGGAAGTTAAATAAAGCCAGCGATAGATAACATCGTGTTCTGGTTTCACTGTAATGTTTTTCTTCAATTAAGCTTGGGCTCCTTGAAGAATTTTAAAGCCATATCGATTCGAATACTCTACTATTAATCGCTCATCATTTCAAAATGTAGAATAACTATTATGAAGCCTGGGCAATACGCAAGTATGTCAAATTTATTCTTCTTACATATAATAAGAATGTAAATGTAACTTGAAAAAAAAAACTTTTATATTTTTCCTGTATTTAGGTAATAAATAACTCGAGTTACCATTTATACAATTCCACCAAAAATAAATTTTTGTACCATTCTCATTATGACAAGTTCTAGTACCAAAGCCAAAACAGAAATGTGTTGGAATCTTGTAGGGGAAGAAAAATACTGTGGCAAAAGTAAAATGTTCAGAGAAATTTTATTTTTGCTGAATGCCGATGCCTTTCGTAGTTTTGACGTAATTTGTTCTCAAAAAATTATATTTTCATTTTACATAATTATATAATAGATAGATAGATTCAATATATTAAAATCCTAACAGAAATTACTTGATATGTGTGAATAAGTAATTACTTAAACTATTTGCTTTATTTCAAACAATAACATTTAGCTGAACTCATTATTTGACCTACGATAAGCAATGCCCGTTAAAATAAGATAACAATAACAACATAATTTAGTAATCAACAGAATTCTTAACAGAGAAGTTCAATATGCCTTCACAAATAAGTGTCTCGGCAGTTAACGACCTGGATAGTGATCAATTTGTTCGATTGTTTGGTAATGTTGTGGAATTATGCACGGACGCTGCAACACAAATCTGGAAGAACAGGCCTTTTTCAGATGTAACCCAACTTTGCGATGCATTCCATAAATATCTAATGGAGCTTAGTTTTGAAGGTAAAATTTGACATTCTGCCCCGTCCGCAAATTAGTGCTAGCAACCTTACTTTACTGCAGGAGCTACAGAAATTATTATGCACCATAAAGTTGTGTATTTGTGGCAATTTAATTAATCATTGTGTACTTATATCACATTTAATTAATTCAATGATGTTGTCAATATCAGTAAAGTATTCCTGACATTTGAAAGCCGACCCATAACCATCTCTTAATGTCATAAGGTTGACATGTAGTACACCTGATATTAAATGGTTACTATGACAATTGGTTATGTATAACACCTTTGCAGGTGGTAGAGCCACGCTGATGCTATAACTGGTTTCAGCATGACTGGGACGGCTTATCCGGGGTAGTACCACCCTCACATAGAAAACCGACATGAAATAACAGGGCTTGCATTGTTGCGTTTCGTTCGGTCAGTGAGAGCGCCGGAGGCCCATCTCCCTCCCCCTCCTTTCCCTCTCTTCCCCTTCCCCCATCCCCACTAATATAGGCTGGCAACGCATTTGCGACTCTGGTGTTGCTGGTGTCTATGGACAGTGGTGATCACATCACATCAAGTGACCCACCTGTTCGTTAACCTCCTATGATATTAAAAAAAGATGTATAACCCACTTCAACAGGACCATAGTCAAATGCAAATTCGTTAGTCTTGACTGCACTGGGCTGCTTTATATTCCAGTGAGTGATGTCAACAAAACCCTTCAGACAGTGGCGGATTTGTTCTAAGGCCCAGGAGGCCCGGGCCTCCGGCGGCCATATATTAGATGCGGTGACAAAAAAATCACTGATGATAACAAAAGTAAATTCATTATGTACTCAATATGATGGGTGCTGAGAAAGTGGTGGCTGATACTTACTACATGACCTGGGGCCTAGGGCGGTCAAGACTGCAAATCCGCCACTGCCTTCAGAGTAGAACATAGAAGCGCGAGTATTATTGCTTTGTGGCAGAAATTGGTAGATATATTAGGAATACCCCTGTAGTCTATAACGTTAATAACTACTAGTAGTTTTAATGTAATCATTGTCATATTACAGAAAAGCTAGTAATATTGAAGCACCATCCTGATTTAGCGGGGCGGTTGGCGGCGCAAGGTAAACTTACTAGAGAGTCAAAAGACGAACAACGTTCTGCTGGATTGGACGACTTAACTGTAGAACAGAAGAACATTATAGACGAATACAACGAAAGGTTAGATCATGAATTGATGTAAGATCAAACTTTATACAAATAATGATAACAGTGAATAGGTCTGCAGTTAGTTTTTCATCAAATTTAAATAGGATTATGAGCATACAACCATCCTCGATAAATGAGCTCTATAACAATGAAAGAATTATTCAAATCAGATCAGTAGTTCCTGAGATTACCCCTACAACGTCACAATTCACAACGTCACAAACTCACGAACTTTACTTCTTTATAATATTAGTATAGATATATTCGTTGTTCGTGTGATAGCTTTGGGAGTAACCAACGTAAAGTGCTCTTCCTTTCACGCCTACTGGTTTTTGTATGCCTGTTTGTCCATACGTGTCGATAACATCGATTTATAACATCGATTTATAACATCGATTTATACCACCGTTAATAATAATAAAGGAAAATACATAGCCTACATGAGAATACCAATCGCTTGAATTATTTGTTATCCATTGCGTAAGAATAATAATAATAATTTGTAATAATATTAGAATAATAATTGATTATCAATGTATACTACAGCAGAATTTCGATAAAGACCTTCATAACTTCAAAAAAAATAATTTGTTCCCTTCCATTCGGAGCCTGTAACCTCTACTACTTAAAATGCGTAACCTCTATAAGTTGTCAGTAGAAGCCCTCAGTTCCTTAAAGAAACGTTTCGTTGAACTCTGTAACATAAACTGTTACTCGTAATTTTTTGGTTGGATGTGTTTACAAGTTACATTGTTAACTCAAAAATTAATAATAGTAACATACGATGATAAATTAAAAACAATAAAAACTGTGAAAAGTGGATTAAAAAGTAAAGATGTTGCAGCTCAGTTTAGAATACCCGAAAGTACGTTATCATTTACAGTTAAAAAAGAAATTTAACTAGAATCTAGAATTAATTTGGGGTCGCGACCTATAGTTTAAGAAGCCCTGGTCTATATTTATTGTTTACAATGGTAATTATTATTATAACAAGAAAGAGTAGTAAGTAACAATTACAAATAAAAGATAATGAATTAAATATTGATATATTTTTATCTATACTCAATGCCATCTATACAATTTTGGCGAAACTAAATAGGAAGTTTGTTAATTAAGCAGTCATACAAATATATTTTAATATAGTATCGCTAGATGGCTCTTAATATGTTAACCGAATATATCTCAATAATTAAGATTAGATTTAAGAATTAATTTATTATCTCTTTTAGACTAGGATGCAACTATTATGTTATAAACTGCAACTGCCCGTGGCTGCGAATGCATTATTTTCTAATTGTTATTTTATTGAGTATTATTAAAAATATTAATATACCACATTCCTAACGGCATACAAAGCTTTTTATGTACAGAATTTGATTAGAGCGTAGCTATGTCTGCGGTTCCATGAGCGTTCTTTATGTAGTATTAATTTATTGTATACATGTATCCGTCCGCTGCGTTATTTATTAAATAAACTATTAATTTAGAACGAGAAAGTGTCAATAGAATCCAAAAAATAAGTAGCTTAGAACTATCTAAGAAAGAATTAGAAAGTAGGCAGTAATTGGAAATCAGGGCGTAAAGCATATTTTAGGAGTACTAATACTGCTAAACCTTGTGATATAATATAATGACGCTTTCACTGAACCTGTGAAAGCCCATAAATCCAATAGTGCAGTTAGTAACAAAAATAGTACGGAATCGTATATTTAAACAAAAACCTACAGAAAATTCAAGTAAGCGATGCTATAAAGGTAACTCAAGAGTAACCATTTGTAAATTCTCATATTATTAAAAAATTACATATTATTTTCGAATCTATTGTGACTAATATTATTTAAATCTATACCCAATGAAATAATCAAGTATGAATTATAAAACCACTGGCCCTTGACTTTCCTCAATAATATTTAATCAATAATTACAAGTTTTTGTAACATATATGTTATTCTTTGCAGGTATAAACAAAAGTTTGGATTTCCATTTATAATTTGTGCGAGAGAAAATAAGGTACAGTCTATAATTAAAGGCTTACAAGGTCGATACCAAAATTCTCGTGATCAAGAAGTAAATACTGGCATTGAAGAAGTAAAGAAAATATGCAAATTAAGGATACTTGACATTGTAAGAGATGACTAATCTTGAAGATTGTTTTATGGAAGAAACTACTAATGTTGTCACATGACATAATTAAAATTGAATTGATAGTATGAATAGTTTGTATTGATCTATTAAAATAAAAAATATGTCTAAAAACAGGTTTATGATTCAATTTATTCTATATTCAATGAGCATTTAAACATATAACTGTTTAAACAATCGTCTTTATTTAATTCTTTATTTACGTATAATTAATCTAATACTTTTAAACGAGCAATTCTTGTATATTTTTATATATTCATCTAATACTTTTAAATG
>JACEII010000034.1:2058091-2100344 GCA_014332785.1 Antheraea mylitta
ATATTCATCTAATACTTTTAAATGAGCAATTCTTGTATATTTTTATACATTCATCTAATACTTTTAAATGAGCAATTCTTGTATATTTTTATATATTCAGGATCTCGGCAACGGTGTCATCTATTTCCGTGAAACTTAGTATGTAGGTAGTTTCGGGGACGATAGATCGATCTAGCTAGATTTTATTAAAGAAAACTTTTTTTAACTAGGATTTCAGGAAATGAAAAAATGTGTATGTTCTGAAGGTAAATTTCGCCGCCGCTGTCAAAACAAACAGCTCAGATGGAAATTGGTTGCTTTGAAAATCCGTGTAATCCCAGTTCGAATCCAAGTGTATATGGTTTTTATTTTGTAAAAAGTGATAATTTTGTAAGGCAAAGCTAACAATTTATTTTAATGAAATAAATAATTTCATTATTATAATTAAAAGAGAGATGTCTCTTTTTAATATTCCTTATATGTGAAAAAATGCTAATTTTGTGGGGCAAACCTAACAGTTTAGTTTGATTTAAAAATGTTTTTAAAGAACCGAGTTAGGCTCTATCACCCATGTACTGTTCTTTATTTAAAAGTTAATTTATCAATAGTGAATAATATAATTCCTGTAGAAAGATGGTTACACTAACATATCATAAACCACACACAATTAAAATGATCCAAATTTATTTTAAAATACAGTAAGCAAACTTGACAATTTTTATGCCTAAATTATGAATTTAGAGAAGTCCTAGAGATCTTTCAACAACAGCATGAGGTTGTCCGGATACCTCACATAAATCCTGCGTGTTGAGGATATCTTCAAAACCGATTTCAATATGTCTCCCAGTTAGAACTTCAAGCTGCAAATTCGAACTTGGTAGGAATGGGAGACGACCAATCTGACAATAAAAAAATATTATTATTAGTACTGGATAACAAATCATATTTTGGTCAGAATTTTAATTATCTCACTATTCAATTTGTGTTTGTTTCCAACTTAGGAACCTATACTGCTATCCTAAATATAATAAGGTTTCCATTGAGTTTCCTATATGTTTAAAAAATCATGAAAAAACGTCTGGCCTTCAATTTTTTTTTATGATGCTTTTGAAGTCAATAGTTAAAATGATTAAACAATATCATTGATCCGATATATTTAAGTTAAGTCTATAACATGAAAGAATGCATCAGTCTACTGCGATTTTACATAAAACACTTTTTGAACTATGTTACAAAACTGTCTCAGGATAATGCTCTATTTAGTAGGGGATAAGCTTCTCCTATGTACATTTTTAAGAATATTTATATATAGTTAGTAAGTATTCTTGACAAAAAATAACACATACTTTACTAGCAAACTTTCTCTCCATTGTGATCTTCATTGGGGCGTGCAAACCTTGGATGTTCCGTAGCATAGTCAAATTCATTTTCTCTTCATTCTTATGATACTGTAAAAGAAATTTTTAAATATTACACAACTATTACTGACATTCTTTGTAAATGTTGCTACCCTACTCTTTAACTTAAGAGGTGGCTTTGATTCAGCAGTCATATTTATACAGACAGGTTATGAAGTATACATGTGAAAATGTAAGTGGTAGAGCCATGCTGAAGCTATTACTGCTTTCAGTATGAATGGGTCGGCTAGTCCGGGGTAGTACCACACTCTCACAGAAAACTGACATGAAGTTACAGTACTTGCATTGTTGCGTTTCTTTCGGTCAGTGAGAGTACCAGAGGCCCATCTTTTCTCCCCTCGCTATTCCTTCCTTCGTTTGCCTCCTATGACATAAAAAAATCATTATAAATATTAATATGATAGAACAATTATTCCCCAAATCATAGAACTAATAATAATAATAAAAATACCCGTTACGTAAGTATATTTTTTTTGTATAGACAACTGTCTTGTGTTAAACTATGTGAATATGAAACATAATTTATAACTTACTAACTGATATTCCCTACTTCCTTTATGTTGTTTGTTATCTTAACAATATTTTTTATGCACATAGGAAAAAATATAACAAAAAAATTGAAAATAAAAATATACATTGCTTATAGAATTTCTTTGTAAACAATGTTATCCTACCCTTCTCTTGCATATATGGGCCATACCTTAACACAGTTCATAGACCACTTATAACAAAATATGTTTTCTCAAGTATACTAGAAATAAAACAAAAAAAAAAAATGAATCAAAATCTATCCAATAGCTTTCATGTGATGCACACAGATTAATTAGTAAACTTCTATATCTCTATCAATATATAGGAAGATAGAACTTTACTACGTTAGAAGCACAGTCCTAAGATCAAAAAGTGATCATCAAGGAATAGACAAATTTACTGTTTATTTAAAACTAAACTTTATATTAGACAATTTAAGTCCCTAATCACATTTCTTATATTATGTAATCACATTTGTCTTAAAAATTTGCAAACATCTTGTCTTGGTATACCCTCTTTCTTGTTGTTGGAATAGAAATATGTTAATGTTAACTGAACCAGAAATTATTACACATTCATAACTCAATCATCCAAGCTTTGGTTAAACCCTTTAAATAATGAGTTTCAACTTGAAATAACTTGTCTAGTGAACATACACATATCATAGATCCATAATACGGGTTTAGTTTACGTTAAATACTGTTGAGTTAAAACTTCATGTTTTTTCACATTTGGAACACTTCATATACAGATTACATTTCAAATATCACACAACAGACATAGATAGTTTTTGAAATATTTAAAAAATCTTATTTAATACACACATTACGATTTAGTTTCTTTTAATTTCTGAAAATTTACTTCAAATTTTTCATTACTTTTGAATATTTGCTAGTATTAATATTTAATTATTATTGTATATACAATTTGCATAGTTATAAAATTGATTACAGTATTCAACTGTATCTTATTATTATTCAATTGTGTCTGAACTTTTTCTTTAATTACAAGCCTAATCTTTTACATCAAAGTAGGTTTTGAGATGGAGAGATTTATATAATGTTATATTTGGATATGCAACTAAGCACTGTGTTGTAGCTGGCTATGTGTTAATTAAAATATTTTGATAAAAACTAGAACGACCACTTACATTTCGTTCTGATAATTGTAATGGATGTGAAACACCAAGTTTGCTTTTGGTAGAGCCCAACCCAGCAACCATAGGATCTGGCACGCCGAAAGGACCCTCTTGTATTTTCAAACCATCGTTACCGTATTCAGGCTTCACTTTCAAGGATGGTAGACCGAAACTCTAAAATTTAATGCATTTTATAATAATATTAAACGGTAAAACAGTTATCGTTTTGTAAAATAACATCGCTTCCACAAAAATAACATTTTAGCTTTAAACTCACCATTATGTATTTTTTACAGAAATATTTGATATATGAAATAAATGATTCGACAATACGATAAATATATTATGATAATTTATTGAGAAACGATGAGCAGATTTTATTCTAATGTTATTATTCCTAGCTCACTGATTCTTAGCACAAACTACTTCCTAAAGACGCATTGTCATATTAGTTGTCAAAAGTTGTAAAATCATTTCACAGGCACAATAAGATACAGATAACTTATATTTTACGTACATTACACAAATGAATATACTAAAAGGTGTTTTTGGCGGGATCTTAGTCTGTCATGGAGTGGAATTTATATTTTATTCATAATTATTTATCTTGTGTTATCTGACTCCATATTTTGTAAATTTGGTGGTGTTCTACGTAATATGGTTAGTTTAGTGTGCATAAGTAAAGTGAATGGAAAATAATACCACAGAGCTTGAAATTCTGAGATGCTACACAACTCCCTGGAAGGTTCTAAAAAGGAATCCACCATCTTGTTAGGATATTGATATAATCAGACGACGCTTGTAATATTATTGTACTATAAAGTCCATTGAACGATAATATTGACAATGACAAGGCTTCTGCGGAGTCAAAACAAGAAAAAGAAGAAGAATATACTAAAATAATACTAATCGGATTTGTCTATTCTTTATTAAATATGTTTTCTAATTAGTACTTTAACATTACTAGTTATAATTGCGTTATTTGAAATATTAAAAATTGGTATTTTTAGTTCTGTTTAAAAATCACCTGATCCACTACGATCTTGTGCATACCATCTCTACACGCCGCACCGCACCGTCACCCTTTATATCTTATATTAATTACACAAGCATCTGTTGCGACCACAGACAAAACTTTGTGGCGATACACGTCTGGGAGAAGCGATTCCTAACCTCGTTTAGTCGATCGACACTATGTATGAATTGGATTAATTATATACTATTAAATATTATGTACAAATAGTAGACGGATTTTTAACTTTTACTTTATGAGCTCCAGCTTCTTGAATGTATACTCTGTAATGTTGCCAAATGCAAATTAAAAAATCAATAGATATAGTCGATTTCCTAAAATTTTAGTTAATATACAAAAAAATATTTCAACGTTTTTATGCCGTCATATACACGAAGAAAATATTATATTCAGTAATAAACCGGTCTTTAAAATGGTTAATACATTTTAACATAACTAGTTAGGTAATTGTATATTAATATTATCTCCCAATTATTTGTAGTCTTATGTATATAACTGTTATCTAAGGACCTTAATCCAGTGTTGGTTTTTCATTAATATTTGCAAAATTGAGACACACACTACGCGACTGTATTTGCAGGCGTGGAAAACAGTATTTCATCATTTATTGTAATTATATTTATTGTAATCACCTTATTGTTCAAATTAGGTACCTATATTTTTATACTTGGTAATTCATGTAAAGAAAAAATTAAAAAAAAAGAAAACAAAACACACACAGAAACAAACAAAACATACACAAGTATGTTTACCTAATACTATCAGTTTACCAAAAACAGTATAAATGTTGTAATGTGATATTTTTGATACTTAGTATATTAATATCGTTGAACAAATCAAAATAAACTTTTATAAATTTAAAATACGGTTCCTCTTTTTTTTATTTCTGAGAAAAGAAAAAATACTTATATTTACAGTAGGGCTCTCCTCAGGACTCTTCTTTTGCGGTTTAATGGAGGAGAGGTATTTTCGTCAACACGCTGACTAGATAATTGTAAGCATATTTCAGTTTTTTGAGGTAGTTCATAAAGTCCTTTTTACAACTTCAAAATAATTATCGAAATTCTAATATTCGCTCGCTGACAAGAACATATGGTATTTAATTTGCATAAAAATAAGGAATCAAGGGAACTTGTTCCTTCTTTTCTTCCGTAGATTATTTATTTTATACGTGGTATGGATTCTAAATAAAGCCTTTTTTAAGGAACTAAATTTGAAATAAATTTATACTCTACGTACTTCAAAATAAATGAATAGCGACAAAAATAAAAAACCAAACTAAAAAATTTGGGCATTAAATTTAAATAGTGAAATCATGAAAATTATGTTAACGTTGGCCTAAATAAGTGTTTATAAATTGTTTTCTTTTTGTATATTGTGTCCGTAATTATAAATTATCATGGCAAACCGTAGCAAAGGAGCAAAGAAGGAATTGGTTAGTATCTACATTATCTACGGAACATAGCATTATGTAATTTTGTATTATGACTAGCTGTACCCGTGACTCTGGGCGCAATGTTTTTATTGCGATAAATGTTTCAGTTATTCCAAAATACATATTTTGTAAATGTTGTAAGTTAAAATATACACACAACAATTTAAATAGCAAATTATTAAATTATATTATACCGTTGTTAGCGATGTACAAAGCTTTTAATTATACAAACATTGATTTACAAACGTAACGCATGTTGTAGGATCCAGAGGAACTGATGAAGAGGAAGTTTCACGCCAAATGTCTCTTTCGCGCACTTACACGTTTGGTTATGGCGAATGCTTATTGGCTAATTGAAGATGTAGATCAGTATGAAGGAGTCGAGAACGTTCAGCGTCGTGTGCAACAGGCTGTGCGCGGGAAAACAAAAAAGAAACAATTGTTGACTATTACAGTTACGTACACCAATTATTACAAAATTATTCCCTTATTCTTTGATATACAAAATAACCTTAATGCCATCTTTCCAGGATAAAGCATTATTAAATAAGCCAGCAGAGGAACGAACAGATCAAGAGAAAAAATATATTTATAGAATAATCGGTGGATTGAAATGTTTTAAACGATATCCTAATGTAAGCTACTTTAAAAATTTAGGTATATGTAATTATTAATCATATCAAATAGTATTGCTATGCTCATTGATCAAAATTTACGTTACGTTTACATTTGGTTTTTTTTTTTTTTTTTTTTTTTTTTTGTGGAGTGACCTAATGCCACCCCTCGTCTGCACACCTCAACCGCGGGTAGGCCGAGAACTGTTTCATCAGTAATTCTATGTGTTTTCCTTTATTTTGCTGTGTTTGGTGTATTTCCGGTGTTTTGTTCTTCTAGTGCTTTATCTCGTCTATATCAAGAGTGCTTTCTTTTCTTCTATGCCTTGTATTGCTGTAGTCTACTAGTCTTTCATAGAGGTCCTAAGCATATACCATTCCAATCTTGTCTCCTTCTTATTTCTAAATTCTGACTCTTATTGTTTTGATTTTGATGTTTTTTACTTCCGGGATATTAGATCGGAGTCCTTGACGTGAGTTAGATTTTCTTTCTCATAGCTCTTTCGCTTATTGTGTATTGCCTAAGATGTTTATGCCAAGAGAGTTGGGTGGCAGTTTATTTTGGGTCCTGTGTCATGTTATCAATTTGTTTACTTTCCACATTCCATCTTAATCCTTTTCCACTTGTTGTCCATTTTATTTTAACAAATAAATTTGGTCCAGCTTGGTAGGTGCGATGCTTCTGGTGACGCCAGTTGTTCGGCTCGATTTGTCTTTTGATCGTATGGACCATGGCCCAACCCCACCATCCCATACTCTTCTCGTGCATCTCCGTGCCCAATATTTTGTTTGGCTGATAATTTTCTCATATTTATCAGTTATCTCAAATTTTGAGCAGTTAATCTTTAGTTTAAGTTTAACAATAAGCCACATTCCGCCTCGCTATCTGATCCCATTTTATTCTTGTGGGACAGTCTTTCGCGAAGGCGTTATGCCCCTTGTCTCCTTCTTTCCTGAGGTCGCAGTTCCTGCAGCAAGGGACCTTTCCCTCTTTTAGTTCGGGGCAAACTTGTCTAAGGTGCTCCTCGCCGCAGTGACTGCACCGGTCTGAGGCTTCCTTGCACCACCTCTTTCCGTGGCCGAATTCCAGGCACCGCGTACACTGGGTGAGGGGTGTTTGGTCCATCACCGTGACCCTTTGGAGGTCCAGATAAATCTTCTTTGCCTCTGTGAGCCTCCCCCACACAGTGGGCGATACCTGGATGACCACATGGTTGACATGAGGGTTCCGAGCCCTTCTCCTGTATTTTATAACAGCCCTGAACTCCGATTCTGCAACATCCCGAAAAATATTCGTGTTTTGTTTCTTCAACATAGCCAAAATTTCTTCGTCTTTATGCACCGATAAGACGTCATAAAGCACTACCAGCGGATCTTTATTCCGAGCTTTTTCAACTTGTAGCGAGGGAGCTGTCTCCAGTATTCTCTTCGTGATCTTCTTCACCTCTTCCTCCTCTACACACCCTATGATGACCTTCTGATCCTTCACTTTCTGTACCCGATCTGTTTTCAACCCCGTCTTCCCTGCATCCACTGCCTTTCTGACCTTGTCTATAACTTCTCCACTGGTGTCCATATCATTCTTCGAGGAGACTATGATGGAGTACATTGGCTTCTGAATGTGGGCCAAGATAGTAGGTTCCCTCTTTTGTAAAAGCTGTTGGTCTGCTTTCCCGCCAATTTGTGTCGACTCTCGTTTACTTGTCTCCTCTGCTTTCCCCTTTAACTCTTCTATTGCCTCTGCTATTTTATTTATGCTGTTTTTATTCTCTATTCCAATTTTCATTATCTCTTCTTTCATTTCCTTCTTTATACTTCCTACAGCTCTCTCTATCATTCCTCCAATGTCTTCATTGTTGATCCCTATATTTTCCGACCCTTTTATAATTTCCGTCAATTTTTCCGTATGTTCCTTTTCCTTTCTGTTTAATTCTTCCAGAAGCTCTACCTCTCTTAATGTTCTTTCTTTTTCTTGTTTTGATAATCTGTCGTTTAATTCTGTAATAATTTCATATAGTTGTCCCATGCTTTTTAGTACATTCTCTTTTATAGTAGTTTTTAGGTTTCCTGATTGTTTGAGGGAGGCCTTGGCCTCTTGGAACACTTTACTCGCGTGAGATCTCATCGAATTAGGGCTAATATCTCTAGAGCTTCTTACTTCTCCTGTAGATTTCCTACCTTTTAGGTCTTCTTTATTTGTGGACTTTCCACGGTCCACAGGGCTTCCCGCGGCTTTTACGGTGTTGTCAATCATGTTAGTGATTTGTATATACTAATATTAGGTTAAAAAGTAAGTTTGTATAAGTTTTAAAGTGTATAAAGATTGTATAAATTGTATATAAAAATTTGTAAAATTTGTATATTTAGCCTAACTTAATCCTATAACGCTATATTATTATAATAAATATTTGTCTACCTTATTGTATATATTATGATTCCTTATCAGAATTGTCTATTACGTTGATCAAACGTCTTTTTTAGTCAACTTTTTTATTGAAAATCTCTTTGTGTCCTTCATATATTTCCTACGAGCAATTACATTTGGCTGTATATACAACACGGAAAGTTGGTATTCGTACCGAATGATATTAAAAAAAAAAAGTTATATCTTTGTGAGATGGGAGAGGAGAGGGTTAAGGGAAAGGTCTTCCTTTCTTCCTCTCGGAGAGGTGGGTATCCGGCGCAACAATGCAAGCACTGTTACTTCACGTCGCTGTTTCTGTGACAGGGTGGTACTACCCCCGACGAGCCAACCTATTCAATCACTCGCCTCACCAGTAATAGTTTCAGCGTGGCATTACCGTCTCCTAATATATGTACTATGCATTTGTCCAATTTAGATTTTCATTTTCGCAGCATGTGAAAAAGAAGTTGGCGGCGGTAACTTATTTCAAGTATTACAGCCCAGGACGTATTATTGTTCGCCAGCATCATGAAGCCCACGCTCTGTACTTTATAGTTACTGGTGATGTCATTGTCAGCCAGATGGTTTATGACGAACTGTTACAGCAATACGTATCGGTTGACATTGGTACTATGCATTCAGGAGACATGTTTGGAGAGGTTTCCCTCCTACATAATATACCTAGAACCGCAACGGTTACTACTCTTGGTTAGATTAATGACATAACTTATGAATATAGTAATTATAATTAAATATTTTTCACTAGTTCTTTGTAAATTTATATTAGTTTTAATATGGTATATCATATGCATTATTCTGAAGACAAATATACAATATTGATTAGTAGATTTTGTATATAACTTGTATGATTACAATTTTATTGATGGTATTGGTTTTAAACCGACTTCAAAAAAGGAGGATGCATCGATTTCAAATATATCTAGGTAGCGTAGATATTCATATGTTTTATTTAATTTGGTGAATTTAATAAACTATTTATTTTCCGTTTTTAGTGCCTTATAGGTTTTTGATTGATATTGAAATCGGGTAATATTTTTTTTAGATATTATTACAAATAAATATCATGATTGCAACTGTTAATTATATTACATTGTATTACATACATACACCATTGTTTGTATAGCTATACAATATACTTAATGATAAACTGTAACTTAGTAACTGTATGAGTGTTTGTTACTTGGTAACTTATAGCAGTGTGTGACGTCATTATGTTGCCTTTTATATCATACTAGGTCATTGTGAATTATTGGCGCTCATGAAGGAAGATTTCAAGAATGTTCTTCAGGCATCAGTTCAGAGACAGTGGGATGATGTTCGACGTGCTATGTCAGCTTTTTCATATTTTGATGCTCTGGATGAGGTAAATCTATTAATTGATAATTCAGACTTATTGTATAAGAATCTTTTGCATCAATGTCTAAAAACATTGAAATTGCTTCTCGAGATAAATGGTTTTTATTGTTACTAATAGTATAATGGGAGTTATTTACGGGATCTTGGTCTAGCATGTAGTGGCTTTTATATTTTATTTATAATGTTCTGTTATTTGACTGTATATTTTGTATATTGGTGGGACTTTACGTAACATATTTCGGTTTTGTGCATGAGTGAAGTAGATTAGAAATAATACTACAGTGCATGAATTTTAAGATATAAACTCACTAGAAAGTTCTAACAAAGGGGCCACCATCTTGTTGGAACATTGAATATTTCACAAGAAACTTGTATTACTATTACGTACTGAAGCTATAACTGGTTTTAGCATTAATAGGTCGGCTCGTCAGGGGTAATACCACCCTCTCACAGGAAACCGACGTGAAGTGACAATGCTTGCATTGTTGTGTTTCGTTCGGTCAGTGAGAGCGCCGGAGGCCAACCTCCCCTTTTGCCCTTCTCTCCCACCCCTTTCCCCACAGACACATGCTGGCAACGTACTTGCGACTCCTCTGGTGTTGCTAGTGTCTATGGACGGTGGTGATCACTTAAAATCAAGTGACACACATGTTCGTTTGTCACCTATGATATAAAAAAAGTACTCGTCAATGGCATTCATAATTTGGAAGATTGGATGCTAAAAATAAAAAGAAAAAGGTACTGTAATGTAAGTTAGTTTGATTTTGCAGGTTGCCCGACGCGAAGGCTGTATAGTCGCCAAAATGAAATCCTACGAACCGAATGAGACGTTGCTTGGAGATGGCGTGGGAGTCGCCAATTTCGTATACTTCATACTGTCGGGTCGGTGTCAGATGATCGAGTCTATTCAAGTGATTGTTACAAAGCATCTCGGGCGCAGTTTCTACACACTGCATGATCCATATGTATGTTGTTTTTATTTAATATAGATCTCAATGGTACTAATTCCACCAATGTCTCTAGAAAATGCGGTGGTAGCTTTGAGTTTTATAAGCGCCTTCTCAGGGCCTAAATTGAATAAAGGATATTTTGATTTTGATTTGATTTTTGAAATATTTAACGAATATAATAAAATTGAGTAAGTAAGGTTTTACTTGGTCCATTAAAAGAAATAGTGTACATATCTATGTATATACTAAAATACATAGTTAGTCCATAAATGCTGTGTAAATCTAAAAGCAAGTTTTTATTCCTAACGTGGAACATATAGAAAACGAAATTATACAATACTGATAGACTAAGATTTTATGATTATTGTTCATTAGCCATATAATGAAAAAAACGAAAATATTTATATCATGACATTAAAAATATAGGATTGAAGTGGGTATGAGTATATTTGATTAATCAATATTGTGAGAATTAACGACTGACTTTAATTATATTTTAACACTGAGATCTACTTGTCTATTTTTTCGTTTTAGCTTATACTCTTTATTATACATTTTTTTTTCTGAAAATTAGATGTATGCTTACGTAAATATCCGTCTGGTTGCATAAACTACATACTAATCATCTTTTTTCTTCATATGAAAAACTTTTAATTTTGCCTATTCACATTGTTGCATTACAAAGGAAAAAGACCAAGTTGAAGTTTGGCCACTTTGGCGGTCTTGAGATTGTTGTCATTCCTTTAATGCTCGCACTAAGAGCCCGATGAAGTTGTGAAGCACTATTGGGTCGAAAAATAACTTTTTATTCTTGTAATAAAAAAAATTATATATTAATACATATCGTGAATCTGATGCCATGAACTTGAAGTAATGTATATTACTAACTTAAAGCATGATAAAAAAATGATCTCATTTGTGATTTCATGGTCAGAGCAAATGCCCTACAAACTAGTCTTTACAAGTTTATATTTCAAGTATGTTATAACTAATTATTCTATGTCCCTTACTTACTTAATGTTTATTTTATAAGGTAGGTCTAATGTATAATATGGATTTAACATATTAATATTTTTTGTTCGGTATCCTATTATTATCTGTATTGTTATTTAATATTTTTATCAACATTTAAATTACATGGTAAACTCTACAACGAATTTCAAGGGATCGAGCATTTTTTTTTCATTATAAATGGTCTTTGTTATACGGAGAGTAGAGAACAAATAAGTAGTTTTGTAGTAAACCATCCAAATTGTATTGTATTTTACGTTATAGAAAGTTTTCGTTGTAAAATTTTTACGCTGAATCATATTTCATCACTCTGCTTGGATGTCCTTTTGTAGGTACCTAAAGAACAAAGTGATGAAGACTTTGAAACAAAATATTTTGGTGCCTATAAAAATTTGAAAGAAAGAGGTTCAGTATCCGAGGATACGCAATTATCACAAACTAAAAATATTCCGAGTGGTCTTTTACCATCCAAAGAGACTGATAGTATGCTTAAAACAGAAAGTTCATTGAAACATACGGAAACATCAGAGAAACTGCGTAAAAGTTTGTCGATAGCAGAGAACCAGCAGAATCAAAGGGTTAGTACTGGTAGTGCTGCAACGGGTGAACGCTCCGCATCCTTGAAATCCGAAGTTCTTTTAAATCCTTCTGAACAGACCAGAGATTCTGTAAGGTAACAACAATATTAGAACACTATTCTAATTACAATTTAGTATGCATTGAGAATATTGTTATTTAAACAATCTATAATCGAACTCTTTGTATTGTCGTTGTATTTTTTTTTTTTACTTAAATCTATACTTTTTCACCTGTCACCTGATGTTAACTGATCATTAACGCCCATAGACACCAGGAATACACCAGAGGAGTCGCAAGTGCGTTGCCAGCCCGTGTTGGAGTGATAGAGGGAGGTGGTGGGGAAGAGAGGGAAGGGAGAGAGAGAGAGAGAAGTCGGCCTCCGGCGCTCTCACTGACCAAACGAAACGCAACAATGCAAGCACTGTTACTTCACGTCGGTTTTCTGTGAGAGGGTGGTACTACCTCGGACGAGCCGACCCGTTCATGCTGAAAGCAGTTATAGCAACAGCGTGGCTCTATCACCTACTAGTATTATAAAGACGTAAAGTTTGTGAGTTTGTGACGTTGTAGGGGGTAATCTCAGGAACTACTGGTCCGATTCGAATAATTCTTTCAATGTTATGTAGCTCATTTATTGAGGAAAGTTATATCATCACGCTAAGACCAATAGGAGCGGAGCACAGATGGAAAATGTTTAAAAATCGGGATGTTTTTCCGTCTTGAAATCTTCTGCTGCATGTTAGCGTTAGCTCAAAGTAACTATCACTACGCGGACGAAGTCGCGGGCAGAAGCTAGTAAATATATACAGCGATGTAATGTGCTCTTTTTATAGAGAATCATAAATTGTAATTTGCATTCAAAAATATATTAACGTAATGGATAAAACCATTAATTTATAGATGTTTTATTTATGCAGTTATTTATGACCTCCCTTCATAGATTGAGCGTTTTGCCCGAGGCAATTACTGTAGCTCCACAGATTCCTAACCTGAGAACCTACTTTATGCAGGTATGACTTTTATGTATTTAAAAAGGTATATGGTTGTAGTCCTATAATTGATCCCTATTATCTATTTTTATTATACATATTTTTAAGAAAAAATTGCTTAGTAGCTAAAACTAATACGAGTATAGGCACAACAACCATAAAACACATTTACATTTTTTCAATTATTAAAAAATCCTAACCAAGCTATATAGTGAAGTGAACTTTACATTGCCTTTGTTGGTGAGTCAATTCCATGTATGACATAATACCGACTTGTGAAATCACTAGCTACCCTTGGAATGTATTTATGGAATATTATTAAATACATTCGTGTGTAATGCAAATGTGTTTACAACTTTTGCGCGTTGTGGTTTTGGGAATTTATAACAAAAGAAACTATGGAAAATAAACTGGATATAGTCGTAAATGATAATTAACTGATAGATCTTGTAAATAAATATGTATAAGTATTATGTTATAGTAGACTGATTTTTTTTTTACTTTATTTTTGCTAATCAATCTTTCAGATTATTACTGTCATTGTCACGTAGTCAATAATATTACAAGCGTCGTACGATCATTTCAATATTAAGCGTCGTGTGAATCAATATTCTAACAAGATGGTGGATCCCTTGTTAGAACCTTCCAGGGAGTTTTTGTGGCATCTCAGAATTTGGTATTATTTTCCATTCACTTCACTTATACACAATAAACTAACTATATTACGTAAATTTATAAAATATAGAGTCAAATAACAAGATTATGAATAAAAAATAAAATCCAATACATGACAGACTAAAATCCCGCCAAAAACTCCAAGTAGACTGATTTATGTTTTTTAGTTTGTTAGTTACGTCTAAATATTTTTACACTTTGTTTAGAAGAAGAAATAAAAAAGTCTCCAGACGTCATTCAAAAAGTCGCTAGATATTGAAAAATACTTAATAAAAAAATCCTCCAGAAGTCGCTAAATGTTTCATAATATTTCATGGTAAAAAATGTGGCGAAAATACTATATTGCGAATTGTGATAAAACAAACAAAAGGCTTTAGTTGGATTAGTTATAATTACTTTTAGTTATAACTATTCTTGCTGTTTTCATTCTAGTCGACCCCGAGATCGAATGTCATTCTTGTAGGGAAATTCCAAAATCAACATCAGCAATTCATGTTGTTACCAGTAATTACAATTATTATCAAAATACTTAAGTATTTTCAATATTCAATTAATCGCTAGAAGTCGCTAGATGGAAAAAATAATTTGATAAACTTGTCCAAAATCCACTAGATCTAGCGACACAGTCGCTAAACGGCCGACAGTGCTTGTTAGTCATCATGTAACTTAATAGTCGAAAAAAAAGTAAAGATTAATTGTTATCCAGGTTTGTATATTTGATTCTGGTTCGAGCTTCGGTTTCGGTGAAAATATGCGAGATCGGCGAATAGTGGCCTTGACACCAGTCGACTGCATGTTGTTGCCAAAGATTTGGCTTCTCCAACGTAACACCGCAAATATTTGGACACGTATACAACACTATCTTGAAAAGAAGGTGTGCTGTTTTAATCTATTACCATACATTGACGTCTTTTTCAGACTGAGACGAGCATCGTGGGCTTTAAGTACCTTCGTCAATTTTTTTTCGTCATTTTCGTCGCAAGTCCGTTGCCAGATTATGTTTGGGAGGGAGAAGGAGGAGGATTGGGGAGGCCGGGAGAGGGAGGGGGAGGTGGGCCTCCGACGCTCTCACTGGCCGAACGAAACGCAGCAATGCAAACACTGTTACTTGATGTCGGTGTTTCTGTGGGTCGGGTGGTACCAACCCGGGCGAGCCGACCGATTCATGATTAAAACCAGTAATAGTTTCGGCGTGGCTCTACCACCTACCTATTTAAGGATATATTTAATTCTTAAAATTGCGCCTAATTGTATAGTATTTCATAACCTACACATTTTATAGGTTGTAGCGTTTGACCGCTATCTCATCTGATGCTACATGGAAATGTGGCTCAAGATGGTAAACATACTAAGCCTAGATGGAGCTGGCTCTTAAGTGCAGTTTTCGAAACACATAAACAGATGTTTGGCGACAGATTCTCAACTCAAGGATGGTAGCTAGTCCTTTACCAAATGCTTCAACACAGTCAAAAGGATTCGAACATACGTGGATCAAGTTATCAATGCGGCTTTCAAGCATGCTATCAACTGAGCCATTATCGCTTTAACCCTTGAAAAAACTCTGCTATCGTAGACTGATGATGTAGCGGTTATGATGCCTCTTATTTAGTTTATCGCTTTTGGCGATCAGCCAACCCAACAGTTAAAACCTTCCATCATAGTATGGATATTAGGGTTTCTATAGCTATAATCTATAACTTAAATAAAGTCGTTATTCACGTCTGTCTGTGTGTTTACCTTAGTTTTTATTTTAATTCGCAATAGTTTTTGATACGGTTGTCACTATCGTCAAAAAAATTTCTTCGAAAAGGTTTATATGTATAACATATGTATTTGTGAATAAACCTATTATATTTAATAAAGGAGCGAAAAATGATGTATTCTAATGAAGTTGTATGAAATAGTTTTCGAACGCTTCCGTTCAAAACGCTGATTTATGACACACCTTACGAGATATATAACAATAATTTATTGCTGAAATATACACCCTAAAAATTACTGTAAAAAAGTCCTTATATAGTATATATCTATCTTCGAGGGATAACCCACACTAACCATCTTTATATTTTACATATTATAACAAAATAATGGCGGTGTCATTACAAAAAAGTGAAAAACGTATTGAATACTTGCTTTAAAAAGGTTACGTTTTAAATGCACTGCGCTCGCTGAATGTTCGCCATTTTGCTCTTTTGTCTCGCTTTGGTTAAATTAGGTTAGACTTGCGAAAAAAGGATAACGCGAACTTGCCTCGGGCGAGCGCGGTGCATTTAGTACCAAACCTTTTTAAAGCAAGTATTTAATACGTATTTAACTTTTTTGGATAAACACCGTTTGTCTACTACGACGCCTTTTTTTTTTCGGACTGACTCCGCTATTGACCTAGCTAGGTCTTAACAGCTTCACCGAACTACTAAGGCGAGCGCTTAAGGCACTCAGCCGATTTTATTTGGGCAACTAGCTCAAGGATGCGCGGCACACTTCGGCTTGGCTGTTGCCTGTTACATGCAAACTCGCGACCTAACTTAGCTAACCTAGCTAACTATTCATATATGTTTGAGTTGTTGAGACGCATACGTGTACCAAGCATACATGCCTCAACAACCCCTCCATATATTTTTTTAACGGAAAATTAGAGTTTTTCCAGTTCGATAAGGGAAAAAATAAAACCCTTCCACTTCCATGTGTAAGCGTGTAAGCGTGCACGTGTGTGGGGGTGATCGTGTAGTGTTGTAGCAGTGATGTAAATTTTTGTGTCACTGTATCGCGCGAGCAGCGCACTCAAGGGCTCCACACCGAGGGAACGGGCCTAGGCTTGAGTCGCTGCCGGGGGGGGCCTAATCTGGTGTGCGCGAGCGAAATTTACCCCCAGACCACGGCGGCGTGATCTGTGGTCACGCGGGCGTGGGCGTGAACACGCTCTGTTTGGAGAGACAGGCTGGTACTGATCGTTCGCTGCCGTTATTTCATCGGGAGGATCGGTAAAAATATGTCGCGGGCGTCTTTTGTAGCGAGCAGCGTTAGGTATGGTTTCGTATTTTGCAGCGGATACCACTAACGGACTGGGATGATTCGCGGCTTTTTCGAAGTAACTACTAGTAAGGGATTTAATGTACGCCCAGATAGAAGGCATCTCCAGATCCTTGTGAAGATCCTTATTCCGAACGTACCATGGGGCACCGGTAACTTTACGTAGAACGCGGTTCTGGAGAACCTGTAACTTTTGAAATTTATCTTTCGATATATGTGCAAAAACGGGATTGCTATATGTCATCACGGGACAGATACATGTCTTATACAAGGTGAGCTTGTGTCTGAGGGACATCTTACTCTTATAACAAAGCAAAGGATGGAGGCGACCCAAGACCTACTATGACGCTATTTCGACTAATGTAGTATCAATTATTATTCAGTTGAAAACTTTAGGAACATTGAGTTTTAATGTAGATCAAAATTGCCCTTTATGGCATATCATTTCATAATATCCCAGAAGGTATCACAGGTTTTAAAAATTATGCGCAACAAATAAAAAGTTGTTTGTGTGAAAACTTTCTGATTTTCAGAAAAAAAATACGTTTAGACTCTTTCGGTGCCCCATATTTATACACAAGTTTCTGTCCGCGACTTCGTCCGCGTGGAGTAGTTACTTTGGGCTAACGATAACTTTAACCCGCGACTTTGTTCACGTAGAAGATGTACGTACGTAAATCCCAAATTTAAAATATTCATCAGCGGTGCTCCGTCCCTATTGGTGCTACCGTGATGATATATAATCTATAGTCTTCCTCGATATATGAGCTATCTCACACTTAAATAATTTTTCAAATCGGACCAGTATTTCCTGAGATAAACGCGTTCAAGCAAACAAACTCGTCAGCTTTATAATACTAGTATAAAAGTATAGATTGCACCTATATGCGAAACTGAGCAGGTTTCTAGTTAGGTATAAATAAATGCTATACTATTTATTCTTATCTATTCGAATATGGATAATCTTCTTCACATTTATCTGATCCGATTCATCCTACCTGAATATCTTTACATATTCACACCGATCTAAATGCTTTTCGGTTTTAAAACCGGTAGGTATTTTCTGAATCATGTACGTATTTACAGACTGGTCGTGATAATTGATTTGTTTTGCTTAAAATATACACGGCTGAGGCTTCAATAACATAGCATTGATTTCTATATTCGTAAGCTGAAGGTGAAAAGATGCACATTATCGGATTTGAAAGGCATGATTCGATGATGCTTTTTTAGGCGTAGGTACTTAAGATGCGTTTATATCAATAAATGTAGTTCGCCTTGTGCGGCATACATTTTTATTTCTAATTGTACAGAAGGTCAGTTTGAATGTGTTGGTGATTGAATATGGGTTCTGCTAATTTTATAATACAAAAGAGAGATGTTTATCATAGACAATAAAATGTATATTGTACAGATTCCCGGACTGGTGTAAATTTATTTGATGACTTAAAAATGTGCACCACAGCATATTTATATTTGTACTTTTTGTTTTAATTCTCAAAATATAAAATATGTTATAACTATATTAACCCAGATGCACTATAATGTACTATATCTTACGTGCATTATACATCTTGTGACGCAGTGATAAAAAGTTTAATAATGAACCTAGAGCTCGCGGGTTCGATACTGATGTATACAAGACATTTCTGGGATGACCGTAACAGCTATTAAGTATATATCAGCTGTTTAGTTACATTAATGCAAGCGGTGCTTAGCTTACAATTAGAAGATCTATGTATGAAATAGTTCCACGTGTTTATTTATTTAATAATATCATATAATTTGTAGTTGTGTAAATAAACAAATAAAATTTTATTAAAAGCAATAATTACTTCAGCGTTTATCAGTATCACGTCCGGTGTTCCATAAGTTTATTTGTAGTCCATTTATTGTATCAACTTGCCTGCTCTATAGTTGGAAATAATAACATTATCGACGTATTTCCCCTATAAATAGGAATGCGTGGTTGGGTTTATCATATAAATGTGTATGCTATTCTGATAGTTCCTAATAAAGTGGTCAAATGCTTCACGATATCCGTGCTAATCTAACGATACGTCTAAAGGCCTCGACGGCTTTCGTTCTACTTACTATACTCTATCCCTTAATAGTCTGGTCAATGCATTTTCTAGTAAAAATGATTCGTAGAGTTCTTGAAATACGCAATAAAATACAATGTAACAATTTTCGTTACATGTTATTTATTGATTAGGTTAAACGTTTTTTCTGTCATACAACGAGCTACAATAAGTTTTATAATGCTTGTTCCTCCCAGATCGAAAATGCGTTATGTCTATGTGTTGTCGTTACAATAGTACAAATAAAAGTTTGTTTTCTTTATGTACTTGTAAGCATACATAACTGAACGATTGATAATAGTTCTGAACAGTTCGCAGTCCGGTGAAGCTGTTAAGACCTTGCTGGGTCAATAGCGTAGTCATTTAGAAAAAAAGAAAACTGAACTGTTCTGGATATTCAAATAAGTTCGAATAATTTAAATGAGCTCAAAGTAAGTAATTTATCTATTTATTCATACAGAAATTAACAGTTAATTAATGATTTCCAATTTTTACATATGCAGTTGTTTATAATATTGGTTTAACCAAGGGATTTCCCTAATATGATAATTACAATAGATATGCATCCCTAACAATGTGTCACTTATGGCTCATCTACATTTTATTTAAAAACAGTAATTCGTAGTAGAAAAATAAAAAGGTTTATGCGTATGTGTGTTTGAGTGAGTGAGTATGTGTGTATATTTTTGTGAGTTTTTGAGTATAGAAGGTTCTAAATTATAATTAACGAAAGAAGTGTTTTTGGATCCGTTCTAAATGTGAAAGTTGAGGTTAGTTTTGTTAACAGGATTACATTTGGTTTTTTTACGTAACATACGAACTAGTTTATATATTGGATTTATTGCGACAGACAAACGATTGGATGTGGATAGTATGCTATTTTCTAAAACTCGTTTGACTAGCTATCATCACTCGTAAGTAAAACAAATTTAAACTCATCTCTTATCTATCTAATCTAAGACCTTTAAACGAGCAATTCTTTTATATTTTTATATTGTTATGTATTCAGGATCTCGGAAACTGCGTCAGGATATTTCCGTGCAACTTAGTATGTAGGTGGTTTCAGGGATGATAAATCGATCTAGCCAGATTTCATTCAAAGAAAACTTTTTCATCTAAGTTTTCAGGCAATGAAAAAGCTAGAATGTAAAGGTAAATTACGCTGCCGCTGTCAAAACAAAAACATCTCAAATGGAAATCGGCTGCTTCGGAAATCCATCTAATCCCAGTTCGAATCCGAGTGACAGCAAAAGAGATAATCTTTTTTTTTTTTTGTAAAAAATATGCTTTTTTTGTGAGGCGAACCTAACATAACTAACATAAATATTTTCATTTAAAAATATTTTTTAAAGAACCGAGTCGGTCGAGGCTCTGTCGTCTAGGTACTGTTATAGTATATTATATACCATATATGTAATACTCAAATCATGGTAATATATTACTTTTGGTCTACATCGACACTAAACATTAATTGAGATTATAGTAGACTGATTTGAACCACTCCCATTCATGGCAATATTATACGATGTTATCTAAATGTAAAAATCTCGTGTTACGGTGTTTGTCGTCGAACTTTTCTGGAAAGGCTGGACCGATTTTTATGAAATTTTAAATGTGTATTTGGTATGTATGACAATAGGTTGTAAGGGTAATTAGTGTGTTCCTATTCAGATTTTATTTCGATTTTTTTGTCAATTTTTCTTTTTTGTATTATTTTTATTCACAATCAAAAACCACCTATAATGTCAAAGTATCACCTCCCTAACACCACCCTCCCATTTTTAATTAGCGACATTAGTATTTTTGTATGAACAATATTCACATGATTCAACGATCGTTCGTATTTTAAACAAAATAAAACTACTGATGTTGCTGAATGACAGATGGCGCTACATCGGCTTCATTGATAATTTCTTCCACGTAGCCCCTAATTCATTCATTAAGCCAAATGGGTATGTGTTTGTGTGAGTCCCTGAATTGTTTGGTTTCAAACTGTGAGAGACGCTGTAATCGGGTTTTTAAGATTTTTCGAGTTTGAAATACAATTGGAATCGATAGGTAACCGATTTCACGCAGACGAAGTTGCGTGGGTCAGATAATATACTATACTAGCTGACCCGTGCAACTTCGTTTGCACCAAATTGGTTACCACGCGAAAATTTTTTTTTTTTTATCGTAGCACGGCAAAATGCCTGCACTATGCCTGATGGTAACCACAGTATAGTCCAAAAACAATAGCGACCACCGAGTGACACACTATACATCGCTGGTTGCCACTATCATGCTACAGAAAGCTGGATATGCACAGGCTGATCCCGAAAAGCGACGCGCAGAAGCGAGTCACTATTACGGATTTTTTCGCCATGTACATGGTGGTTGTGACCCAGTCAGGCTGTAAAGCCCTACCACCCCGTAAATAAAACTGATACCCGATTGCAGCCACAACTACCATTTCCAATTGTGAATCGAAACTATCCACGGATTCACTCAAACATATACCCAGATTACATGTTTTTTTTTTTTTAAATAAGCCTAGTACCCGTTCGTAGCGTTATGTACCAGGATCAATTAAAATACAAACTAACCTACATAATCTCTACCACTTACTTTATCATAACTATCTTCAACTTGTATTAAACCTTTTTATACTCCATTGTATTAAAGAAACATATATGAACACCGTATCGAAGCGTTAAACATCGCGCCGAAAGCGTTAAATGTCACTTGCTTGAAACTGTTGTCTAAGAGTTATAAACTATTTTGAAAACGTATTTGAAATATATTTTTATAAATAATCTCTGTACTACTCACAACATAGTACCTATCACCTTCAAACCAAGCCAGTTTTATACATCAGGTTCAATCCCTCGGTAGAGATCCCTTGAGTGCGTTGCTTGCACGATACCGTGACATAAAAATATACATCACTGCTACAACACTACACGATCACCCCCACACACGTGCACGCCTACACGCTTACACATGAAAGTGGAAGGGTTTACTTTTTTCCCTTATCGAACTGAAAAACTCTCAATTTTCTGATAATAAATATATGCAGGAGTTGTTGAGGCGTGTATGCTTGGTACACTTATACGTTTCAACAACTCATACATATATGAATAGTTAGTTAGGTTAGTTAAGATAGGTGGCGATTTTGCATGCAACAGGCAACAGCCAAGCCGAGGTGTGCCGTGCCCCCTTGAGCTGGTTGCCAAAATAAAACCGGCTGAGTGCCTTAAGCGCTCGCCTTAGTAGTCCGGTAACTTATATACGTATATAAGTTATTGTAACATGCATGTATACCAAGCATGCGTGCCTCAACAACTCCTATATGTATTTTGTGTAGGAAAAATTCCTGTAAACTATATAGGATAGGATAGGATAACGAAAAATAGGGGTAGAACTCTTGTGTCACTGTATTGTGTGAGCAGCGTACTCAAGGGCTCCACGCCGAGGGAACAGATCTAGGTTTGAGCCGTTGCCGAGGAGGGCCTAATTTAGTGTGCGGAAGCGAAATTTACTCCCAGACCACGACGGCGTGATCTGCGGTTATACGGGTGTGGGCGAGAACACGCTCTGTTTGAAGAAACAGGCTGGTATTGATCGTTCGCTGATGTGATTGAATCAGGAGGGTCGGTAAAAATGTGTCGCGGTCCTCTTATATACTGCGCAGCGTTGGGTACGGGTTCATCGTTCGCGGCGGATACCACTAAGGGGCTGGGATGATTCGCGGCTTTTTCGAAATGACTACGTGTAAGTGATTTAATATACGCTTAGACAGAAGGCATCTCCAGGTCCTGTGGAGATCCTTATTTCGGACGTGCCATGGGGCACCGGTGATTTTACGTAGGGCTCGGTTCTGGAGAACCTGCAACTTTTGAATACGATTTTGCGCATGTGCAAAGACCGAACAACTTTACGTCATAATCGGACGGATACAAGTTTTATATAAAGTGAGTTTATGTCTGGGGGACATTTTTCTCTTATGACAAAGCAAATGATAGAAACGACCCAAGACCATACGGCTTTGTTTCGCACTCTTTCTGTGTGTGAATTGAAATTTAGGTGTTTATTTAAAGTGACACCGAGATATTTCATCTCGCCGGCCCAAGGTATTTTGGTTTCGTATAGCCTGATGGTCGACGACGCATATATTTAAGATGGCATCAATCCCAAGTCATACGTTTAGGTTTATCGTTGTATGTGGTGGTCAATAATGTTTATTAAAATGAAATTTGTTCTTTGCTATGGAAAAAAATAATTGGTTTGAAATTTATTATTGGAACCAAGTTCCTTATGGCAGGCTTGGAGGAGATAGGGATTTTGCGCGACCGAACTGAAAAAAATGTGATAGTAAAACCGTAACGAAAAGTGAATGGAATAAAACAGTTAAATGAGACGTGCGCAGGCGCGACTGTCGTATATACTAGCGAGTAGTGTATAATACCTTTCCCTTTCTCCTTTTTTGTAATTATTTCTATTTCTATATAATTTTATGTTGTAAAACAAAAATAAAGAAACATATTTTGTTATTTTAATTGATAATTTGAATTACGATTACATAAAATTGAGCACGATTCTTTTTTTTTTCAATGTGTCGATTCTACATTAGCCGAAGGAACTTCGTTCCTACCTGGTGTCCCACGACACCACATTCTTTTTTTTATTTATAAAACATATCAGCGGGTATATATATGATTGTTTATAAAAAATGTGTCTGACTGTTTAATTGCTTTTAAAAGTTACTGAAAAAAATGTTCCTAAACCTATTATTGATTAATCATAAATCAAAATTAATTAAATCAAAATGCCTATTAAAAATACAACATTAACCTGCTACCAAGTGTCCTAAATTCTGTCTATTGATATATTGATAATTTCTGTAGGTGGTAGATCCACGCTGAAGCTATTACTGGTTTCAGCATGAATGGGTTGTCTCGTTCGGGCTAATACTGCCCTTTCACAGAAAACCGACATGACATAACAGTGCTTGCATTGTAGTGTTTCGTTCGGTCAGTGAGAGTGCCGGAGGTCCACCTCTCTTGCCCTTTCCTTCTTTCCCTTCCCTTACCCTCCCCCATATACAGGTTGGAAACGCACTTGCAAATCCCCTGGTGTTGCTAGTGTCTATAGACGGTGGTGGTCACTAAACATCACGTGACCCACCTGTCGTTTGCCTCTTATGATGCAAAAAAATATATATTCATATATTAAAGAATCATGTACTCTAAAATTCTTGTTCTTCCAACGTTGCCGGCTCTTGTACTAAGGTGTCGCAAAAAAGTCTAGTTACGTTAACTACAAATTTTTACTTTTCGTTATCCTGGAGAACCCCTTGCGTTTTATGGGACAAAAACTATTCTGGATGTAGCCTTGTAATATCAGTTATCACTGTGTTAAGTTTCGTTAAAATTGGTTCAGTACTTTCAAAGTAATACGGGTTTAGATTCTAGACTTTAATCCTTTAACCTGAAGAACCCTTTGAGTTTTATGGGACAAAAAGTACATTTGATGTAATCTCGTTATATTAGGTATCACTATGTCAAGTTTCGTCAAGATTGGTTCAGTACTTTCAGAGTGATGCGTGTGCATAGGGACAGACAGACAGACAGACAGAAAGACAGACAGACAGACAGAAAGACAGACAGACAGAAAGACAGACAGACAAAAATTGTAAAAAGATTATTTTTGGCTTCTATATCGATAACATAGTCTACCCTGATTAAAATTTTCAAAAAATATTTAATGTACAGATTTCGCCTTGTTACAGTTTTATTATAGTATAGATAATTTATATTGATAAATAGGTAATATCAGTATCTATTACAACAAATAACAACCGAACTCAGGCGTGTTACTTAAATAAATCAAGTAGAAAAAATAATCTAAAACACTCGGGTATAACGGCTCCATATTAATGCAATAATTTTAGAATGGGACCAATCATAGTTCTAGAGATTACCTAAAAGAATACGTTATGTAGTATGTCTAATATGTTATGTACTATCATTGTTATTAGATTCCTACAAAGAAGGAGCTCTTCAAGAATTTTGTACAAGATCGTCGCTGGCAAGAGTTTCGTGAACAGATTGTGAATGATGTTGTCGCTCGCTCCAATACAGTCAACTGGACTTCGGTTCACGACGTGCCCTATTCTATTCGCATGGAAGAAATGTTAGACATTTGATTTAGAAATAATAATTATATGAGTTACTTCACAATGTATTTTATTTATTGTAATTAAATGTTTTTTTTTTACATTTTCTTAGGATTTATTTTAAAGTACTGACACTGTACAACACTCTAACACTAATCCAAAATACATATAAATAATCTTATTTTAATACTTTTTTGGCAACTAATCTTCTAGTTCATTATTACTACCATTGTCAAGTCGATAATGATATTACGAGTTTCGTGCGATCATTTCAATGGTCTAACAAGATGGTGGCCGTCTTGTTAGAACTTTCCAGAGAGTTTTTGTGGTAAGTCGGAATCCATGCTCTATGGTATTATTTCCTATCCACTTGTGTACAATAACCAGGCTATATCACGTAAAACACCAACATTATAGAGCCAATATAGAGCCAAATAAAACAAGATTATGAATAAAATATGAAAACAGCTACATGACATTCCAAAATCTCCTCAAAAACACTTTTAAAATACTTAAAAAATTGCTTACGCTTGGACAAAGGCCACGAATATTCGATAACCAAATATAATATGTAGGAAGGAAAACAATTTTGGCCTATTATTTTAATTTAGTTCAAACGGAAAAATTGCAAGTGAGGATTTTGATATAATATAAAACACCAAAAACCGACGATATTATGCCATAATACTTGAGAGAAGTGGAACGGCATTGCGAAAAAAGCGCGAATCACGAATGATGTCATTTTTTAGTTCTGCGTCGCGTAACCAAGGCAACCGGTTTTGGCGGGAAGCGCCCACACGCGTATTAACTCTGTGGCATAGAATAATAAAGAGTGACGGTATTTCTACCAACGAAGATTATTTGTAAAGCTAATATTCGACCGCAGTGCACCGCGACGACCGAACGCCGCACATTTTACGACGACAGCCTTGCTGATCGAAAATTCGCGATTATTAACATAAATATATGTATAGCGTAAACGTTAATCTTAAGTTCGATAGTTCTTGATTATATTAGTACATTTGTGCATACATTTTATATTTATTGCAAGGTGATATCGTCATTTCTAACTTTAGTCTTATTGAAAGCGATTTCTAATAGGTGAGTCAAGTGATTTGTCCTTAAATATTAATAAAGTTGGGGTTATTTTTCGTACTATACTTACATGTTTATGTTATATCATATTTGCGTTGTAATTGCCAATTAAACTGATGACCGTGAATAAAAGGTTTCGTTCAAATATGTGTTGAATATGTTTATATAATCTTGAAGTCAGAAACTTGATAATTAAATCACGAAATATAAGAATATATATGAAAATATTTTGCTGAAGATATTCTATGTATAACACTATCAAATATAATTACAAAAATGATATATTCGATCGAAAAATACTAGCAGTTTTACTTACTGTTTTACTCTTTTTTAACGTACAAAGTTATTTGTGGAGGATGAATATGCTTTCTGACATATAAATAAAATTGTAAGTATCGTACGAACTCACGTATAAAATAAATTAGATTCCATATCGTGCAACTACAAGATGTGTACTGATTCAGTTTCCTTGAATCGTTATTAAGAACCTGGAACAATTGCATTGTCTCTAATGCGTTGTCTTTTTATGTTACTTTGTCACTTCCTTCTTGAACGAATTAAATGCTGCTACTTTCGCCAATGAAAGTACAAAGTGAAATAAGATAAAAAGCTAATTACGAGAGATTTCCACAGAGTAACGCCTACATCAATCGATATGAAAAATATATTATCAATGGCGGAATATGAATACAAGAACTGTCCTTATTGTTTCTTTTCTGTGTAGCCCGGTGAAGCTGTTAAGACCTTGCTAGGTAAATAGCGAGTCAGTTCGAAAAAAAAGTTTCTTTTCTGTTGAAATATCTACTAAATCTAATTAGAACAAACATTATTTTGACATGCACAGATATTGTTGATTTGAAAGCGTACTTATTATCTATAAGCTAATACTATTTCTTTCTGTGTCAGTGCTACTTACATCTACTGTACATCATGATATTACATTTATTGAGAGACTATATTAGCATTGTTACAAATAAATATAGACCTCATGTGACTACCGTTGTACGGGAAGCCATTATAACAATTTTTAGTTTGATAACATTTAAATAATAAAATTATTGGCACGTGACCACATATCAATAATAACTACAGTACAATGAAACCGGGTGTTGAATTTCATCTCAAGTGGCAGTGATTTCTCACATTTCATATTAACATTACTTCTGTACCAATACGTACTTCAATTAACGTTCACATGTATTATTTCGAAAATAAGTCCAATCGCAGCTATTGTTTATATAATTCAATTGGTGCGAATTGTTATGACGAAAGATTTGTTTAGCTCACTGTAGGTGTTATTAATAAAAATTGTAAAATGTATTAAGCAATTTTAACGATGACGTCATAGACGCTTGTACACTGTTACTTTAACAATTATTGAGAAGGAAATGTTTGGCTAACTATAAAAGGTAATGAACTGCTTATACATCGATCAGAATAAATTTGATTTAATAATCAACTAAATGTATTCTTCACTCTTATGATCGTTTAATTGCCATGCAGTTTACGAATACAATAAGAGAAATCATTGATTAAAATAGTTAAATCTACTTTTTTTTTAATTAAAATGTTTTAGTTGTTTGTTGATGTTAAGTTCATCACAAAGTTTCAATAATTACGACATATCGCCTACATTTACTAAATATACTGTAATATATAAACAAAACATTGTCATAGAGATATAGTAATATAAATCAAATTCAAAGGAAGTATTTTTTATGTCTATATTCTGTTAACAGCGACCTTAACATTTTAGCTTAACCGTGGATGTTTCCTTGTTATGAAACGAACTTATGTATCGTATTTGTCGATGACGGCATGTTTTCCACCGCTGTCATACATGCAGGTTATCGGTTAATAGGTCTCAAACTGTCTCGACCCCATTGAGACTGCCTCATATAATAAAACAGAACAGACCACAATTTGTTTTATACTCTGTTGACCTGGCCAGTTAAATTCAATGCCAAAACAATAAGTAACAATCTAACCAATCCGTTTATATGAATTCTGATAATTTGTCAAAAATAACCAGAGATTTATTTACGTAGCATGAACGGCGTAGATAGCGAGATATGTGTTTTAATTAAGCTATAATAATCGAGACACTTATCAGAAAAGCAATAAAGTAAACAACTACTGGCCGAGTTTTATGAAAATACTAGACTCTGCCCGCGACTTCTTTCGCGTGGCTTACATACACTAACACTAACACGCAGCAGTTCTCAAAAGGAAAAAACATCCCGATTTCGAAACATTTTTCACCTGCACTCCACTCCTATTGGTCTTAGCGTGATGATATATCTATACTAATATATAAAGCTGAAGAGTTTGTTTGTTTGTTTGGTTGAACGCTATGATCTCAAGAACTACAGATCCGATTTCAAAGTTTCTTTTAGTGTTAGATAGCTCATTTATCGAGGATGGCTATAGGCTACATATCATCACGTTAAAACCAAAAGGAGCTGAGCACTAATGAAGAATGTCTCAAAATCGGGCTATTTTGGAAGCTTCCGCTGCGTATTAATGTCAGTATTATATGCGTTGCCATGGTAACGCGATAACATTCTATCAAAAATATTCTCATAGTTTATTTTGTATTCCTATTCAAAAAGTTTATTCTACGTTAGTTTTGTTTTCGATTTTTAATTATACGTGTTACGTTTATATCGCAAACATTTCTTAAGTTTATTTTGTGTTGTTATTCAGAAAGTTTAGTAGTAATAATATTCGTCCAATAAGACAGTCGAAGGTATTAATCCATACAGCCAATTCTGAAGTTGTCAATATAGTTAGTTTTCTTCTATGTCCAAGTTAATGTAAAGGTATAAGCGCCGAATCCTCTACATAATATAACGTAATTTTTTATCTTCTTAATCTTCAAGACCATAGAATTAATGCTTCGTGGTTTTATTTTTCATTCATTCAAATAAACGAGCGATATTATATAATACGCAACCAATTTCTACACGATATAGAATCATGTAACACAATATTATGAAAAAAATATAAAATCCACTACATGACAGACTGAAATCCCGCCAAACACTCTTAAAAAACTCTATTCTACATTAGTTTTGTTGCCAATTTTTTATTTGTGATATATTACGTATTATAAAAGTAAAGTGAGTGTAATTTATATTAAAATAAATTATTTTTGGTGAATACAATCTGTGATGCTACAAACATCAACATTTTTTTTAACTCTGTCGATATGTCTATTTTTTTATTTGTTCCGGGTGATCTCCGAAACGGCTGGACCTATTTGAATGTTTTTTTTTTCTTAGAAATGACTACGCTTAACAGCTTCACCGGACTACAAGTAATATTTGAACGGGAATTTTACGGGCAAATAAGTAACTAATTAGCTGTTTTATTTAATATTGTTCGATAATGTGTAGCTTCATATTTTCATTATTTTCTTATATAGTGTGAGCACTGAGGGTGATATATAGTTTAACATTCCAGTTATGTGGCTGATCATAATCCCATCCCATTCGATACACTATTAGTATTCACATACATAATGTACACGTTACCTGTTACAGTAGATGATGTGCGTGTGATACAAATATTTTTGAAATAGTATTATTGTAATTTACACTAGATGTGTAATCACAATTTTAAATTTATTTAATATATTTAAAAAAACGCGTGCGAAGCCGCGGGTAACAGCTAGTAGTCTATAACCATTCTCGACGAATCAACTATGTAACATTGAAAGAATTATTCAAATTGGACCAGTAATTCCTGAGATTACCTCCTACAACGTCACAAACGCACAAACTTTACCTCTTTATAATATTAGTATAGATTTATGTCTATATATTTCAAAGATTGTTAAATAGTTTTTGGTACATTTTTATAGACATTTTTTATGGCCAGCACGCTACAACAGTATTAATTGATAACCAAAGTTTTGTACTAAAAAGTAAAAATATGCATCTAATATAAAGTACCTAAACAGAATATCGTGATTAGTTCCTACCACAAAAAAGGATTAACGTAAAAGTTGTAATATTTTGCGAAGATTTCAGAACAGTGGACCCGATGCGACGCGACGGCCCAAATACAGTTTTATTCATTTTTCATGGTGGCAGTGACTCGTACGACCTGGCACTGAAAATTCTTTTCATTCAGTGCTCGATGTAGACACGAATATCTTTATAAGGAAATCTTTAGCATCATTCAAATTAAAACTATATATCTAATCATACGTATAGATATCCTATACATTACAACATACATATAATTAAAATCATGGCCAATATGGTAGTTGAAAACTCAAACGATAATGTTATATTGTTACAAGAAATGGAGTACGTTTAAAAACCTTTAAAAATAAAACATAACTATCATCTGTTAGTTTATTTTAATATTCCTTTAATTAAATAAATCATTAAATCAAATTATATGTTACTCAATGAAATCAAAGCGAAATTCGATCAAAATTCATTATTGTTTTTACTTTTTTACCAAAGAGTGAACAAATATAGTACATTTGATTATTAGATGTATAGAGTTTTTAGAATGATGAAGAGGAACTTACAAAGGTTTCCGCTTGTCGATGGTATGGAAAAAAATATTGAACTTCAATTATTTTTATTGATATCGCTACAGTTCGCTAATAGATAGTAGCAAAAAAATAATTTAAAAAAAACATTGTGTGTATCAATCAGTGTGTAGAGGGGGAAGAAGTGGATTATCTGTATAAAATTAAGTATTCGTATAAAATAATCGAATGTTCATAAACTATATACTATACGATGTCTAGTAGTATAAACATTCAATTATATATTTGCTTATTTTTGAGACTAGCCCGGTGAAGCTGGTCATGCTTTGCTTTGCTAGGTCAATAACGTAATCAGTTGTAGTCCGGTGACGCTGTAAAGGCTTTGCAAGGCAAATAGTAATATCAGTTCGGAAAAAAAGTAGTCAGTTCGAGAAAAAAAAAACTTATTTTTGTTTACTACTAGATGGACCCCGCAGACAGACATATTTACACATACAACGTGTTTAACGAAAATTTCACTTCAGACGGAGTGGAAATAGGAACTGAACTCTTTTATCTTCGCCTCTTTATATATAGAAAATTGAAAATAAAGAAAATCGGTTAACAAACTGCGAGAAATAGGTCCTGATCTGTTTTAACTTTTCCTATTTATATATATAGTTTCTTAAAGCTTTTACTAACTCGTTAGTAACCAATGAGTCTTCCAAAGAATTGAGGTGGCATTTATTGCCTTATTTATCACGTAAATCAGTAAATAAAAGCTTAATGGTGGTATAATAAATTACTTTGTAGTTATTTAAGGTAACAACGTTGGGCGTTTTACGTAGGTTTAGTAAGAACCAGTTTTTTGATTTAGATATTATTATTGCAATTGAATCAATAATCAATCATCGTTCATTGAAACCATTCACTATATTAGATAGTATAAATTAATTTATATTACTTTTATGTCTGGGTTCATTGATCGTGATCGCAACACTTTGACCCATTGGCTATTATGTATTGTAATTTTCCGTAGATGGGATTCAATATAATTTTTAACATACCATCAAGACATTAAACTTAATTTAGGTTCAACACAATAGATGTAAATATTCTCATAAATAATCTTGACAGCTCAAAGGTACATAATTCCATATTATGCTACCTCTACCTTCCTCTACCTTCACGGGAACTTTCAATAACAATCGAAACTATTGCATTTTGAGGTTATCCTTGTTTTGGCGCGTTAGGGGCAAAATGATGAAAGTAAATTTTACGATGCGTACCGGCACGAAAAACTGACACCCTGAAGTTATTACAATGCGCGCGAACACCGTCACGAAAAACAGACACCCTGAAGTTAGCTATAGTCAACATTTTGTTTCTTTGTATTTGTATTTCTTTGTATTACAACTTCCAATGTATTAAATACCTTTGTTCAATTGTTAGTGTCGATTTTTCTACAAACGTAGAATAAGGCCAAATATATATATATATTTTTGTATCATAGAAGTATAATTTCTAACGAGCTTACATAAAGTACACATACACTTTTTTTAATCTGTCTTGTATTCTCTAAACTCATATTATTCAACTAAACATTGATATAAAACCATTATCGTTTAGCTAACTTCAAATAATTTAACTTTATATGGATGAACGGCTTTCTATACTTCTAGTATTGAGAAACGTTTGGAATCTTTCGTTTAAGGTAATGTTTGAGATACGAATATATACACATCTAGATATTTGTAGCGATATTAAATTCATCATAAAGGATTTGTTTAAAATTTATTACATCATTTGTTAATCTATCTATCTAATACATTTAAACGAGCAATTCTTGTATATTTTTATATTTGTATATATTCAGGATCTCGGAAACGACGTCTTCTATTTATGTGAAACTTAGTATGTAGGTACTTTCGGAGACGATAAGTCGATCTAGCTAGATTTTATTCATAGAAAACATTTTTATCTGAGATTTCAGGCAATAAAAAAAGAAACTAGAATATGAAGGTAAATTTCACCGCCGCTGTCAAAACACAAAATAGCTCAGGTGGAAATTGGTTACTTCGAAAATCTGTGTAACCCAAGTTTGAATCCGAGTGTAATAATTTTTTTTTTTTTTTTTTTTGTAAAATATGATAATTTTGTATGGCAAACCAAACAATTTATTATAATTGAATAAATAATTTTATCATTATAATTATAAGAGACATATCCTTTTTTTATGTGATAAAATGCTAATTTTGTGAGGCAAACCTATTTATTTTAATTATTTTAATTTAAACACGTTTTTTAAAAAACCGAGCCGGACTCGGTCACCCAGGTACTATTAATTATTTGGACAAGACTGTGCATAGTATTTCTAGACATAATTGCTCAGTCAAGTATTTCGGGTTTATCAGAAAAAAAATATTTACACCATTTGTATTCCTTTTTTTATAAAGATATTGTATATATATCTTTGTTTATATAATTTTCTGGTGCATAATTATGTTTTTACGCTATTTTGCTTTTTATACAGAAAAGTTAGTTATTGATATATATGTGAATGTTTTTGTTGCAATTAATAATATACAAGTGATTGTCGGGTGGTTAAATATTCAGCCGTAACTAAATAATTTTTCAATTTTTTTTTGTCTTATGAGGCAAACGTACAGGATGCCCTGATGTTAAGTGATTACCACCGTCCACCAGCAACCCTAAAGGAATCGCAAGTGCGCTACCAGCCTGTATTGGCGGAGGGGGGGAGGAGGGGAAAAGGGGGAGGGGCAAGGGGGAGGTGGGCCTCCGGAGCTCTAACTGATCGAACGAAACGCGACAATGCAAGCACTTCACGTCACATTTTTACTTTACGTCGATTTTCTGTGAGAGGGTGGTACTACCCCGAAGAAGCCGATACATTCATGCTGAAACCAGTTATAGCATCAGCGTGGCTTTACCACTTACTTTTAATATAAAGGAAAAAAAAACTATTTCCAACATTTATTTCTTGATAAGACTAAAATTAACCAATATCCACTAAACAAAAATAAGAAAATCGGTTAAGCAACAGAGGAGGAAGGGGTTCTTAACTATTTTCCCTCTCTCTATGTGTATATATAGTTGTGATTATAAATGCCATAAGGTTATTTTGGGAATGTACGCCAAACATGTTATTTGTAGCGGTTCACGAGATATCTCAAACATTTTGTTGAACTGTGTCTTTTCTTCATGTTGTGGATACCTTTTTTCCTTGTTGATCTCGACGTCAAATCTACGTTTTCCAAGCAATGTTAGCAAAGTGCTATCAACTACATGTCATGACCTCAGCATATCTTGGAATATTATTATTATTTTCACACCAAGAAACCCATATAATATGTATTATTTATAATACACGTAAAGATTGCGTTTTGGTATTTTGATATTATAACTTTATTATAGGTACTTTTTGTAGGTAGTAGAGCTACACTGATGCTATTACTGGTTTCAGCATGAATACCCATTCCACGGCTCGTCCGGGATAGTACCAACCTCTCACAGAAAACCGACGTCACAGTACTTGCATTGTTGCGTTTCGTTCAGTCAATGAGAGCGCCGAAGGCCCACCTCCCTTCCTCTCCCTTCTCTCTTTTCCACTTCCCTCTCCCCCTTTTCCACTTCCCTCTCCTCCTTTCCCTACCAACACAGGCTGGCAACGCACTTGCAACTCATCTGGTGTCTATGGACGGTGGTGATCACTTAACATCAGGTGACCCACCTGTTCGTCTGTATCCTATGACATAAAAAAACTTTAATAACTATTTATAAACAGCTTTAACATCGCTTACAATGTGCTAAAGTTTTTAATTATATTGTTAGCACTCGCCGTACTACTATTGACTACACCGGGGGTATTACTAATGACCTGAGGTGCCATTGGTCAACGTTATCAGCCGTTCGTGACTCAGGTGAATGCTATAAAAGGAGAGTCGGTCGAGTCATTGGAGGATTCTTGTTTAGATAGTTGAATTATTCACATCTACCGTACGAGTAAAATAGTTCGTGGTAACTATACTTGTGTTTTATTTCTGTATATGTTATATTTGATTGTTCTTGGTGGACTGAATCGACTGATCGAAGTTAAAACGTTTATTATTATTTTTGATTCGATTTAATTATTTTTGCTAATAATATTTATTAGATCCGACTATGCGTTGAGTTACATTAAATAATAATTTTATGAATATATTTTATGTTATGAATTGTTAGATTAAAAAATAATACGAATACATTTTTAAATAAATCCTTTTTGGTGCCAATAACATTTTGTTTTCTCCTTGAAGTCTCAAATTTGACGTATTAGTTTTCTACACGGGCACAGATAAACTGAAGTATAATGAATTTAAATTATGCTTGAGACATCGTATTAATTTATTATTTTATACTGATATTTTTTGAACATTTTTGTGCGTATTTGATATTCCTATTAAATAATCAACAATGCTAATAAACAAGTCTACGAAATCTACTATAAGCGCAGCACGTTCGGTAATAAAAATTATATTTCATAACATTCTAGTTTTTATATAGTAGCTTTGTGAACGTTTGATTTGTATGTCGTATGTCTATGTAGCTTTGTGAACCTTTTTAATATGTCGATTTGATTTAGATGGGTACAAATAGATTTTCAAGTTGAACGGGTCACCTTTCCTGGGCAATGAGTTAATCATAGTTGTAATTAATTCACTGTACATTAATTTTCGAACGGAGTCATTAATATATTCGCGAGAATTCTCTTAATTTAAGATCATATTATAATCATACTGTTTGGTTGCTAACGATGAAATGTCATTAATTATGTTGTAGCATCACCAGGAACTGTTTTTGAAGTGGACGTACAGCAAGATTACATTTTTTGTTTTTTTATTACATTTTGTCGACGCCTGTTTATTTACAGATTGCACTTTTTAAGAATTATTTGTAAAGATAAAATTTTAACACATATTTGGAATAATTGCGATGATGAACCTCATCGCATCGCTTCGCAATAAAAACGTTCATGTGAATGCTGCATAGAGTTAAAGCTTTTAATGTAGGATAACATTTTGATAAGAATCTTAATGGCAGCGTATTTTCTCATACTTGCTTAATTAATAATTCCTAAATTTATATTGAAAATCTCTAGATAAAACTAAAATAAACTTTGGTCACACAGTTATTTAGCATTAAGTTGGCTATGGTAAAATATTCTGTTATAAAAAAATATGTATCAAAACGTTCTGCTACATATAAATTACGGCCAAATATGTTTAATTATTGCTCAAGTTATCGTATATGGACTTATGTTAATATAGTGTATTGTTCATGTTAGGAAATTGTTTAAACAAATAGATGTGCTCACTCTGCGGTCACAGTCTATTAGATTATAATAATGTATGCACGAAAGAATTCATAGTTATTTAAAGTAAACAAGTTACGCTAACTATGATATCATTACAATAAATAAAGTTAGAAATATTGTATACTGATTTAAGTTAACGTAAAATAAATAATTATTATCAGGCAACTGTGCTGACTTTATAATTCAAGTTACATAAAACCTTGTACAAAATACAACTATTTTGCGGGTTGTCTTTAGTACAGTTTCTTGTCAAACAGTTCATAGAATCTGGAATCCTTCCTGTAGTCCGGTGAAGCTGTTAAGACCTTGGTGGGTCAATAGCGTAGTCAGTTCGAAAAAGAAATGAATCCTTACTAGAAGTGAAAACAAATTAAAAACTTTTAAATTTTATGTTAGCTACACGTGATAAAGACTCCTTTCTAACTTGGTTATCTTGATAATATTTGAATGAATTTATTTATTTTAAGTTTTAATTAGTTATACGAAAGTAAATTAGTGGTCAATAATTTTTTTCTCAATTGGTGTTATCATTTCTTAGTAACACTATATTATTTTCTAAGAAGAAGGTGATTTTCGCCTACTTTGTTGGACATTACAAAGATGTCGATGGATCAATCCAATCTAAAAAATGATAAGCTTAGATTCATCTATGAAAAAATTCGCACAGAGAAGTTATAGTTCTATCCCGATATGTTTTTGTATTTACCATATATATATAAGGCCTACATAATTAGTGTTTAATTTAATGTTGCCATCATGTTGTAGACTAAGTTATTATGCAATATATTGTGCAATATTTTCAATGTGGTCAAATCATATTATAGGAAAATGGTAACTTTCTACTTTAATAAACATCAAAGAAGGAAATCGTGAAACAAATAAAGATCCATCGCTCACACTATTATTTAGATTTCATTTATTTGCACACAAAATGTTACAAAATTCACATAATATACAGCATAATAACTCAGAGTTATGAATTGTATATAAAAATTAACGACCAAAGAACTCAAATAAGTAAATTTATGTTAATTTTAAATTTATTATTTCAGACTAGAGCTGGTTCTCGGAAAACTGGTTTTATAACAAGAACGTCATCGTCGATATATAAGAAAATTTATCCTTGCGAGTCTCCGATGGGAGTCCGACAAAACCCTTGGACACCTACCAAACGACGGGGCCCTATTGCAGCTGAAGCCGCAAGTCCTGGACCCGCAGTCGTATCATTGCCTTCCTTAATAGGTAAACTTTTTATGGTAGCTATATTTATTAACAAGTAATCAATATTAGTATAATTAACTGCCCTCCCCGGCTTCGCATGGTTGTACTAAAAAAGAAGATGAGATCAAATCTTCTGTTTATATTACAGCTATGTAATTAAATTAAAATGGCAACTCAACAGCTGAACGCTAATCAACCAATTCTGTTAATATTTTTTAATATTGAAATTTGGAATTCTTTATACTATCTTCTGCCTTATTCACTTTTAATATGATTTTTTTATACCATTGGTGGCAAACGAACAGGTGGGTCATCTGATCTTAAGTGATCACTATCGTCCATAGACACCAGAAACAATAGAGGAGTTGCAGGTGCGTTGCCAGCCTGTGTTGGTACGGATGTGGGGAGGGGAAGAGGGTAGGTGAAAGGATGGAAGGGAGAGGGGCGGTGGGCCTCCGGCGCTTACTGACCAAACGAAACGCAACAATGCAAGCACTGTTACTTCACGTCGCTTTTATGTGAGAGGGTGGTACTACTCCGAGCGAGCCGGCCCATTCGAGCTGAAACCAGTTATAGTTAGACCATCGACAGTTATAGTTTTAGCGTGGCTCTACTACAGATGGGCACCTGTGATACGAGGAGAATCACAGACGCGTTGTCGGCTGTTGAGAAAGGAGTACGCTCGTCTCTTGAATGGTGGCAAATTGAAGACTTTTCAAACATTTTCTTTTATAGAAACCATGTCCGGACAATTAGAAAAACAACAAAAATAGAATCAACCTAATACGTCCAGCCGTTCTGAAGTGTTTGTGAAATAAATAAGTCCTATATGCTTAATTTATACAACGACGTTGCTCACATGTGCCTGAAATCGGAGTTTTCAAATGAAAATATTTGCATACAGAGACCTTGTTTTTATACAATATATATTGTAACTGTTCATACCTATTTACTTACAAACCCATGATCATTAGCAAGTAGTGTCGCATCAGTTTCGATGCCGCTTTGTTCACTATCTCTCGTACATACATCGAGGACGTTCGCACTTACGTCACCTCTCAGGTCCATCAGAGGTTGTCTTAAGTTTTAAGATTATCGTTGTTTCGTTAGTACCGTAAACAGCGTTAGTATTTAAATTTTGTTTATGCAAAAAGTGACATCATAAACTTATAATTACTCAGCAAATCTATAAAAAAACCTTATTTACATATGACAACTGGATTTTAATGTCAATGTTTACGATACTTCGTCTGGAGAACTGTAAAGGTATTTATTTATTTTGTTTTACTTTTCATTAAATGCTGTTTTTTTTTTGCAATGTTATGTGGGTATTAATATTCATGTAGATCATACGTATTAGCTGTACGTGTATAAAATGTTAAATATATATGCTATAATCAAACCATTATATAGAACGTGGGTGAAAACATTGACCCCAATCAAGGTGAAGTCTATGAGCGTAGCGATGTGTACGATCATAATGTAATACAATGTAATACTTTGACATTGGTAAAACATAAACCTAGTAGCATTGGGTGTTTATGGTTAGTGTAATATATTTTAAATGTTAATTATTATTATTATACAGCAGTTGTAAGCTGCATTTTTGATATGATTTTTCCTTACCTTTAAAATTATTTATTTTGGAATATCTATACGTATCATTCATTTGTGTTATGTTAATATAAAGTAATCTATCGCAACCAAGTCTTTAAAAGTCTTTGGCCACTTACACTACTAATGCTGACTAAATCTTGTAAGATATATGAATATAATGAACTAGTGAATTATACAGACTGAAAGTTTAGACAGTAGCGATATTTATTTCTCGTCGTATCAATACTCGTCCTAAATAAATTAAAAAGATATAAATTTATTACGATTGTGTTCATACTTTTGGATGTCTTAGAACAAACTTCGGTTCCCTGTGTTATTTATAAATATTTGTTTTGATATTAGTATTTTATATGTTAAATGTGACTTAAAAGTATTATATCCTAGAATACTGCGAATTTTTAACGTTTCACCTGGTATTTCTCGAAAAACCTGTAGAAATGTACTAAATGGTATATTATGTGTATCTCCCGAAGACAATCCACAGTATTTATCTGTATTTTTTAAATATTTCTAAGAGACGATAAGTTATTGACGGAGTCATTTTGGCCGATTTAGTATTAATCCTTACCCGATTATATACGTTAGTCACCTTGAGAGTTCAATGTACATCAAAATTACCATATGCAGCATATTATTTTAGTAAATATCTTGAGAAATTTCATAAATTTTAAATTAAGCCCAACAAAAAACTTGTTTCGCGAGTTATTAAGCTTCATTCATTTTGGTTAATCGTTGTTAATTACGATGTGATAACAAAGAATCACATGGTATATGTCTCGACCGTTTGGACACTTCTGACACCACATTAAACCCATGTGCAATACCAGAGCGGGATCGGTAGTATACTTATATCTATAGAAGGCCAATTAACAGAAACTGCGTAAGCCATGAATAACAAGCAACGGATAAGTATAAACACATAAGAAAAACGTTGCCTGTAAATAGACTTTGACTAGTTTTTTGCTACTGAGCATTTAATAAGTTCCATCTAGGTTAATTATATTTATTGTAAATCAATATATGTGATGCAACGGTGTTTTTGTAGGAAAGCCACCTCCAGAATCAAGAAAGACACGCGCACCGGCATTTTCTTTCGGTCAGAAACTTGAACCTCCAGGCACTAGTTCAAAGGCTGGACCTGGTCCTGCTTCGTATAATACAGAAGGCATGACAGCTAAAGGTATTTTTGTATAAGATTTTTTTTTAATAATCATATTAAAACTCTTTGATAACATGTAACCTCTTTACCAAACTCGTATGAGATTAGATAGGTAAGGTTGATACTAACTAAATTAATGATTTATTATGGCTGGATTTTAGGATTGTGAAGATTATAGTGTTGTCAAATGAATTAAAATATATTTCAGGTTGGGTTTTAGAAATTGAAAATTAATTTCATATTTACAGTGGTCCAAAACTATTGGTAGATAAATGTTTAAACTCGTATCTTACAGTTTTAAATACAAAATAACTGATAAAACGTCGTAAAACATTTGGTTAATGACTTGTAGATAGTTACGAAGCTCTAATAATCTTGCATGTTTAGTCGACATTTCACTTTTTGTCCATGATTAGCTTAAGCGGTAGCCCATCTAAACCGACCAATTTGGGTGTCAAGCTAAGGAATTCGCCATAAAGATACATTAGTTAATGAGTAATTATTGATTTCTATATATTTTGTGACTTTATACTAGCAATCAGTCTTTCAATTCACATGATATTAAAGTAATTGGCCTTAAACTGTACCTCAGTCTCAAATGAGGTAACAGTTATAAATATATTTGCCGTTCCCAAGGGCTGGTACTTCCAGTGCGTTTAACGTATTAAGACGTAGTCTTGCCAACGTTTAAGATTTTTAAGATTGGTACTATTTTATACGAATATCACTGTGTTGTAGCAGTAGTACAGAAAAACATGACGGTAGTGTTATCCTAATTGATCCTAGTACAAGTTCTACCATTGTTTCAAAATCTGAGCAATCTTTATACAATTTAGATAGAAGTTTTTTTTTTCGAACTGACTATGCTATTGGCCATGCAAGACCTTTACAGCTTCACCGGACTACTAAGGCGAGCGCTTAAGGCACTCAATCGATTTTAGATAGAAGTATTTTGTTCTATAAATCGCCGTAAAAACTCAAAGTTTTCCATCAGTTGGGTGTTAAATAATATAAGATTTGTAAATGTTTAAAATGATAATGGATATTGAGCCTTTGCCTAAATATTTATTATAATTTATAGTTATTATATTCGGATTCATGTCTGATATCATAATATTCAAGATTAAGATTGTAAACCGTAATCCAAGCATTGACAAACACGCCCACAGTAATATAATCGCCATCGGAGCGTATCGAACAACTGGAAACGGAGTTTAGAGATCATATCTTACAATTAGTCTTCAATTGTATAATAAGTACGTGGATGGTTTCACTAGAGTCAAATACGTCGATTGCCATTGATCGGAGTGACGGCTATCAGTATTTTTAGTCCTACAGATTGTAACTCTTTATTGTATTCTTTAAATTCATAATCGAGAGGGAATAAATTATAACGGTGTCTTTGATATTTTACATTTAGAGCAAACTGGTAATTGTCACAAAGGAAATCAATAGTAGTTACAAGACATGATTATTCTTTAATTTTGAAAAATGAAATACTACAGGTATGTTTAATTAGTTAGTAGTCGTAATATACAGAATTAAAAATATGAATTGTATAGTCTCTACTTTTAATACGCAAATTTAATTATGTCTTTCTTTACACTCGTAATAAATTGAATCCAACACGCTATATATATACATATATATACATTAGTGAGTCCGGCAGATGCTGTTATACCCTGCAAATATAAAATCCTGAATTACGATCATAATGACACCTACTCACACTCGTAAAAAATTTAATCAAAATCTGGTCCAGCTGTTTAGGAGGCATTCAATCACATACACAAGTACAAACAAATTATATATATAAAGTTTGCAGAGGTATAAGTTATTATATATTTTAGACGTCGCTATCTATTTTTTATTATTTCGCATTTATTACTTATACATT
>JACEII010000034.1:2100354-2110670 GCA_014332785.1 Antheraea mylitta
AATGTATAAGTAATAAATGCGAAATAATAAAAAATAGATAGCGACGTCTAAAATATATAATAACTTATACCTCTGCAAACTTTATATATATAATTTGTCTGTACTTATACATTCTAAAATGGCAATTTTACTAATGTAGATTCTATTTTTTATGGGTGAAACTCGTGATGTAATAGCATCTGTCGGATTTTACTGCCCACACCCTGCTCTATGTGCAGTTGAACTACCATTAAAATAATAAAAGCACTATCCATATTGTTATTAATTTTATGGTAATGGTTTTCATAAAATAAGAATGAGTATTCACATAAAGTTCACCGTATGTTATATCTCTACTCTTTTGATACTGATCGCAGAGTTAATGGGATGCTTAGATTTAGAGTACAATTTTATGTTGTAACCACTTTTAAAAATGGATTTTATGCTGTAGTAGTATGATTTGCGTAAAATTTCATATATTTCGTAGCAAATTATAATAAATTAGGTGTTGTCCCCTTTTTTTTATATAATAATTATTTTTGATTCGATTTTTTAATACTACCAAAATATATATGTGTGTTTTAAATCAAGAAAATTTTGTAAAAAGTCTAAAATGATTTGATCTAAATATATTTTTAATTTCCTTGAATTTGTTTTACTAACTCTAAAAGTTATTTTGACAATTCATATACTCGATCACGTCTAAAGCACACATTACACATACGTGCCGTGTACAAGTAGATACATTCCATTAAAAGCAGATGAAACCGATTTTTTTTATAAGTTTTAAATCATAAATAATATATCAAAGTATTATGGATGAATAATTAAATATGTTTGTAGTCCGGTGAAGCTGTTAAGACCTTGGTAGATCAATGGCGTTGTCAGATCGAGGAAAAACAAAAGCTAATTGAAAGTATTGAAAAAATATTTTACAATGACCTTATAAAACTGAATATTCTAGACAATTTCGTGATTTTATACATTCTTAATTAGACAATATTGATGTCGACATTGAACGATCGTTTATCTCCATGCATTTAGCCGATGTCGCCAAATATGTCCGTATATACGAAGGTGATTGGCGGTGAGTCAGAGTTTCTCGTGTAGGTGCTCCGGCCGGACCCTCAGAGTCTGTGACTACTCGCTATGGATTCAGTCGCTTACTTACCTCGCTTCAGTAATCACTCTGAACTTGAACTTGTTTATTTGCAAGTTATATTTTGGTTTCATTAGTGTCAGAGGGATTTGAGTTCAGTGTTAAGTGATTTATTGCGTGCTACTAATTATATAATACTAAAGGTAATAATACCAGTATATACATTCTGCGTTCGTGTATATTTAAAATGTACTCCGAATATTATTTTTTTTACAATTTAAGAATTAGGTGTTAAGTTTTTATATTCTAGTTATAGGCTATTTATCTCTAAAAATAAACGCATATGTACTTTTAAATGCGGGATTTTTTAAGTATGTAAAACTACAAATTGGAAATGAATATGTAATTCTTATCACAGTTAATTACATTTGTCTTCTATACTGTTTTATTGTCATTTCAGATTTTGTTATTTTAAAAATATATGGTTTTAGTTGTATATTTAATTACATCGAAGTACTAATAATATTCTTAAAAAAATTCCTAACTTTACGATTATTATTAATATTTTTTATTTTAGTTATTTAGTGTTTATTCAATTACAGCTCACTTGTGTTTGAGTAATATTTCATAAATACAAAAACAGTCACTATGGATATCTAAAAATCTGCAAGATCTAATAATTAGTTACCTGATATCGTAATTGCAAAAAAGGCATAAGGTTATTATTGTTTTAACTACCATGTGTGAACAATTTTTTATTTATTAAATCTTCCCACTTATATCTATCAAAACTACATCAATCAAAAATGAAAATGAGGAAGTATTGAAATGTTTCATGGACATTTATCGAACGGTTTAGTAGTAAGTTAAAACTAATGTTTTTTTTTCAGATTTTATAAATTTCTTAATTAAGTTATTCGTAGAAAATTGGAAAGCGGTTTTTAGCGACATATTGTAACATTTGCTTCAAGAACATTTATTAAATTTCTTTACAAAAATTGAAATTAGGATTTGATAATAATTTAGGATAAAAGTCTCAAATGAGGGTAGGTTACTAATAGTTTTTTGTAATCGATGTAACGGCAGGGCGTGCGGTAGGCCCTGCGGCATCACTTCACGGCCGGTGGCCACCTCTTCGCGTCGCTCCTACGCCAGCTCCGTGTGATTATGAACCTAATAAGGCAGCCAGAGTGGTCTTAGATCATGCTCCGGCATTCTCTATCGGACTCCGTGTCAGTGTTCCGCTGGCCGGGGGAAAAACGCCAGGTTTCGACTGCATACCGTACTGTTTTCATTTGTCTATGTCGACAGTTTGGGCTTTAATCATGCCGCTCTTATATCGCTTTTAGTACTTGTCTATGCCTTTGCTATTCTCAAGGTATATTTTTTTTATTTTCGTGATTATAGATATTGTAGGTGAAACTATTTTGTGTTTCTATCGTATTTATATTGTAAACTCGATGCTTAGGATTTGTTATGCGTATTTAAGATTGTTTCAGAACAATATGTTCTTAATCAAAAGCAATGTAGTATAAACTATTGTATCATATTGTTGTTTTTGTTCTATAATATCTTGTATTTATAACGTCAGTAATGGTGATTTCCAATTGCTTGTTGTTAAAAATGTTATCATGTTGTTGTATCATGTATTTCAAAGTAATTGGTAATTGTAATTCATTTCTGTCATACAGCTCCATATCGCCACAAATGATGTCATCGGCTTGCTGCGATTTTCTGCTCATATACATATTGTTTTTGCTAACACATTGTTCCAAACTTAGGTCACGCTAAATTTTAGTATTGTGTTATAAATCTCGTTACACGTCCGCTACACATACATTACGCTCCTACATCGTTTCGTTTACGCTCTGAATTATTTATAGTGGTTTTTAAATTATATTCTTATTTATCGTTTCCAGCGCCAAACACATATTCTATGCCACCAGTTCTTGGTGAAGCCAAAGAAGGTGGCAAACGAGCAGCACCAGCCTTTAGTATCACAGGTCGTCGAAAATCACCAGAGACGAACCTTCCTTTACCCGGTCCTGGTTCATATACTACTGACAAAGCGGCAACAGTTCTGACAAAACGATCACCGGCTTTCACAATGGCTCCTAGAAGAGAAGTGAAGCCTCCAACTGCTGCAGTTCCTGGCCCTGGCGTATATTGTCCTGAAAAGGTATCATTTTACAGTGCACTATTATCAAATATAGTCATAAATACTTACATTACTTTAGAAATATGATGTCACAACTAAATCAACTTTTTATACTAAATTACTAATATGTTTGTTTTGAGTTAAGTATATAATATTCTAATCCATCTTTAATAAAAATCGTATCTATAATAATTTCCTTGGTTTATTTTCATGTAATCAAAATATAATAACAGTATTAAGTTGCAGGAAGTTACGACAGGTGTGTGGGTGTTATCTAACAGCAGTCTACATTACCATCTTTGCAAAAACCACGCGGAAGAAAAAACTTATTTGCATATTATCCATGAGATACATCTTATACTTCTACCCACATACTTTTTAACCTTCGACTAAGATTTGCGAATGTTTCATCTTACTAATTCAGTTTGCATGTTGTATGTACTAACTAAGGGTTGGGTACACATGACAGGTTTGCGTGACGTTGCCGTGGGCGCCGGCACACACGTTTGGCATCAGGCATTCGCCGTATACCGGACAAGCTGTCCTCTACCCAGCACCAGAAGAAATCGCCGCAAACTAAAACTCATCCTTAACATGTCCTAAGATCCTACCAATGCATTCTCTATCTACGGAAGCTTATTAGTTAAATTAACACTCAGTATAACATTATATATATTTGATTATTAACAAATGTATTATCATGCTCATGTTTATTAAATTAAGTTGATAATATTGAAAGAAATAAAGAAAGCTTTTTGCTGCATTTTCCATTCCTTGAAATGTAGTATTCTTTAATTTATTATTGACCTGCATCGATTTTATTGACTGTTGATATCTATTAATATTTGTAAATAATGTTGGGATGTCCGTTTGCATGCGGCTTATAAATTTAAATTAAAAAGGCACAACAAGGTATTGTAACATAGAATTTAAAAATATTATATTAGTTTATAGCATACAAAATGTATTTTATTGCGTTCATAAATGTTAATATTGTATTTTGTACACTTTGAAAAAAAAAGTTAGATACAATTAAATGAATAATTAGAGCAAAAATGGAATAGATATTTTGGAGATGTTTTAATAGCAATAGATTGAAATCATACTGAGATATAATTTATATACTTTCAGGCCGATGTCGTTATACGAGAGAAATCTCCCAAGTACACAATATCAAGTAAAGTAAAACTTGACAAAATCGACCAGGTACCAGCACCTAATGCATATTGCCCTGAAAAAGCAGACAGGCTCTTGAGAGAAAAATCACCGGCATTTTCATTTAGAACTAAACCGGAGATTGTTCAACATTACGATGCACCCCCTCCAAATATTTACTCTCCTGAAAAATCACTGAGTGTTCTTAAAAGTGGACCAAAATATACCTTAGCAGGAAAAGGAGCTGCAGAAAAGCATGACGTAACACCCGCTCCAAATTATTATACTCCTCAAAAGGCTGATAAAATTTTACATGAGAGTGCACCTGCTTACACTATTCGATCAAAAGAAGTTGTTGAAAAATTTGAACAAACTCCAGCTCCAAATGTTTATTCTCCTGAAAAATCACTCCATATGCTAAACGGTGGGCCTAAATTCTCTTTATCAGGTAAACCTGCGACTCAAAAGACTATAGATACGCCCGCACCCAACAGCTATGAACCTCAGAAAGCAGACAAAATACTCCTTGAAAGTTCACCCTCTTACTCTTTTAGAACCAAGGAGCAGATTGCAATGAAAAATGATTCTCCGGCACCTAACAGTTATGCTCCAGAAAAATCTATTCATATGTTAGATGGAACTCCAAAATTCAGTATTTTAGGGAAAGGATCTAGTCCAAAAATAGAGAATATTCCAGCTCCTAACTCTTATAATTTGGATAAAGCTGATAAATTATTACATGAGTCATCTCCTGCTTATACTTTTAGACCCAAAAATGTGTTGGATAAAATAAACGACAATCCCGCTCCGAATGTATATGATCCCCATTTATTAGATAATACTCCAAAATTTAGTTTGTATGGAAAAAGACACGATTTCAAGCCATCAGATACACCTGGACCAAACTCTTATGATCCCCATTTACCAGATGGTACTCCTAAGTTCAGTTTGTATGGAAAAGGTCATAATGCGAAACCTTCAGATACTCCTGGGCCAAATGTGTACGATCCGCATTTATTAGATGGTACACCTAAATTTAGTTTATATGGAAAAGGATCTAATACAAAGCCATCTGATACACCCGGGCCCAATGCTTACGATCCTCACTTACTAGATGGTACGCCCAAGTTCAGTCTATATGGTAAAGGACATGATTCTAAACCATCGGATACGCCTGGACCTAATGTGTATGACCCTCGTTTACTTGATAATACTCCAAAATTTACGTTATCAGGAAGAAATCAGGATGGGAAACCATCAGACACACCTGCTCCAAATGTTTATGATCCACGCTTACCGGATAATACACCCAAATATACATTATCTGGCAAAGGTCAAGATCCAAAGACATCTAATGTTCCTGCTCCTAATGCATACAACCCACATGTACCAGATAATACTCCAAAATTTACAATGGCTAGCAAAGGTCAACCCGAAAAGATAGTAGCTACACCTGGACCTAACGCTTATGATCCGAATAAGTACGGTTATATGTTAGACGGAGCACCAAAATATAGTTTTGGCATCAAAGGACCTACTGATAAACCTTCAAATAATCCTGCACCAAACGCTTATTCTCCGGAAAAAGCTGATAAAGTTCTTCATGAACACTCACCAGCATACACCTTTCGACCGAAAATAGAAAACGGAAAACTTGCCGACACACCTGCACCTAATTATTACGATTCCACTAAAGGAGAAAAAATATTACATGGAAATCCACCCGCTTATACTTTTAGGCCGAAAATTGCGAATGACAAAGTACCTGATACTCCGAGCCCTAATGCTTATAATCCTGAGAAAGCAGATAAAATTTTATTGGATAGCGCTCCCCGATATTCATTCCGAGTTAAAACGAATCCCCATAAACCTGACGATATACCTGCTCCAAATAAATATAATCCAGATAAGGCTGATAAAGTCCTTTTGCATAATGCTCCGCAGTATACATTTAGGATTAAAACGGATACGTTGAAGCCTCTTGACACACCAGGTAACCATCGTTAAATTAATACTAAATACTATAATACTAAAATTACGAAGTTAGAGGTAAGGATTGTGAGTTTGTGATGTTGTAAGGTGTAATCTCAGGAACTACTGGTCCGATTTGAAAAATTCGTTCACTGTTATATAGCTCGAGGAAGGTTACAAGCTAAGGTCAATAGAAGCGGAGCACCAATGAAGAGTTTTTCAAAATCGAGAGATATTTCCTCTTGAGAGCTTCCATTGCGTGTTAGCTCAGAGTAACTATTCTACGCGGACGAAGTCGTGGGCAGAGATTAGTATCTTATAAAAAACTGTATAAATAAAATCAATTACCGAATGTACGTAAGTGTATCACTTCAGAACGGCTGCATCTATTTAATTAAGTCTTTTTTGTTGTCAATGTAATTGTCAGGACAAGGTAGCTATGAAAGAAAATATTTAGCAAATAATACGTAAAAGTCGATAGTTTCCATATCCAAAAGTAAGTAAGAGTACGGAGATTTTTTAAAATAGTGACAGGTTTCGACAGATTAATGTTGAGCTGTTCAGTTTTCATTATGTTGTCGCAATGTAAATGGATGGTTTGGTTCATTTTTTTCGTTGGTATACTCTTGCGAAGTCGGGGCAGATTTATAAATGAAAAAGTATCTTATAAATAAAAAATCAACAGTTTCCATTTAGAATATTATATGATGCCGTGAAAATACATAATGTGCTTATCATTATTCAATATTAAATGTGTTTAGAAGAGCTGGGAATTGGCGGTATTTGGACTCAAATATATCGGTAGATGTAATTTAAAAGATTTTACATTTTTTATTGTCTATCAAACTATCTTTTTGCAGCTCCCAATTCGTACACCCTCCCTACACCAGTGAAAACACCACTGTATACTATTTCCGGTAGACACAAGGAACCAATTGATGAACGTCTAAAAGTACCAGCCCCTGGTGCCTATGACCCAGAAAAGGGATACAAATTCATTCTTACATATTCACCACAGCACACTTTTGGTATAAAGGTTCATACGACGAAATACGTTGATACACCTGGTAATTATAGTTGAAATCTAAATCTATAAATATAAACAAAAATATCTATGAAAATAGAATAATGTTAACAATTAATAATAACGCTTGATTTTTTGTATCTAATTAATACTTTAATTCGTCAAAAATACCTAAAATTAAATTCCATTGAGGATCATAAATATAAATAGTGGAAAGGCTAATTGACTAACGAGCTATTGACAACCCTTGCAATTAAATTAATTAACTTTTCTATCATTGATTTAACTACCGTGTTTGTTTATTTAAAACTAGCTTCTGCCCACGACTTCGTCTGCGTGAAGTAGTTACTTTAGGCTAACGCTAACACAGCTTTATAATATTAGTATAGATTATACGCACTACCTACACGTCATACAAGGATTATACATAAGCCTATATAAGGTACATTACTATTATGTTCGCTTCAATAATTAAGTATTACAATAATACATAGTTTTCCAATACGAAATAACATCAGTAAGAGCTTCTAAAATATTTTTCTAACACAAACTTTCTCATTATTGCAGCACCAAACAAATACGTAATACCATCAGTGCTTGATACTCCGGTGTACACGATATCAGGTCGGCACCATGTACCAGTGGATGACAGAGTCAAAGTTCCTGCCCCTGGAACCTACTCTCCGGAGAAGGTATAAAAGTATTATCCAACTTTAAATATTCGGTAAACATAATATAATGGAAGTTGCAAATTTTCTAAAAGGAGAATTCTCGCGTTTATGTATATTTTATCTGTTTTTCAAAAACTGTACACTTTTCTGGATGAAATATATCCTATGGTCCTTCCTGAATACTTGACAATATGTATGTAAGTTTTCATAATGATCGATTGAGTTGCCAAGGCGTGAATGTAATAAACAAACTCGCCTTTGCATTAATGATATTAGTAAGGGTTATGATGTAAATAATGTATGAGAATGGTATTAGAAACAAAAAAGAATTTTATTCGATAACGAAACCAACCTACCATTTTTATAAATATACTAACTAGTCCGTAGGTAAAACCCACAAGTACATAAAATATTTTTCGAAGAAAATAACAGGTTAATTAGTCCATGATACAATGGTAATTTAAAATATTCAAAAATAGTTCTATATTCTTGTTAAAAATGTGGTATTTTTCGTTTTCCTACATTATTTTCGCCATCATCTAATAATCTGATAATTAATTGAACACAAATTCTTGAAATATCATATCAAATGATACCACATAATATCTGAATAGAAATTTTAGTGGTTAAACCAGCGGAACAAAATAATATTCTAGATACGTTTTCTATGTATCTAATGTAAATAATTATATTTATAAGAATATCCTATTTACAAAAGTTTTATTTTAAGGTTCATATTAATAAGAAACCACAAATTACTTTTGGAATCAAGCATTCTCCACTTTTGGGGCAGTTAAAGCCAGTAGACTCGATTAAGCCAAAAGAAACTACATCAAGTACACCAGAAACCACAAATAAAATTTCTCAACTTGCTAAGGGAAGGGTAGCTACACCCAATAATGACGAAACCATGAGTGTGACTAGAATCTCCAACTATGATGATGACAATAGATCTGATATCAGCCACTCACGTACTCATATTACTCAAATTAGACAAGAGAGTGATGTTAGGAGTACAACAGTTACTCCGGAACCTGTAAAAGAGACTTTGACTCAAGAAATTGTATGGATACCAGAGAAACCAGCGCGGAGGGGGTCTTATACAATTGAAACATCAGACGGTACTGGATTCAATGATCATTATGAGAACACTGAGGTAATTCCTGTAGAAAATGGTATGATTAGAAAAACTGAAAGAGGAGAAAGAGGTGCTATTTGTAGTGAAGAGCAAACAAGGGAGGTTATCAAAAGGAATAATTATGAACAGAATGTTGATAAAAATGTAAAGAATGCTACTGCCCATGAAAGAAATCAGAAAGCTACTGAACAAGTGCATACAGATACTGAAGTGCAGCATCTCTCTAATGGTGGTATTGCTAAAACAACAACAACCACTACCGTTAAGAGAGTTGGAACTGCTGATCGAACGGCAAATGCCACATCAACAGTTACTCGCACTGCAACGGCTGTGACATCACGTGACATTGGTGTCAAATAACTTGTTAGCACTTCTATAGATTATATAAGTCTCTCTATGCGATTGTACACTAAAAGTTACATATTATAGGCGCTTAAAAACTAAAGTTACTACGTTCTAATAATTATACTGTTCTAAATTATAGCTATTTTTCTATTAATTGTACCGCACTTTATAGTTCTTGTTTCAAATTAACTTCCATTATTATCTTAAAGAATTTCGCATATAATTCAAATAACAATTTAAAATACAATTTTCTTTTTAATTACTAGACTGGGTAACGTTATATTACCTAGATTATTTGTTTTATTCCTAAGTGAATCTATATTTGTTCTCTAATAGCAACGTTGTCGTCAATTAATTTTAAGGATATTAATATTTAATAATTTATAACTCTGCTAATGTTATTGTAAAATGCGAATTTTATTAATAAAGTTTTATTTTTACCTACATTGTTGTTATTCTCAACATATATTTTTGTAATAAGCTGTTACATTGATCGACTCAAAAACAAAGCGATTCTATTTCACGGGCATCGGAAATAACATGACTGTTAGATGTGTAGCTTATACTGCTTAAAATATATTTGTAAAAATTGTGCTGCTATGAAAATATATGGGCCGCAATATGCTGATTCCAAGTATGGTTTGTCACATTGTACAATCCTTATCTTTTTAAAAGCTGAGTCTTCTATTAATAAATATGTGAAGATAAAACAGTTCAGTACATTTTTTTCTATTGTTTGTTTACCAATTCTCAGTATTATTTTTTGTTTAGTAGCT
>JACEII010000034.1:2110680-2149890 GCA_014332785.1 Antheraea mylitta
TAGCTGTTTTAAATTAAAATTATCAATTCATAAATATTTTTTAATGGAATTATCATTTCTTTATAAATTTTATCTAATAGTCGTACTCCATCCACTCTTTTTACGTTTATAATCTACAATATTTGTACAATACATAATGCAGTTTAAAGTGTATAAAAAAATAAATACACATTATAATATCTATACACTAGTGAAGAAAAAACGTTGTACCCCTTATTATGGTCAAATTTGAAGTGGTCAAAAAACAGAACGACCATTTGTGTTTTAATTATCTAAATCTAAACATTCGGTAACGGTTTCGACCCTAATTTTAGGACTACCATATTCATGGCTATAAGTAAATGGTAGTAACGCTTTATTTATGTTTCGAGGCCATAATCACCGAGGCGGATGTGTTGATAAGTTCTGTGTAACGGAAGCTTTAGGAATGGACTCTGGATAAGTGGGCACTGAACTATATTGTGCGCCCCCGCATGAATTTGTGTAGCACATTGACGTACCGATAAACAAGTAAAGACAACAAAAACGGTCAAAAGTTGTTATTCTATTGATAACAAGTAAAATATTTACACAGATACGACGCTAACAAAACATTACGTAGAAATAATATATTTTTAAAATATCCATGTACTTTATATTACAGAAAAATAAATAACATTCGATAATTATCACGACACAAAATTATTATTTTTTAATTTATTATAGCTATAGTTATGTAAAAATCTTTAAGTAGTTGTTATATATAGAAATTGGTAATTAAAGGAAGTTGACCGGAATTATATACCTTTTTTGATTTACTGATCGTTCGACTGAAATAAAACGAATTAAAGTTTGTTTTGTTAGTTGTAACGGTTCTGAGAATAAACTTGATATAATAGGATTAGACTCTTATTAATATTGTGTAGGTATGTACATATCGGACTCAAATAAAACATTACATAGAGTTAGTAAATGCCACATATAAGTTTGATATGTTTTTATACAATAGTGTTAATAGAAATCGTATTTGTATTATGTGATTCTGATTGACTTGCACCTATGCACATACTATTAAAAAAGTACAGATGGTGGAAAACCTAATTGACTAAAACGAGTATTACAATCTTTACGCATAATATTTACATATATGTACATAATACATTTTTCAATTAGACTTTCAATTATCAATATTAAGCAATTATACCAATAATACAATATCACTTCGAAGTCTTTCAATGAAAGACTAAATGCCATCTATACATGTATCATAATTAATTGCTGTTCGTTTGTCTCGCTAAAACTCAGAAAGAGCTTGACCAGTTTGAATGTTCTTTTGGATTAGTTCGCTTTATTACAGAGATGTTCTATAAAGAAAAATAATAAGCGACTCCTAAATAATAGTCATAACAGAAATTAAAACTGAGACAGTATTTATAGACGCTTTAGTAAATTTAGTTACGCTTTGTTCGTGGTATGCCAAATTTTAGTGCGACTGGAAGACTCAATCTTAATACCAAGAAGAAAACAAGCTGATATAGGTCATTAAAGTAATAAAATGTGCTATGAGTTACCTCATACGCTAACCGCACTGATGACCAGTTAGCGACAGATAGTGATAATAGTCGTATTAGTGTGACCAAACTACGTTTTAGAGTGAGCGATAATGAAGAATTAATGTTTACGACTTCGTTTCCATTAAACGCAACAACAGCGAGCAGGGCACAAAGAACATGAATGATTGCACCGACGCAGTGCTCCTGTGAAACTAGAATGTGCAACATTCTATTACCATGTCGATTAATTAATAAGATTTAGAGAAATGTCTATCTTTTGTCCCTATTATAAGGTATTGAGATACATCTGTAAATTTATTGGATTGTGAAAAGCAGGTAAAATTTACATCGTTTGTCCCATCACCAGATCCATTATGCTCATTCGTTTCTGGGATCGGAATGGATTATACACATCGTCCACTACAACACTACATTTATAGCTGTACCCGCGACTTTGTTCGCGTGGAACTTCATGCAAAGAACAGTATTTCGTTTTCTGTGTCCTATATATTATCTATACTTTATATAATATCCTATTTCTGTGAGAGATTGAGGAGAGTTCCGATTCTGACGCGGCCGGGAACGGTCGCTTCCGCGCTCGGAGCGATATTTCGTGATTATTGTGATACATTGTATACAAAGTGCAGTGTTCAGCTTCACATTGAAGTGCCGCTCTGCCTGACGGGGCGCACCACGTGCACCGCAGCTGTGTAACACCTGAGTTATTTTTCTCGAAATTGAGTGAGACCCTTCCTTTTTATGTATTTATTGCTTTGTTTATTATATTGTATTGGTACATTTATTTGTTTACTCATTAGTTTATCTATTTATTTACGTAGTTCTTTACCCTTTATAGTCGTCATTTCTTTTTAACTTTATTTATTTCAATTATTTATTTGTTTAGATTTCCATTTATTTATTTGTTCTATATCTATGCAAATGATTTACCCTGCCTGTCTCGCTAACGTATTTCCTGTATTGCTTTCTTCTTCTGGCTCTTTTTAAACAGCTCTCTTAATCTGCACCCAGGATAGACCCGTGATTAACCCGTTCGGCGTGCCCCCTGCCCTTAAGGCAGGGAGGTTGTTTCGCGGCCCCTCCCTCTCCTCGATCCACCGCGATGGATCCGTTAACTTTGGTAGAATTATACCGCAAAAATCTCCTCGCGAGCGGTCTAGACCAGGAGATTATTAATTTAACCTTCCGCAATGTGACGTCGCAGGCCTCCGAGGGCCTTTTTAACATTCCGACCGCGAACTCTTTCGCTACCTTATCGCCGCAGTCTTCTCTAGACGCGCGCGACAAAGGCCTACTTGAGGCCTCGATACCTAGCTCCAGCTCGGAGACCGGCTCCGAGATGGAGCTACACGTGACGGCGTCCGCCGTGCCTACCGCGACCGCGATCCCCACACCTTCTGCGCAGTTAGACAAGGACGGTTGTACGACCGTCTCGTACAGTAGGCGTCGTCCGGCTAGCCCGACGAATTTGGATTCCGTAGGACCGGTCAAAGTCGCCAACATAGGTGGCGCTCGCATGCCGGCCGCGGCTATACCGTGTAGTCAATCCCGGACGAACGGACCTAGCTCCGTCTCGCTCACTCCTTCTCAACCTGCGGGTTCCGCAGGTAGGAAGCCGCGCCACCCGCCTCCAGTCACGATTCAGGACAAGACCCAATGGACTGCGATTTCTAATCGTTTGAAGACCCTTAAGATCAATTATACGAATGCCCTTTGCACTCCGGAGGGCATTCGCGTAAAATGTCCCACGTCCGAAGACCATCGCGCTTTGATTCGGTTCCTTACGAAATCGAAATTAGCATATTTCACGTTCGCTCTCGAGGAGGAGCGCCTCCTCCGTGTCGTGCTTCGCCGTGTCCCGGCCGAAATCTCGGTCGAGGACATCACTCTCTCCCTTCAGGAGAAGAAATTCCCCGTGCGTGAGGTACATCGCATGTACCACCCACGCACTCGCGCTCCCTACAACATGGTGCTTGTTCTCCTCGACCGGTAGCAGGAGGGCAAGGCCATCTTTTCGTTCACATCTGTGTGCGACCTCAACGGCGTCACCGTTGAGCCCCCACGCAAGACCCATATTCCGTCGCAGTGTCATAATTGCCAGTGTTATGGGCACTCGGCAAAGAATTGCCATCTTCGCCCCAGGTGCATCAAGTGCCTGGGGGACCACGCCACGAAGGAGTGCGAGCGCACTCCTGGCACTCCCGATCCTCCCAGCTGTGTGCTCTGCGGTAACGCGGATTCGCGGCTGACCCGCGCACCGCGCACACAACGTCCCCGTCAGGCGAGGCAGGCGCCCAGGGCGCCTGTAGCCGCCGCCCGCCCTCCGCCTTCACCTCTCATGTCCGTGGAGGAATTCCCGGGCCTGCCGGGCGCCTCCCGCGCCCCGGTAGCGTCCGCGCCCATGACCTTACCGCGCTCGCCACCCTCTGTGCCGCGCGCGGCTCCACCCGGGTGGGCCCCTATGGCCCCCTGGGCCCCCCGACCTCAGCCTCAGGCCTCTTCCAGGCCCCAGGCGCCGCCGCCACAGGCGAGTTATGCTTCATCATCCTCTCTCGCGGGTAAATTCGACTGGATGAAGCATTTACTCCGCGAACACGACATGAAGGAGGTCCTCGCCTTCTACGCCATCGTCGAGGTAGAAGAGGGCTTTGGCCTTCTCACCGCTATAGCGCAATTCCCGGCTATCGGAGCCACCATCCAGCGCATCGCTCGGTCACCCTAGTTTAAATAAGTTATAAAATTCACGGGTCTTTATAAAATAAAACCACGCGGTCTATGTCTCTCGTTTTTCAACGCGAGATCTCTTCGGACACAGCGCGATCTAGTAGCTGACTTTTTACGCGATAGACAGATTGACGTTTTCCTCATCCAGGAAACGATGTTAAAACCGAGTATGCGTAATCCGAGAATCGCGAATTACTGTATAGCCAGGAACGACCGTGTCACCCGCGGGGGTGGCACGTTAATCTATTTTAGGCGTTCGTTGTACTGCATGCCGTTAGATCCGCCCGCGCTAACCAATACGGAAGTGTCAGTGTGTAAATTAGGTATGACCGGTCACTCGAATATTATTTTAGTTTCCGCGTATTTGCCACCGAACAAAGAATTGCTAAGATCCGATTTGCAGGCGCTACTTAATTTAGGAGATTCAGTTATTATAGCGGGGGACCTCAATAGCGGGAACGTTATCTGGAATAGTCCGCGTACCTTTCGTAACGGGAGGATACTCGACGAACTAAGTAGGGTTCTCGCGTTTGACGTCATAGCCCCTTCGGAACCCACGCACTATCAAGATCATTGCCTACCCACAGTTTTAGACATAGCTCTCTTAAAAAATATCACGCTTCCTGTACGACTCATACAAGTCGTACACGAAATTGATTCAGATCATCGCTCGGTTGTTTTACAGTTAGGTCACAATTCAGACTTCACCCCGCCGTCGGTTAGGGTGGCTGATTACGCGAAACTCGTTCAATATTTTAAAGAAAATCCGTCATCTAGTGGTTTAGACAGGATTCCGGACGTGTTGGTGTCTAAAGCCGACGCGGATTCGGCCATCGATTCCCTGGTTGATTATCTCCAGACCGCCGTCAGGGTGACCTCGAGAGAGGTACAAGCGGCGAACGATAGCCGTTTTATACTCCCTGACGACGTGAGAGCATTGATCACGGAAAAGAACGCCGCGACTCGAGCTTACGACGCTTACCCGTCTGTAGAGAATCGTGATCGCTTACGTTCGTTACGAAAAACAGTCAAGTCTCGTATTTCTGAGATCCGGGGTGACAGGTGGGACAGACTCCTGGAGGGTCTCCAGCCGTCTCACCTGTCGTACTGGACTCTAGCGCGAACTCTCAAATCAGATATGGTCACTCCAATGCCTCCTCTCGACAGAGGCCCCGGGTTGCCTCCCGCGTTCGATAGCATAGATAAAGCAGAGCCTTGCCGCAAGCTTAGAGAAACAGTGTTAGCCAAACACTGATAATACTGACCCTTCCATCATAGAGTCTATCGAAACAGCCGTAGAGCATGCACTCGTGTCTCCTCCGGCGGATACCCTAACCCCGATAACGTTTGACGAAGTTTCGGCCGCCATCAAGCGTCTCAAGCCTAGGAAGTCTCCAGGTCCCGATGGGATCAGGAACGAGGTTCTGAAACTCCTTCCTGATCGCATCATAGCTCTATTGGTCTGCGTCTTCAATGCGGCCATGTCCCAGGGTCACTTTCCAGCCGTCTGGAAAAAGACCGCTTCCCGTTAGCTATAGCCCCATTAGTCTGTTAGATACCTTAGGAAAACTTTACGAGCGGCTCCTTCTGAACCGTCTTCAGTTCTCGATCATAGATTTAAAATTAATACCACCTGAGCAGTTCGGATTTCGCGCCGAACACTCTTGCACGAATCAAGTACACCGCCTCACGGAGTACATTTTCTCTAAATTTAACGCCGATCCGAAACGTAAACCGAAACGCACAATTGCAGTCTTCTTCGATGTCGCCAAGGCCTTCGATAAGGTCTGGCACGGAGGGCTCATCCATAAATTATGTAAATCTCGCGTACCCGATAGGTTAATTCATATTATCCGCGATTATCTCACTGATAGGACATTCCGCTTCAAAGTGGATGGTGAACTATCGCTGCCCCACCCGATACGCTCAGGTGTGCCACAGGGCTCCATACTCGCGCCCAAGCTCTTCAATCTATTCATCAGTGACCTACCTCGGTCTCGGGGGGTCGAGGTAGGTAGTTACGCTGACGATACCGTTATTTACACTTCCGGCTGGCGGTCAGACTTTCTTAGGAAGCGCATCGAAAAAGCCGTTCATACTCTCGGTGAATGGTTTCGTCGATGGCGCATAGAAGTTAATCCCGATAAGAGTGCCGCAATACTCTTCGATCCCACGAAACGCGCTAATAATTTTCAGCCCATCAGACTATACGAAACCGATATCCCTTAGGTCGATGAGGTCAAATATCTCGGTATTACATTAGATAAACATTTAAAGTTCAATTCACATATAGACAGAGTGCGAAACAAAGCCGCTATGGTCTTGGGTCCCCTCCATCCGTTGCTTTGTCATAAGAGTAAGATGTCCCTCAGACACAAGCTCACTTTGTATAAGACGTGTATCCATCCCGGGATGATATATAGCTGCCCCATCTTTGTGCATATGTCCAAAGATAACTTTCATAAGCTGCAGGTTCTCCAAAATCGTGTTTTACGTAAAGTGACCGGTGCCCTGTGGTACATCCGGAGAGTCGATCTCCATAGAGTCCTAGAGATCCCTTCTATCTGGGCGTACGTAAAATCACTTACGATTAGTTATTTTGAAAAAGCCGCGAATCATCCCAGTCCGCTAGTGGTATCCGCCGTACAATACGATCCCGTACCGAACGCTGCGTATTATTATAGACGTCCGCGACATATTTTAATCGAACCTCCTGATGAAATAACGGCAGTGAACGATCAGTACCAGCCTGTCTCTCCAAACAGAGCGTGCTCACGCTCATGTCCGCGTAACCACAGATCAGGCCGCCGTGGTCTGGGGGTAAATTTCGCTCCCGCACACCAGATTAGGCACCCATCGGCAGCGGCTCAAGTCTAGGTTCGATCCTTCGGCAGGGAGCCCTTGAGTGCGTTACTTGCGCGATACAGTGACACAAAAATTTACATCACTGCTACAACACTACACGATCACCCCCACACACGTGCACGCATCCCGCTTACACATGGAAGTGGAAGGGTTTTATTTTTTTCCCTTATCGAACTGAAAAAACTCTAATTTTCCGATAAAAAAATATATGGAGGGGTTGTTGAGGCGTGTATGCTTGGTACACATATGCGTCTCAACAACTCAAACATATATGAATAGTTAGCTAAGATAGGTCGCGAGTTTGCATGTAACAGGCAACAGCCAAGCCGAGGTGTGCAGTGCACCCTTGAGCTAGTTGCTCAAATAAAATCAGCTGAGTGCCTTAAGCGCTCGCCTTAGCAGTTCGGTGAAGCTGTTAAGACCTTGCTAGGTCAATAGCGTAGTCAGTACGAGAAAAAAAAATCTAACAAAAATTGTATTGTACTCATGAATATTAATTATAATTATTCAATTCCACAAACTGCCGTTTAGTATTCGTTTAATTTTCAAAGCATTGGTACAGAAAATTATTACGTATAAATTACATAGAAAGTTTAGTAGGTTATGAAGTGTAAATGTTACGACTGACTTGTTACGTCTCGTCTAATAAATATAAAAAGTAAACATATCGTGTGCTGAAGCGAGCGTTACGATAGGAAATTGCTCAGCATGTTTATACATTTTTTAGTTATAAGATTATGCGCTAAGGCATACTATAATGTTTGTTTCATTTTTCTTCTCTCATATTATCTTAGGTTGTATATCCTTACCACAGCATTCTGGCAGAAACGACTTCTTATTCTTCCAGATTGCTGTGTGGTTTGTTTAACTTTCATACCTAGTTCAGTTTTATTTATTGTAGGCTATAATGGGACTAACGTATTTAAAATAAATATAAAAAGAAAAATCGTACTATTTAGAAGTTAAACAAAATGTGATGCTTTCGAAAAACTTTTTTCATAGCTATTTGTATCATTTTTAATACGAAAAAGTGACGGTATTGTAACGTCATGGTATAAACAGTGGGATTCAAAATTACAAGGAATGCCTAGAGATCTACATCCTATCTAAAAATGTTGTCGTATCACCATATATTTATGAACTTACAGCTCAATTTTCATTTAGAAAATGTATCTGGAAAGTATAAATTATGCTGTATTAAAATTATATCGAAAATAAGATACAGATTGTAATGTACTGCGCCGTTGCAGCGGACTTTGAATAAATAAACTACTATAAAATATAGATATTAAAAAGACTGTTTCAATAAATTATAATAATTAATAATAGTGAGCAATGGCAGAGAACGCTCGGCGAACGGGTGAAACTCACTGCGAATGTTTGCTTGCAGTTTGGTGACAGAGGTCAATCATCACTTTTAGGCTACGAATACATCACGTGACTGGGTCGGCTGATTGACGTAACAACAACCTCACACCGCACCCCCCGGTCTACCACCCTACAATAAACCAAATTAATGTTTGTCCCTTGTAGACTTGTGGGGATACCGTACACCAACATGCTTATCAGCCTTTTACATTGACCATACAACTAGTAGGTATTATGTTTAATCATGACATAACTCAGATTACGATAGTGTCGAGATTTCTGTCTCTTGAGATATATGCGAGGGCACGATAGAGCGAGTTAACTCTATCGTTTCTACTTGCGTTTGTTAGGTACAGATTACCTACTATAAATTATATCTTGTTTCACTGCTGTGTGGTCAGTAACAAGTAAGAGATTAAATTTATCTGTCTACTATATTATCTTGGTCAGAGGGCAATGAAATGACTATGGATTCCTAAGAATAAAATATATACTTATTTCTAATTCTTGTATTTATTATGCCTCTATATTTATGGCACATTTTATGAATCGTGTTAGAAAAGGGATGGTTCGAATTAAAATTGTAATTATTTAATAGGTTATGAAATATACTTACTGATTTAAGGAATCAAATAATTACAGACCAAACACTTTTGTAATATCTAATTATTTTATATTTTCTTTATGTAATTCGAGATGCAGTATAATGCATGAACTTTATTGCACATTATATACTTATCTATTGTTTATAGTTTTTGGACTATAATTTTTCAACCAAGGCACTCAACTGTAAGTTGTTCAAAGGTAGTCCTGAAAATTTATATGGTTGAAAAAAAGTATTTTTCCATAGTAATCTGTGTTCATCGGGTAACCACTAAAATTGGATTAATACCTATATCAATTTGTACAAAAACATTTACTGATTTGAATGACAATATTGGACGAGAAGAAATGTATATATATATATATATATATATATATATATATATATATATATATATGTTTCCGGTTGACCTGAATACGAACATTACTTATTAATTATAATATGCATGAACATCTGAATGTTATATAGTACTCACAATTGTATAGAGAGGTCATGTAATTTTTTTTGTCAAATAATCATAATGCGGCTATAATAATGATAGGCAAGGAACGAAAGAATTGCTAAGAAAAATACTTCAATAAACTTAGAGGGATAATAGGAATATTATAATGCTCTATTTAATATAATTCTTACAACTAGATCAGTTTTACAAAGCACTGTTACCCAATACTTAAGCATGGAATTTTGTACAAATACTATGTATATAATGTAGATAAATGAGCTCTAAGGAAATATTTCTGAATTTTCACCTCCTAATGAATTAAATAACGTATTAAAAATACGACGAATCCTCAATTGTCGTTAAGTCTTACTCTCGTTGGGTACTCGACTTGTTAATCTATAAATCGATTTATAAGATTGTATATATATACATTTTTGTAAGTTGTCCCTAAAAGATATTAAATAAGAGGTTAGAATAGTATTATTTCAATGTTGCTAATGAGAAACCCCGTAGGACACACGACTGGAATCTTAATAAATTGAATGAATATTGTGTGATACTGCACTATACACCTTATGGTATGTATAACAGAGAATCCGGACGTCTCGCTTAGTATAGTTAACGATAAGAATAGGGTCATAAGCGTATGTAGGATGTGAACAATAAAATAATTGAATCATGCAAAGTTACACCAGAGTTTATGTAGATCGAATATTGCCAGAGAAACTGATGCAAAGCGGTTTAGTTGTCTAGACATTATACTGTAATGTATTATTTTATTCTTCCATAATGATTTTATTCAATTAAAATTAATGATTTCCATATCTCGTTTAATATTTTTAGTTTGCTTTGTCACATAAAACGCTCACTTTAATTTTATATAAAAAATTAGATTCAACATACTGTAATTTCCTTCGAACAATTTGCGTTTTACCTAATTACCTAATACACAATATTTGTTATTACTTAATAATTTGCGTAAAACATTGCAACAGAATGTAATGTTAATAATTTCGTGGAAACTTCATTTAATTTTAACTTCTTAATTAGTTCCATATCTAATGCTAGTGTCAAAATATACAATAGAATATAGTGAAAGAATACACAGGTGATTTGAAAACTAATCATATAAGTCGGTTTTGCCCTTTTTGGTTATAAACACACTAACGGACACGCATAGAAACATTGCAGTTTATAATATATTTGCTGTGCCCGTCTTCGTCCATGTCGAACCTTATGTAAAAAAAAAAACGTGTGGCATTCGGGGACTGCCGCGGTAAAGCTATTGCATCGCATTCTTTATTAACTTATGCAATTATAACTATTTATTTATTTTATTTATGCAGTATTTTTTTTCCTTTGTTTTTTTTTTCTTTGATATTAATTCAAGTTACACTTTTTGAGCGTGGTGACCGATAAGAAAACAATTTTATTTCTTTTATTAAATAAATGAGAAGATAATATTGTTCAAAATATTTTTATTATCTTACAATACATGTAGGTTATTCAGGAAAACACTTTGTACACAAATTATACGAGTACAGATATTCACTGTTGTACACAGATGATAAATACCTATACACCAGTATAGTTTCTCACAAACAGCTGATTACGTATTTGTCCGATTTCGGAGCAGCGCGTCTCGATCAGTGCGAGCTTTGTACAGTCGTACCATATATACGTTAAGCGAACGCTCGGCCGAGCTACATGATAGGTAGAGTGGGGGGTGTTAAGTTTTTTCGTTACGGAATTTTTGGATTCGGTCTCCACGCTCAAGGTCCGCGATAGAAGCTATGCAATAGCTTAAAAATAGTGATTAACAAAGTCATCTGTCTATTTACTTTACTTTTCTCTCGTACTTACGCCGCATCGTCATTTAAATTACGATAACTTTTGACAGAGTGGGCAGATTTTAATAAAACAAAGACCAAGTTGTTCTCGGGAATATGCTTTTTGGTATGATTTTATTGTGAACCCAGCACTTTATCAGTGAATTGCGTTCATACAAATAGATGGAAAGACAGACAGACAGACATTTCTAAAAATGATTGAAATGTATTTTATTACTTATTCGTAGACACCTGCAACATTTTTTTTTACGAAAACCGAAACAGTACAGACACATTTGATTTACATTTATTTATTTACTTAAGACACACATTACAGATAATAAGTATAACTATGTTTACAGTTACCATGTATAGTTTATTTTAAGTATGCTACATTATCCTAAATTATATGTATGCACATACATCTATTGCTTAATAAATACAATCATGAAATTATATATGAGTATGCTAAATTAATTATACATATTATGTTAAGAAGAGAATCTGTGTTTATATACTATATAACGAAATTTACTCAGACTAAGATGAAATATGTCTATGTTGATATCGGCACAGCAGGTGAGCCAGTAATAGTATTGTATGAGCGACATATATTCGCAATCGGATTATTAAAAAAAACATTATTTTTATAAACAGGAATATGAAACAATCTACTGCAACGACCCCTAAAGTTGGTGTTAAAGCAAATATAGTAATTGTGGACAGTCTATAATATAATTCACTATTTTATATAGGTATGTTAATTCACTTGCTTGTCTTCTGCTAAACAACGATGATATTTTAAAATATTGAGCACGTTCAAGGTGACTAGGGAGTTGTCTTAGCATCCCATGTCTAAGACAGAGTGTCTTTAAATAGCGTGTCTGGATTCGTGCAAGGTTCTTTATATGAACTGTGTAATAGGAAGACCAAACTACAGAAGCGTATTCGAGTATAGGTCTTACTAGATTTTTGTACAGACAAAACATAGACATGGACCTTTTAAATATCTTAGTGATACGAAATAGAAAGCCTTAGATTTGATTACTTTTGCTAATAATGTGGTTATAGTGTGGACGGAATGATAATTTACTATCAAATATAACACCAAGATCTCTGGCTACTTCCTTACGTTCAATTGAGTAGTTACCTGTTTTATAATTATACTGAAATTTAGGAATTGTAGTTGCAAATGATATCAAAAAGCACTTTTTAATGTTCAAATATATATAATTTAAGTTACACCATTCGTTGATATTGTCAATATCGTTTTGTAATAGAACACAATCATTAGCATTACGTATTGACCGAAAAAAATTTAAGTCATCAGCGTATAACAAGCATTCACTATGGAGGTAGTTGACTAAATCATTTATGAATACTATAAACAATAAAGGTCCCAAATGTGAACCTTGGGGTACCCCCGAAGTAACGAAGATGGGACATGACAGATACCCTTTGATTGCAACTACTTGACTGCGGCGAAATATGTAAGATTCTACTCAACGAAGTAGGTTACCATGGATTCCATATGCACAAAGTTTTTTAATGAGAAGAGTATGATTGACTTTATCAAATGCCTTAGCAAAGTCCATATAAATGGAATCCACCTGCTGACGATTATTAAAAGAATTACAGATATAACTTTTATAAACAAGCAAATTACTAATTGTAGAACGACCACTAACAAAACCATGTTGGAAGAGAGAAATATGTTGTTTGAGGTGATTATATATATAAGGGTAGATGAGAGACTCAAATATTTTACCCATGCAAGACAGAATATTTACAGGTCTATAATTTTCACATTTGGTTTTATCACCACATTTAAATATTGGAATTATAAATGCTTTTTCCAGTGAGCAGGAAAAACGCCAGAACCTAGAGATCTATTAAATATAATTTCAAGTGGTTCACATATTTCACAAGTTACTTATATCACAACTTATTTCACAAAACAAAAAACAATTAAGCACACGCTTTAAGAAAGTATGAAGGGATATTAGCAGGGCCAGCTCCTATATTATGATCTAGTTTTTTTATCGAATTAATTATTTCATCCCTTGAAATGTATACTTCGCACAAAGTCGAATTCTCTATTGTGTATACCGGTGTATTAGTTGAGTTTTATTCTTATTATTATACATTCTTATTATATCTATAGATAGATAAGGATCATATTATAACGAGTGTTTTGAAATCAATTAATTATGCCTGTGGCCCTTGTAGTACCTATTTTAAAAATAAAATATGCAGAATGAAGCTTGACAAACAATGTTGTGCAAACCGAGCCTTGAATCAGGAAAGTTGTAAATCAATACGGGAAGGAAGTACGAGACCGTATAATTAACTACGTTTGGCCTGATCCATGTACGGATAGCATTGTGTATTGCGATTCAATATTTAATTTGCGAAAGAACGTGACTGTAAAGTAAAATGTTATAACAATGGATAACATCATAATTATTTTAAGATCATGTTGTACAATTTACACTGATAATATTATTGAAACAAATTAACTTCATAAGCATTTAGCTTTAAGAGGGTATTTATTAGTGTATAAGATATACATTTTATAAACAATGAGGTTAATTTGTATATTATCATGTAATTACATTAAAATATATGTAAATTATATTTAGAATATTCTGTAATACGTCATGGCAAGAGAATAGCGTTTGTGCGAGTGGATCGGCCTAGTTTAGGTGCTAGGATATATAGAGGCCTAGTAATAAATACTGTATGTTGTAAGATAAACCTTCCTTCAGATAAAATTATTATTGTAAATACCGAGACAATCATCGCAGAGGATACAGATACAGACATAATTAACGGATACGAACATCCATACACTTCTAATACTAAAACTATAAATATAGATATAATAAGGCTTCTTCATAGCAAATTGAATGAGTGGTATAATTATTCCACGTAATGGTAACATAGGCTACTTTACTACATATAATCGAGAATGTAATTAAAATAAGTGCCACTGACTGTATATGTACGTCGCCTCGGTAACATAATATTGACACTATACGGGTATATTTAATAATAGCTATTTGATCTTACTCTAGAACTTAATATGGCATAAAAATGCTGATATCACGTAAAATTATTGGTTACACGGTCCAATAACGTCAGTGGTATTTACATATCTAGAGGCAATATTTTTTCAGAGTAACGTATATTATAAAATTTTTGAACAAGTTTGTGATTGTGTAACGAAAAAAAAAAATACTTTTAATAAATGTAATAATAGTATTTACTTATTTAATATGCGTTTCGTATTTAATTTTTGTAATGCAAAGGTCAACGTTACTTTCCGTCGTCTTAAAACAAGATTTGTTAAATTACTTTAATTTATACTGTAACCAATACTGTTAAATACTATGTGTGATATTTTTCAAAATTTTTAAAGGACTCACATTGAAGTCGATTCAGAAATTGAACTTTATTCAATGGCACGGGGGACGTAATCCCGCCCTGATAATTAAAAAAACTTGACAAATCTAGTACCTAAACCTTCTTCACTAATCATTTTATCTACTGGTGAAAACCTCATGAAAATGGTTTCAGTAGTTTTTGAGTTTATCGCGAACAGACATATAGACAAACGTGGCAAAGAACTTTGTTTTATAATACACAGTGATAATCATAACGAAATTAAGTCATAAAATATTATTCATTCATTCATTATTCATCAAAATTGGGGGAATAAAATGTAATCTTCTTCAATGTTGTCAACTTTTCACATTTTTAACTAAAATTCTGGTTCTCAAATGACAATAATAGGAACTACATAAATATATATAAATACATTCTCCTAGATGACTAGCTTCATATTGAAAAATACCCATAAATTTAATGGAAACTGTAGGTACTAAGTTCAAATAGTGACTAACTTTTCTTCTTCTGCCCAGTGTTTTCCCGGGACCACTTTCCGAGTTAGTTTCTTCTACTTTGCTCTGGGTTCGACGTTCTTTTGTTTGAAATCATTCTCCTTCATAACTGTTTTTATGATGCGACGATCAGGTACCGTTTTATGAGCTCGTCCCGAGCTTTTAGCATTTGTTGAGACATATGTTTTCAAAATAGTCTGGAAGCCTACAACTTATGTGGTCATAACAACGGAGACGACTTTCATTTTTTTGCTTATCCACGATGTCACCGACTTCCAGTCTGCCGCGAATGTGTTCGCTACGAATGTGATTTAATTACGTAACGCCACACATATATTAAAATATTTCATCTCAGCGACACATTGCTACTCGACAATCTACTGAAAAGTGGGTAAGCTTTGCTGCTATGTAAAACCGATCAAATGATGCACGCGTACAGCAGGCCTTTTAAGTTCACCAGTATCCTATGGTTGCAAATAATGCTTGTGATGTCACCATTTTGACCATTCTGCACTATCGAGAATTAGATATTTTTTGGTCGATTGATCCAAAGTCGTGTATCACTGACCACAAGTACTGGAAGTTGCTGTTCTTCACGGCGCTTTCGTTATCTGCATCTATGGGTTCGGAGTCCATTCAACCACATGCTATATACTCGATCTTTGTAACTTTGAATTTTAAACCACAGTCCTCAAGCACAGTGGTTTACCTTCTCTTCGAGTTTCCGCTTACCCTTGTCCGTCAATGTCAAAGGCATACATTATTAACTATGGAGATGGTTTGTAGACCTTGGATGAGAGTACGTCAAGCTTGATCCGGAACAGAAAATGACTCAGCGTTGCGCATTGGTGACCATCAACTATGATCGTGAATAGGCAAGCATCCCCAGCGGCAGCCCTTATTGTGGTACATGTCTCAGTCAAAAAAAAATCCATTACGATAATAATCCTAATTTCAAGCAGAAAAAATAGATGTGCTCATTTTGTTTAACCCGGTATAATCATCCGATTAAAATAGTTGAAGTCGCTGTACAGTGATATTGCTTATTATCACGGCATTCAATGTAGATCATTTGCTATAATGTATTATTTTTGAACCTTCGTAGGGCAGTTGTAACTGATTCAAATTGCATTGATATATTAAGTAAGAAATTTTGCCAGGAAAAAATATTTTTTAGAGATATAATCATTGAGTTGCGATTAGATACTAGCGTCTGATAGCTTTGGTGGTGACTGCTAATTTTCATCTCGCTAGTGCTTAATTTACATAAGATTATAAGTCAGTACAAATCAGCGTTATGTTTAATACTCGACAGGTGAAACAATGATCGAACAATATTCAAGTTCCTACGTCTAGTGTCTTAGTTCAATTTTTGCGAGTTAAGAACTTGTGCATAAGGCTGACAGAAATAATAAAAATATTGTATTATTAAAGGTTTGGACTTACATTAATCAATGTATAAGCAGAATAAACGCGTACCTACAGATTTTAAAAATGTGGCTGACGTGAGTACGATTAGTTTTGTCGCAACTATAGAACACACAAATGAATGTACAATGCTTTAGGGCATATTTTGTAACGACATTTAACTTGTCGCACGCGACAGGTCAGGGTCATGGTTTATGAACTGGCAAAGCTGTAGTGGGTTTACTTCTATCGCTATAATTGAGAGTCAACGTAATTTTGCTATTGAAAATAAACGCTAGTGTGAATATGCGCAAAACATGGAAACTTTGTTTTTTTTTTATGAGTTCGACTATAATAGTTTCTCGATTGTATTTTTGTTTAATCTAAACAATCTAAAGAAGGTATAATTTATTGATGACATTTACTCGGAAGACGCTTATAACAGCCCAAAAATTTACACAAAATTAGTATAAAATATTGGATTTTTGAGGCTCTTGATATCATAGCTTTAGGAATATGGAGCTTTGCACATTTAGTTAAATGGAAAAGATGGAACTGTGAATTAAAAAGGAAATAAAAATGATCGAAAGCCTTTTAAAATTATTGCTGTTTTCAAATCAAACCTGTTTCATGCTAGTTTTGGTCTAGAATAGAGGAAAAATTTGTTGTGTGTTCAGTGTGTGTAATTGAAGTTGTCGTTAATTAATTGCATTTTCCGAAGAAAGTAATATGTATACACAATTGAATTAATGATCTCTTTCCACAATTCCGTAATAATCTTGAACAAACAAAATTCATTTATAAGATTAATTGCTCTGTAAAAATGTATGATACACGAGTTCACAGGAACTCTCGTGTAATAATTACTTCACGATCTCCTGGGATGACTTCGTTAACCAAACGTACATGTTTTGTGTTGTTTGGCTACAAAAAGTATTCAACTCCTGTTGAATAAAAACAAAACCGTAAAGCCATCAAATTAGATGAATGACCGGTTAATAAAATAATATAAAATACACGTTGTAGACAACGATTTTTAGGCAAGTAGCAACAACAACAGTGCATTTTTTTATAGAGAGGATAATCCTGCATGTGATACTCTCACTGCGGAGGGACAGCGTAAGTGTTATGTCAGACTCCTTCTGAATAAAACCCATCTACCGCTTAGTGTGTAAAATTTGATCACAATCGGATGTACGAAGCGTAAACGAATTGGACCTAAATACAAATATATACCTTATATATTAAGTAGAATGATTTCTCCTACAGTTAACAGAAACGTAATACAAGTGAATGCTTTGTATTTTGATATAAAGTTGTTGTAATCTTATTATCCTTGTGTATTTCGATAAATTCCACTAAAAGATGAAATGGACGGCTCAAAAATACTTGAAAAATCGGTTTTCATATATTTTTTTAAGCTTGTCTTTATAGACTTACATAGAAAACTTACCGTGTTTTTGATAACAAGTTAGGGTGCTCCTTGTCACAAACCTAATTTAGCCTTTTTATTGATTACTTCAATGAAGTAGAATTGAAAACAATTCAATATGCAGAAGTAAAGTATTTAAAAACTGTATAAGCGATTTACCGATTGTCTAGGCATACAGTTCGTTGAATATTGAAGCGAAATAAGATAAGAAAAAAATTAACAAGTGAAGAGTACTTACTAATTATAAAAATAACTAGATACTAACTACCCGTGTTGTCAAGTGGACAATTAAATGTTTTCTTCTGGTGTGAAATTATCTAACAGCTGTTTTTTTTTTCTTTTCTTGTTTATTTTTCTGTTTTAAGTCTTGCTTCATGGGCCACAAGCTCCAAGACTTCGTTAGCCGCAGTTTACATCATATCTTGAGAATATTCTGGACAGTGACAATCAACAATGCAGAGTTCTGGAAAATGTGACATGAAGATCCCATAGACCATCAAGTGCGACGTCGAAAATGGACCTGGATCGGCCACACTTTGCGAAGGGACAACAGCCATATTTCTAATCAGGCTTTGGACTGGAATTCCAGGGCAAGCGAAAACGTGATCGACCTAGACAAACTTGGCGAAGATCTGTGCTCGAGGAGTCCACGAAGATTGGGCTTGCTTGGAGTGAGGTGAAGCGTCAAACCATCGACAGATCGAGATGGAGAAGTATTGTGTTTCACCTCTGCCCCAACAGTTTGGGAACATAGGATCCCCAGAGAGAGAGAGAGAGAAAGTGAGTTAATTTTTCTTACCCGCGTGCGTAATTTTATTATAAATTGTAAGCTAACTTATAAAAACGCTTATTTACTATAAATATTTTTATTATGCTGTTGGGTAATTTAGTATTATATATCGTATTACAGTTTGGGGCAATAATTAATTGAATATTCGTATCGTGACGTTGTAGTAATGTGAAGTGCTCTTCCTTTCACGCTTATTGGTTTTGTATAATTGTTGCTTATGTACGTTGCAATAACACTAGCCGACCTGGCATTGTCAATAATAATAAAGGATTATCAACAACTGAATAATGACGTCTGTAGAAAATTGTTATCCATTGCGAAGAAGTAATGCAATGCATAGATAATTATTGTCACAATAGTCTTTTTTCATATCATAGGAGACAAACCAACACATGTGTCACCTGATGTTAAGTGATCACCACCGTCCATAGAGATACTTGCAACGCCAGGGGAGACGCAAGTACGTTATCAGCCTGTATTCGGGTGAAGGGGAGAGGTAGGGAAGGAGTAAGGGGAAGGGGAGGGTAGGTGGGTGTACGGCACTCTCACTGACCGAACGAAACGCAACAATGTAAGCACCGTGACTTCATATCGGTGTTTCTGTCGGAGGGTGGTATTACCCCAGGCGATCCGACCCATTCATGATGAAACCACTAATACCTTCATCGTGGCTTTACCGCCTACAATAATAATAAAAACTGAGCCGTCACGGGATGCCTGGCAGATGTGAAACATTGAAAATGTTCGAATTAAACGAATCTCAAATTACACTTTAAGGATGAGAGTTCAGTGCGGCAAGAGAGATTGCGCACAGTCGCTTGCGCATGCCGTCGTCACGTCGCGTCGTCGCCACGCCAACTGTCAGGTTTACCCGCGCCTATAGATGTTTCACATAAATAAATAAAAAATATAATATAGTAATAATAACTAACAAATCAGTATATGTTAAAACATTCACGTTATTAATATTGCAGTATATATCAGACCATATAACGAGTTACACTAAAAATAATTACAAATCCCAACCATTATCAGTTATCGTTATCATTATCGTTATGCAAACACGAATGCGGAGATAGTGACATTTTGCGAGATGTCATATCTAGTTGACTACACAGTGTATTTATTTCTGATTGCGCTATCTCTTCATGATAGCTATTGTACTATTATTTATCTAAATCGTCCTGTATGCGTTCTCAAATAAAAGTATATTGTGTCGTCAAAATGGCCGATATGCGAACGTTATACCAACTTACATTTTTTTTATCGTAAATGAACCGTTTTGTATCTAGCTCAATCATAGATATAAAGTTCATTTGCAAGATTAGAAATTAATAATGTTGTTGTATATATTTTTTATAACAAACCAGACTTTTTTATTCTATAGGTTTTGTTTATATATTTGATCACAGTCTCATCTGATCTTAAATTACGTATGGTTTAATATGTTAAACACACTGAACCTAAAGAGGGACTGGCTCTCTATTGCAGTTGACGGAAGACAGCAACAATTTCCTGGCGATAGATTTTCAAATTTAGGGTGATAACTAGAAAAACCCATGATACTATATGGTCCTATCGTGACGTCTTCCTTCACCGAAAGCTCCGACTAAGTTGCAGAAATCGAATCTGTCTAGTTCGACTTGGTTACACTATAAATATAAGAGACAGTATGGAAACTACCTATAAACGCTCGTACCGGCACACTCACCAACATGCTCATCGACAAGATGCCTAAGCAATTTTCGCGGTGCTATCCATAGAGTTAAAATTTCTCGTCGATACGCATGTATGTGTAAGTGTACCGTTTTCGAGCGTTTGTAGTAGTCCATTGAAATGTTACATGAGCTTTGCATTTTTTAGAGAACGCAATTTTATTTTTGGGACATGTGTCCCAGGGGGTCTTTGTCTATTAGTCACTGTCTTGGCAAATCGTTTGTATCGCAAGCCGTCTAGTGGTGAGTCGTTTTTATTATAGCCGTATAACAGCTATGAAAAAATGTTCGCTAACAAAGCTGCAAAGCTGCAAAGATGGATCGACTTTCTCACTCAGAAATAGCGCGATACCACCTGCTAATGAAGGATGTTTCTCCTTAATTCTTATAAATTTTAATTTCCCCATATTCCCATAGGCTGCTGATGTTGTTTCACGCCCTGAAAAAGCATGAAGATACAGTAAATTACCAAATTTAACAAGTAAGGTAAGTACTATGGTAAAGAAAAGAGTTAGGAATTAGTTAGTAAAGTTGTACGAATTCAACAAAAATTTTGTAAGAATATATTTACAAAAAAAAAAAATCAAAAGTGATTTCAACATTTCGTTTCGACCGGATTCTCATGAGCATTGACGAACCGGGTCAACTGTGGAGCGCTGTACCAGAATTTTAAATGAATGAAATTAAAAAAAACTATAGAGGAAAAAAAAAAATCTCAAAAGATCATCTACAAGATTGGTCTGAGGTAATTTTTTGTAACATGTATTAAAAGTTATAGAGCTAAAAAGATTTTTTTTATAAATAAACTCTCACTTTATTGCTTATAACTTCTTTAATATTTAATTTAGGGCAAAAAGTTATACAAACAATCGTAGGCAAAACAATTTGCTACAAATTACAATTTTTTTGTAAGATGCATAGTTTCCGAGATATTGCGAAAAAATTGCTTTCACCCCTTTTTCCAAGATGACGGCCGGGAGAGAAGGGTGGCGATCCCACAAACTTAAAGTTAAGCTTCTATTGACCCCCCCACATATGTCCCAAAAATAAAATTGCGTCCTCTAAAAAATGCAATATTCGGTCCTTAAATTGTAATATTTCAATGGACTAAAGTAGTTTTCGTACTGTCTCTCATATTTAGACTGTGACTAGGTGTCTGAACATTTTGTCAACTAAATAATCATAGTTGCATAGTTTTAATTGACACTAGCTAGTGCAAGATTATTCGTTGTCGTAAAAAATGTTTTATTAATTTAATAGTAGTGTAATGCATGTTTTATCAGAATTCATTGTGGTGTATTTTTACTTACTTTAGACCCTATTGAATACCACGTTGATATGCAAATTAGATAATTAACATATTGGAAATTCCTGTTTCTGTAGATAGTGTAGAAGTTTCGTTATAATCGATTCAACGGTCCCGAAGATTAACTTGGATATACGACAGACAGTACGATATTGTTTATATGTATATTTATAGATTAAAGTATATTATTAAAACTAAGCGGAGAAAGCTATAATAGAAAACGAATACACCTACACATTCCATAGTGGAAAACATACATTTTCAATAACACTAACTCATTACATTTGTTAGTTTTTGATACTTCGAGATTTAGGTCAAAGTCCAAAGTGCATACAATCTCTATATTAGAAATCTTGTATGCCGATGATGTATGTATGCCTCTTGTTCGACAATATGATCCATCTACAAAGATTTATCAATGCACTCCATCATCATGTCAAGTATTTGGCTTTGTTGTCAATATCACCAAGATCTCCAAGCGCTTGATGACGGGCTACATCTAAATGAAAAATTACTAGAAGCAGTATCGCGGTTTATGTATTTGGGTAGTAGTATCAGAAATGACAACTCTCTCGTCACGGAGATAGCATTTTGTATTGCGTAAGTCGCTGCAAACTTCAGACAAAGGTCAGTGGATGCAAAGCATTAATATTACATGTCCTTATGTACAGAGCAGAGGCGTAGTGTACTTACAGAGCAAATAAAAAACTACATATTCCATCTAGATCTATCATGAAAATAAAATGGCCGGACCATATATCTAACTTCGAAATCCTGCATCGTTCCAAAGTCCTTAGCATCGAAGTACTACTTATACAATACCAACTGAGGTGATGTAGACACATACTTCGCATGGATGACTATCGCTTGCCAAAAGCAGTTTTTTACCCCAAGATGGCAAAGGGTAAACGGAAATACGGTGGTTAGTATCTGCGTTAGAAGGATGTGTTTAAAAGGCATTTGAACCGTTGCAATGTTTGATTATACGCGTTGGAACGATCTCGATTTACAGCGGTCGTTTTGACGCTCTATCTTCTTTAAAAGTGTTATAAGGTTTGAGGATAACCGATTGTAAGTAATTGACAAAAAACGCCATGTATTAAAAAGATAGACCGAAGCTTTCTTACACGTATATATTCAATCAGAATGACCAGCTCTACTGCTCTGTATGTGATCGGGTTTTCGAGAGCAAGTTTGGTTTCGCAAGTCACATTAGGGCCCACGCTCGAAAGAAATGAAAGGTTTTGGAGTCACCGTCATCGAAATCGATGAGTAAGACCGTATATATTTGTTAGGAATAGAGTGTAATCTAAAAAAGCATTTATTCCTGTCTATATAATTAATTAAACTTTTAGATATTATGTTGATTATTTTCTTATTTAAATGTTTAACGCTATTTTATGTTTAAGGAAAAATATGTGTTTTGACTTGTTCGCTATATTTTTATTCTTTAAAATAACATTATATTATTTACAGATACAATATTGGATTTCCCAATGTACATTATAATATAAACATACAACTTCTTCACTCTTTCAATTAAAAACAAAAGATAATATGTTATTAATGTAATGATAAATATGTGTTATTTATTTCTAAATGAATATGTAATTTGTTTTCCTTACGTGCTTTCTTACTAAAACAAAGTATAAGCTATTCTTAAGGTGCTGAAAATTGATATAATCTGATGTTTTGGTATGTGATACCTGGAAAATATTACTCACATGGCTACTAGATTCGTCATGTCATTATTTATATTGAAAAGATACCTATACACAAAGTAAGAATATAAATCTAACGTGTCTGTACTTTTAAGATTTTTGTAAATGTAAAAGGTAAAGAGGTAAAGTTTGTGAGTTTGTGACCTAGTGACGTTGTAGGGGGTAATAATCTCAGGAATTACTGGTCCGATTTGAAAAATTCTTTCAATGTTATATAACTCATTTATTGATGATGCATATAGGCTATATATCATCACGCTAAAAACAACAGGAGCGGAACGCCAATGAAGAATGTTTAAAAATCGGGTTTTTTTTTCTCTTGAGAGCTTCCGCTGCCTGTTAGTGTTAGTCTAAAGTATCTATTCCACGCGAACGAAGTCACGGGCAGAGGCTAGTAAGTACTAAGAACATTTCAATAATTTTTACAAATGTCAGCCTGGCTGTGTGTCTGTCTGTGTGTTTGTATGAAGACGCATCACTGGCAAAGTACAGCGTTTACCAATCATAAAGCACATCCTCGAGTAACATTTAGTTTTGGTTTCATTAAAATCGGTTCAGACTATAGTTATTGTGATTTTAATGACGACGCAACTAAGTACGAGAGAAAAGTAGATTAATAAATGGACTTAATACATCCAGATAATTTTATTAGTCACTGATTTTTTAAATTAAGTTCCTCGAGGTCGGAATAACGGGCACAATTACTTGTAAATAAATCCTCATTTATCACTAGGTCCACACTTTAATGTAATATGCAGAATAATTAAAAATGTGTATAAATGTACGTCGTTATAGTTGCATCGCTAATTGAAGTTCATTTTACATTGTTTTAATATTAGAATCTGCATCCGCTTAGAAAATATTTTACATTAGACTCTCGGGACGTCATAAATTAATTTCCTTGAAGCAACTAAAATATGTTCTAGTGAAGCATGTAGGTTGTTTATTAGTCTAGCAACACTTTGTTAAAATGTAAATATTTTCCCGTTATTTTTCAAGCGAATTATCTTTTTTTATAGTTGAATACTGTGCAGGTATTGTTTTCCTGTTATATAAAGGCACAATAAACTGAATAAGCTCGTCTGTGTACGAATAAATAAATGTTGAATAAGCATACACGCTTTTAGCGATTATGTATAAGATATATAACATATATATATTACCTGTACTCGTATGTTAATTATCACTACATATCAAATAAAGTTCTCTGCCACGTCTGTCTGTTCATGATAAACTCAAAAACTACTGAACGGATTTGCATGCGATTTTCACCAGTAGATATGTATAAAACTTGTCAAGGTTTTTTTATTATCAGGGCGGGAGAATGTCCGTCGGGCTCGCTAGTTATGAATAATACTAGGTGATTGGGCATTTAAAAGATGTTTAGGTGTACATCGAATTAAAAAAATAAGTGGTCTAGACTCATTTAAGAACAATTCCATATCGAATGGTAATAGTCCTGTGCCGATACATTCAATAGTTTTGACGCGATTGGGGCTCAAAGAAACCCTTTTATAGAAGATTAATTCCTTAGAAATTGTCGGATAAATCCATTTTTGTCTTCTCTAAATAAATACATGTTAATATTAAAACACTTCCTTTGTAAATAAGATAATTAAAATTGGCACATCTTGCGTGAGTCTTATAGCGAGAATTAGACGAAAATTGCCTGTTAGTGATGAGTAAATTCCAGCTTTACAACATCCTTAATCGAGACCTACTAAACTTTCATATACTATGACTTATGGAGTCTATAAATAGATCTTCAAATTACACAAGATGTTTTTAAGTGCTTGAGAACGCGGCAGAACAATATATCTTAAAGTGAGCTCTGTTTAAAAATACGTCAGCACACTAGAATGTGTAACATGTGACCAAATAGTATCAGTGGCTCTAGCTGTGGTAAACGATAGACATTTCAGAGTACAAATCGATTCAATATATCAGTAAAAAACTCGCTTTTTGTATGAGATTTTTACAAAGTGTCTTAAATTGAATGTGTTTCTTAATAACCTTGTCACAGAGTCTTACAATGTAATTTATTCATAAGCATTTACTTATTAGTTAAAAAAGTAGGTTGCATATTCATTTTATTGACGCGTTAGATGTAATATAGACGTCATGCATTAATTGAGACGTGTTATGTATTAAAATAAATCCCACATTGATAAGGAAAACTATTTGCTTGTGCTATACGTCAAAATTTCAAGAATTAATTTAATCTATCTAATACCTTTAAACGAGCAATTCTTGTATATTTTTATATGTGTACATATTCAGGATCTTGGAAACAGCGTCATCTATTTCCGTGAATCTTAGTATGTAGGTAGTTTTGGGGACGATAAATCCATCTAGGTAGATTTTATTCATAGAAAACTTTTTTAACTGAAATTTCAGGCAATGAAAAAATATAGCTAGAATATGAAGGTAAATTTCGCCGCCGCTGTCAAAACAAAAATAGCTCAGATGAAAATTGGTTGCTTCGAAAATCCGTGTAACCCCAGTTCGAATCCGAGTGTATATCATTTTTTTTTTGTAGAAAATAATAATTTTGTAAGGCAACCTAACAATTTATTTTAATTAAATATACAATTTTAGCATTAAAATAATAAGAGAGATATCTTTTTTTTTTGTAATGTGAAACGATGCTAATTTTATGAGGCAAACCTAACAGTTTATTTAATTTTTTTTTTAAAGAAGCGAGCTAGGCTCGGTCGCCCAGGTACTAATGTTAATATGGGCAAAAGATTTTAAAACGTAGCGCTTTAAGTATCTTTTTTTTTTATAAGAAGATAACGTATTAAGTCTTTTTTATATCATAGGAGGCAAACGAACAGATGGGTCATCTGATGTTAAGTGATCACCACCGTCTATAGATACTTGCAACACCAGAGGAGTCGCAAGTGCGTTGCCAACCTGTATTTGGGAGAAGGGTGGGGGAGGGGCAGGAAGGGAAGGAGCAAGGGGAGGGTAGGTGGGTCTCCGGCTCTCTCACTGACCGAACGAAACGCAACAATGCAAGCACTGTTACTTCACGTCGGTTTTCTGTAAGAGGGTGGTGCTTCCCCGGACGAGCCGACCCATTCGTGCTGAAAACAATAATAGCTTCAGCTTGGCTCTACCACTACCGAAGACCAGACCAAAAGTCTACACTGAGTTTTTTTACCGTTTTCTTATAAAGGGGATTTGGCGAACTGGCGATAGAAATTTGACTGCGAAGGTTGATTTGTTATGGTCTAATTTAAAAATGTCTTTCATACATTATGATTTCGAAATATTTTTATTAACTTACTAGTTTTTGCTCCCGGCTTTTCTTGTGTTAATGTAAATTTAACCTATTCCTAAGGAGCAGCACTTTTTTGTGTAAGAAGGGTATTTTTTCTCTGTAATTTTGATGTATGGGAAAAAATGTATGATGTCCTGTTCAGTTTGTAAGCTATGAAAATATAACGAACAAAGAAACTCATGTTTGTTTTTATAATATTAGTAAAGATTTAACGTGCGTGCTTTGTTATAATCTAATTGAACAATTATATTTTACCACATTATGATTTTCCAATATTTTTGTTCATAAGCTGTATTACTATAAATTCAATTCTTTGTGGTTTTTACAAAAGAAAATTAACAATCATTTGAAGTAAGATTACTGAGTCGTGACCTCTATGTGTACAGCTTAAGTTTTGAAGTGACAACTTCTTAAGACAGGATGTCATTTGAAATTGGAAAAATCGAAAATCGACCTTATATAGAGACAAATACATACATCTATAGGATTTTATGGGCGAGAGAATAAGATAGAACACATTATACAGTATTTCTTATATTCGTGTTCTCCTCTTTGTACTTGCTCTCATCCGAGCGTTGTATGTGTGCACCTGCGAATATGCGGCTGCGTATTACGAAGCCTTAAGAAAACCGTCAAAACCAGCATGGTTTATTGTTATTACTATAGTTTACATAGATTTTTTTTCTCGATGTGATTACGCTGTTGACCTAGAAAGGCCTTAACAGCTTCACCGGACTACCATTTTTGGAAAATTTTATGTCTATTGCGTGTAAACTGTACACATATTTTTGTTAATGACTCTTTTTATGCACGATATAGTGAAGGTATAATAAGTATTTGAAGGTAGAGAGAGCACATTGCAATCGGAAAAAATGACGTACACCGGTAGATTTACAACTTATTGGCTGTTATCGTGGTTATTTGGCCTTCAAGACGAAGTTCCAAGTGCTCTAGCAAGGCAAGTGGTAACAAATCCAAAGAAAATAAACTGGTTTATCTCGATTCAGTCGCTATATATCGGCACTAGTTCGCTAAGTTACTGGATAACATAATCGCATAACGCGGCATGCTAATATGGCACGTGGCACACCCTTTTTTAGGTGAGGAAATCCCTACGGATACCCAGCTTAGCCGGGCAACTGAGAGTGGAGTATGTCCAACTTGTCCAACCCCATAGTACCTTTAATCACCTACAGGCTGCGGAGTAGAAGATGCAGAACTGGCACTGCGTCTACTCTCCGGCAGGTGTTGGCCCCTCATCAAGGGCCTCGTCGCGTTCGAGGGGTCAAAATCGTACACCCCTCATGGGAGGGTGAGAGTTACCCTCCTTGACGACTCAGGGAGGCGCGTCCGCACAATGCGCCTCAAACACACGGGCCTGTGCAGATATTCTGCCTGGGCGACGGGTAGACCTAATCTATCCAGCTGAAAACAATAGTTATATCCAACAACTCCACGTATAGTGTTGCAACAGATTTAATCATATAAGCCGAGTTTATGACCTGATATTTTGAGTTCAGCGTAATGTCTGCTATTTCCAATACATTTTAAGCTATCATCGATTCCGCTGTGCTTGATACGATTTTTTTAGAACCTTGAAAAGCATATGTTTTTAATTGTAGCTATAAACTTTGATACCAGTTCAAAACGTTAAATTGTAAATATTATAAATTATACTATATTTTAATTATTCATCAGTACTACAGTAAAAGGAGAATGAAATTCAACAATAACTCTTAATTTTATGAGTTCGCATTATCTTTCCATAATATGAGCTATAAATTTAGTAATTGTCTCGTTAACAATAACATTGTTACGGAGAGAAACAGTTAAATAGGTTAAATTTATTGAACTATATTTATTATGAATACGAAGGCCTATAAGAAGGTTAGGACCTATAAGAAATTAATAGGTGGTAGAGCCACGCCGAAGCTATTACTGGTTTCAGCATGAATGGGTCGGCTCGCCCGGGGTGCTACCTCACAGAAAACAGAAAGATGAAGTAACAGTGCTTGCATTGTTGCGTTTCGTTCGGTCAATGAAAGCGCCGGAAGACCATCTCCCTTCCTCCTCCTTCTCTCTTTCCTTATTACCTCTTTCCCCAAACACAAGCTGGCAACGCACTTGCGACTCCGCTTGAGTTACAAGAGTCTATGTACGGTGGTGATCACTTAACGTCTGGTGACCTACCTGTCTGTTTGTCTGCTATGACATAAAAAAATAAGAGAAATATTAGTAAAATATTACAATAGATTATAGTTTACTACACATTTTTAAATTACAATTAAAATAAATAATTTAAAAAGTCATTATAATATATAGATATGATAACTTAGCATCTGTTTTTAACTATGTCCTTGTGACCTTTACATAAAATACAACATATCGTTTTTCTTCTTGAATGTTGTCATAGTAAAATAATTAATATTTTAGCAATGGGAGTAATTTTTATAAAAGAGCTTATTTCATCGTTTGCGTTTATGGAAATATTTCGTATCTTTAAATATTAAAGGAATGCCTATTAACATTAGTAAAACGAAATAAGAAATACAAAGAGGTACATTTTTATTCTCACCAAGTTTGATTACCATTTAAAGCAGATTGCTTTTTTTAAATCATGGATGTTTATTTGCTACAGTGTAAAGTTTTATATGTTATCAGTAAACATTATTATTTTCTATATCTCTATAGTTTTTATCGATTTCCACAGTTTAATATCCTTCATATATGAATTTGTAATAATGCATGTATTCGTTTAATAGAAAAGACGATAAATAAGCTCTTAAGCAAATAAAAGAATGCTGTCGCAAGAATCCAACGTTCCTATTATGTTACATTGGCTTAAAACACTTATATTCTGATGGTATCAAAAAATTATTTTAACAAATATGTTAATCAAAGATCTAATCAAAAAGGTATAGTTATGTTATGACATTTTATGAAGCCATACTCAGCAAGAGTATTAGGTTGGTCATGTTATAAGAGATACGGCCTACGTAGTTTTATTATACTGGATACTTCTGGCTATACTTTCACAAATTACATTGACATGAAAAAATATAGATATTTTCCAAAAAAAATTTAATGAGGGTACGAAATTAAGTAAAATTATTGTTACTCGTCTTTATGAGCGAGTGAAAATCTATATAGCGTAGTTTAAATTATATTTGTGATGGGACGGCTATGAGTTTTACAATATAAATAACTTTTTATGTATTTAACTATAAATATTGCTACAGATCATGAACAATATTTTGGATTTTTATGTCGCATATATGTTAACTCACTGTTATTTGGTTAGTGAGATAACGCATTGAAAGAAAAATATAAGAACACATTCTATAACATAGTTATAATGATATGGTAACAACAGTGCTGCAGCTGTTGAATTTATAGTTCCTAAAGTAATGCTAGAATGCTAGTGTGTAGTTTACTTAGTGTCTACTGCTATATGAAAAACTAGCGGTTTCGCTCACACTTATGGTACTATTATGGTGTTATCTTGTTCTCACGCGGTCGTAGTGGAACGAGTTTGGTTTTGGCTTTACATTCCGTCGGAGTTGTTCGGAGTCGATGACGCGAAACGGCCGCGTCATATCTAAATGTACTTTAATATCGTGTCACGCAACCATATTACTTTTTAAACTTTCTTTTTCACGAAATATATTATGTTATGTTAAACCTGGCGATATATATCATAATTAAAAGTGAATTAAATAAAAAAGTAAATTATTAATAAGAATTTTAAAATAATGATGTCAGTGTAAATCCTCGTATTCTGTTTACAAATTAAAACGTCTATGGTTTGAATCTAAATGATTCAAGTGATTTATACATTTTGAAAAGTGCTCATAAGAACAGTGGTCTAGAAACGTTGTACTATCTATGGAATGTGTGTTATATAGCTTGGAAACTAGAGCTGAAGACTTAAAAATAGAACTGTATCGAAATTCCGATGTTATGGAATAAAAACTGGAATTGCTATGGGAGAAATCATTACTGTCTGCATTGACTAGTTAGTGCTAAGAAATCGAGAAATAATGATGAGCGCATCAAGTCTTCTGCTAACTGCTGTCGTCGGATTAATATTTTCAATTCCGAGCGCGAAAGCACTGGATACTCGTAATTGTACAACAGGTTTGATAATTTTTATCATTTATTTGGGATGCCAACTGGAACTTTTCTACGTAACACTGTCTGCGGTTGATAATTAACTCGGTTAGGTAAATGTTACAAGCAATTTAACAACCAATAAGGGTCCGTAAAGTGTTGCCCCAGGAAAATGCGTCATTAACCGCCGATCGAAGGTCCCTCGTAACGCAGTACTTTTACGTTTGTACAACAACATGACATTTTGTACACGAAACATACTGCAATCCTGATCTTTACTATAGACCGAGTTATTATCTATCTACGTAACATAATGAAAAACTTATAACAAAAATCTTACTATACAAATCGCAACTTCTTTTGCACCTTGTTCTGTGTCAGTGTTTACTAGAGATGCCAAAACTGCTATATAGTATTGTTTTATATTTTATTACATGGCATACCATATAAAAAAAAGTAAAAAAAATTCAAAATTATAATTGTGAGCACTGATTAAACAACAATGCGAATTCATTTTGAATATGTACTTTGAATAATCAATATTAAACGCAGATATATAAAAATTAATAAGTGCAATTTTGAAAAATATCTAAATTACAATATTCTTGTACAAAACCTCAAAGTCAAAAATACTATGTACAGAATATTGTCAATATATGGCAACCCTAGTTCACGCTAAAGTCATTTCAATACAATGTAAAATGAATAATTAATTAATCGTCTTATCTGTTACTGTGTATCTAAATTTAATCCGTGTTTTGTTTTTACTACACATGGTGTGGTCGCAACGTGAAGTTATATGGCCTTGAATCTTCGTAATAAGTCGCAATCTAAAAAAAACGATCTTCTAGCTTTTGAGATGATTGAGAGATTCTAATATACACAGTACACACAGCTGACTTTATAATATTTTACCTAAGGATATGGCTCCCTTAATATCAAAATAATCCATAAATCGTATAACTGGCTGTTTTATTCCAAACGATTTAGTAAGACTATAAGTATACATTATAAAACCAATCATAGTCTATAGCATGTTGATGTGAATTGTAAACTAAGCAGAAAGACATTTAGGTGTGTCGTTAATTAATTCTACGTACAGACTACATGTAAATAATAAAATTGTCTTTGCCATATTTACACCATACATAAACACATGCATCTAATTATATATACATGAACGACTAGTTATGTAGATATTCTGCTATTCGTACAGTTCGTATGGAGAACGGTCATGTTTTATGATACTTTGACACGAAACGAAGTCCACCGAAAGATTTAGGTTAATACTTATAAAGGAGAATATGGTTGAGACAATAGTTGTTTCGCCGAAAATTATTGATATTTTATTTTGGCTTTGTATATAACTTAATATAGGTACTATAAAACCGAATGTTCATAAAAAATATACTCGATGTTACTACAAAAAAGGTTAAATATGTATTGAATACACGCTTTAAAAAGGTTAAGTTTTAAATGCACCGCGCTCGCTGAATGTTCGCCATCTTGCTCATTTGTCTCGCTTTGGTTAGGTTAAGTTAGACTTGCAAAAAAAGGATAACGCGAACTTACCTCGGGCGAGCGCGGTGCATTTAGTATGAAACCTTTTTAAAGCAAGTACTCAATACATATTTAACTGTTTTGTAATAACACCGTTCGTATGTAGAATCTGAGACTATGAACATTCTCGTAACTTATTTATTGATGTTTTATTACTTATCAGTATTTACTATCTAGGTACGTAAAGATTACATAAATTATTACCTAAAATATTAAGTCGTAAATGAATAACATTCATATACACAGTAACAGTTTGTGTTTTTGTTTAAATATATATTGCACTTATTGACATGACTTTGGCATTACACTGACCCAATTACAAAATCTTTCCTATCGATTTAATTACAATAATAACTATCATTCTTTATCTACCTAATTGTTGGCATTCTCCAGTTAGTAGTCACTAATTTATTGCTAAGGCTTGCTTCTGACATATTATGGAAAAGAACGCGTTGACTGCCTGGGATGTTGTTTCAAAATACGGCTTGCTAATGGGTTGTGTATAACGGGTCTCGTGAAAACATTTGTCTGTAATGTTAATAATAATCATGTTAACAAAGCTCGCACAGTTATTAATCAAAATGTTGTTAAATTGTTTGATATAATGTTATTGAAACCATTCACCTGATAATGGAACGGCTGCTGAAATATAGCGACAACAAAAGACTGGATTGTTCCCTGAGTAACTTTACTTACATTTTTTGAATACAGTTATACTTTGCATTTATTGTAAGCAAGACTTTCGTGAAAGATTGATATTATACTTAGTTCGGCCTGATGTATTGTTGTAATATCTTTCATAATACTTATAAAATCTTTGTTTAGACTACGCATGGTTCTTTTGGCATGGTTACAAAATACATTAATAAGAATAATATATGATTCGGGAATATTCAAACAATAACAGGTTTGAGCATAATATTATCATTGCATATATTGGAATTAAAAAAGTAAAAGAACTAATATTTCATGGATAAAACTTTCTAAAATATATCATTGCAAACTTGGATGACTCTTTTGTATCTTAACTGTTTACGCGTATTATTTTTATTGTTCGTAACTTTTGAAAATAGAAAGATTATATGCTTGATCTACAATAATGGAAGCACTAATATTTTTCTGAGTTAACCTCAATGTTTTCTACTGGTAATTATTCGTGTGGTGTCGTGTTTATAAACATTTTAAAAACAATATAAACATCTCAATATTACATTTCAGTATAAATAAATCTATCTCTGAACTGACTACAGATACTACAGTATACGTTATAGGTATATTTTTCCAAAACTAGATAATAAAATAGTATTATATGTATTTCAACGTAGAAACAATAAAATACTATCATCATACTCTATTTTTTCTTATTAGAAAAAATAAAGAACATCAAATGAAAAAGTGGTCTTCATTCTCGGATACATCATTTATATATTTAATACTATTCATAGCTCCTACGCATAACAGACTACGGGGTTGGAATTTAAACTGATTTAAATAACAAGCGGTATTCAGGGGCGGAGAATATTGACTATTGTTCATTAAGCAACTTAGCTATACTCGGACAATGAACTGTTCGATATATATACTACTGTACCTATACAATAGCGGTGTAGATATTTTCTTAGAACAAATTTCCGTTTAAAGCGGGGCAAGAGATAAAAGCGCGGGAGAACTCAGTGACGTCACTCACGTTTTCTTTCACAAGAATAAATAATTATGCTGTAAACATTTCTTTAAAAATAACAAGTATCACGAACTATTCATAATTGTTATCAAATACTTCTACGTACATTTGTACCGGAAACTTCTGCCTTTTAGCATCTGACCTAAATGAGATCTATTCATATTGATTGTTTATGCATTACACACTGAAGCAATTCTTTGTACTATCAACGGAAACATCGATTACTTAAGAAACATTAACCAGAGTGCTTGTCGAAAATATCTATAAACATCTATTGGTATGTTATATTAAGAATAAGGAGAGGGAAAATAATGAATAAAATGTAGAGTTCCAATAAAGAGAACTCTTACAAATAGCAGCACTGCTGGAGATTAAATTTGTATAGGTTTTGTCTGGGAGGTGGCGACAGAGCGATTTAGTAACAGTGATTCATCGGTCTTGCGGATGAATTCACGATATTTTACGAGAAAATGTGCCGTGATTCATTCATGGAACTGCATCCGCCTGCCGCATGGTGATCATTTCATTCATGCTATTTCAATATTTACTCCCAGAATTACTTTTACGGTAGGTTCTGAATTACTACGTTAATTCGTATTCGTCTGTGATGAATGTATGAATTAGGTTATTTAAATTGAAACTCTGTATGCTCTTAGTAGAGTTGTGTATTATCTCCTGCAAATGTATATTAGTATTAATAATGCAACTATATGGTTGATTAATCAATATGAGTAATAGATGTATGTAATGTTTACTGTGTTTTTTTCTAATTAAGATATAAAAAATAAATTTACAGTACAATTTATTTTATGTGTCTGGCAGTTATATTGTAATCATTAACATATAAATTACCTAGAATCGGTAAAAACACAATACATTTTCGTAACGTCGTCTCATTGTGCAACTTGTTTTCATTATGCATGCACCGTTCACGTGATGTACAGAACAAATATCGGTTTCGCAGAAGTGATTCAGTATGGTGTATTAGTTTCACATTTATTCCACATCCTAAATAGCAACTGCTAATAGAATTGTTGGTCTATTATAAGGTAGCAAAGTATCAGCTGGAACGTCTGTAGGTTAAACAAAAATGTCAGCATTGGAATACGATGACTCAATAGAGAATTTTCCTAACTGTTACACGCGGTTTCGCTTGCTTTAATGGAAACTTAGCCTGACCTAAATAGTACGTATTTCTGGAGAAAATATGCCCTATGCCCTTTTCTGTACTCCTGACAACGAACAAGATTACACGATAAACCGTTGAGCAGTTAGGTGTGAAATCGCAGCAGACAGATTCATATTAGTAAGGATGTGCAGACGTTATTGTTATCTATACTGATATCATAAAGAGGTAAAGTTTGTAAGTTTGTGACATTATAGGGGGTAATATAAATGTCAGGATGTACTAGCTCTATTTGAAAAATTCTTTTAGTGTTATATAGTTCATTCATCGAGGAAGGTTTTTTTTCCCCGATCTGACTACGCTATTGACCTACTAAAGTCTTAAAAGCTTCACCGGATTATTAAGGTGAGCGCTTAGGGCACTCGGACGACTTTATTTGATAACTAACTCAAGGGTGCACGGCACACCTCGGCTTGGGCTTTTGCCTGATACGTGCAATTCGCGACCTATCTGAGCTGACCCAAGCTAACTTTTTTTTTTTATTGATGCAGGACAAAGTGACTTCGCTATGCCTGATGGTAAGAATAGTACAATCCAAAAACAGTGGCGACCACGAGAGACAGCTCATCCATCGTCGGTCGCCGCTGTCATGCCGGCCATAATGATGAAAGTCACCCAGTACTGGATATGTACAGGCTGATCCCGGAACGCGACGCGCAAAAGCGAGTCACTATGACGGGCTTTTTCGCCATGTACATGGTGGTTGCGACCCAGTCGGGCTGTAAATCCCTACCACCCCGCTATCGCCATTGCCTCGTTCGTTGATCAGCAGGGTGCACCACGTGCAGGTGAGGTTGGATTGGGTGTCTCAAGTCTTAAGATGTTACTCGACACCCCTTACACCCCAAACTATTCATAAATATATGAATTGTTGGAACATATATGTGTACCAAGCATACATACCTCAACAACTCTTATATATATTTCGTATCGGTATTCGAGGAAGGTTATAGGCTATATATCATCAATAGGCCAATAGGAACGGGCACCAATAAAAAAAATTTCAAAATCGTGATTTTTTCCCCTTCAGAGCTTCCGTTGCCTGTTTTATTGTTAGCCCAAAGTAACTATTCTACGCGGACGAAGTCGAGGGTAGAGACTAGTAAGTTATATATCTGAAACATATACGTATGGTAGAATACATAGATGTAAGATTTACTTTGTTATTACACTAAACTAACTGTGTATACTTAGCATCGGTAAAGTTGTGTACAATTTATAATTGGATTGCAGATTTAAAATGTTGTAATAACTTCTCTATCCATATAAACTTTAGTCTATTATCTGTAATCGTACCTTTTTGTAAAACTAAAATAAAATAAAAGAAGTTTAAGGAAATCGCAAGTCGTAACTCTTGACTTAATCACTGACCATTTAACCCCGACCAGCCTATAGATAATGCCATATAATATGGCAATGCAGCCAACCTTCTAGGAATATTTTTTCCGACACAGCGAGTTTAGTGGAATTACTTGTATACAATTAAATAAAATAATGAAAAATATAATTAAGTATCGCACTTATGGTAATGTGTGAAGATCGAGTTGTTTTTCTGGTGGACAATTGATTCAACCTCCACAGGCTCGAAATTTGAAGTGTACCAAAGAATGTAAGATGACATTGAAGATTGCGAAATATTGCGAGAAACATGACCTTAAAAATGTTCATGTAATTTCAAATGATGTAGGAAGAATATAGAATTGGGGATTTTGAAATTTAGTACGTGGGGGGTAGACGTGATGATTTTGCTTTTGACCCCGCGATGGTTATCTTACAGGCTGGCTCTCTTACTTATTTATGATTGTTTAGGGAAATTAAATATCGAAAAACGTTAATCATTTCAAAATAATATTACATTACTAGTAGAGTGACACAATTATTATGAACTAAAGGCAGGCCCCGGCTGTACACGCGTGTAATATCGAAAAATAGTATAAAAATAGTTTAAATTTCTTCTCTTCAGTAACACTATGTTATGAAATACAATGATACTTCAACGTCAATCTGTCAATATTTTTTAAGGTTTTTCTTTTATATCATATATCATAGGAGGTACGAACAGGCGGGTTGATGTTAATTGATCACCGCCGTCCATATACAGTAGCAACACCAGGGTAGTCGCAACCGCGTTGCCAGATTGTGTTTGGGAATGTGGGGAAGGAGCAGGAGGAGTAGAGGGACGGAGGGAAAAGGAGATGTAGTTACGCTCTCTCCCTGACCGAACGAAACGCAACAATGCAAGCACTGTTACCTCGCGTCGGTTTTCTGTGAGAGGGTGGTACTACGCCGGGCGAGCTGACCCATTCATGTTGAAACCAGTAATAACTTCAGCGTGACTCTACCACATATAAAACCTATTCCTACAAATCATGTCCTAACAATTATAAACACAACAAAAGACGATTGCCCAAATAGATGCAACCTTTCCGAACAAATGCATATATGCATTCGGAAGTTGATTTCTTTTTGTTAGATAAGTTTTTTTTTGCGAACTGACTACGCTATTGGCCTTGCAAGGCCTTTACAGCTTCACTGGTAGTTGTCCGGTGAAGCTATTAAAACCCTGCTGGGTCAAAATCGTAGTCAGATCGAAAAAAAAAGCTTCACCGGACTACTAGGCGAGCACTTAAGGCACTCAGCCGATTAGTTAGATAAGTATGTATGTTTACTTCTTAATTTCCTTGATTCATATTCAAAATAGAGTTACGATTGTTTAAAAGTAATAGGAGTAACGTAGATAGGAAAAAATGTATGAGACTGTAAATAAACTGAAAAGATACTTTTAAAGTGTACAATAACATGCATTTGATAAGATAACAAACAGTATGTTACACAAATAGAATAGATAATTTATAATCACATTTGGAGTTAGACATATGTACGTCTGGCATATGTTATAGTTTGAGGAAATATATGAATATAATAGCGCCAGGTTATGATGGCCGTTTTGACGTTTTCCCGTTTTTGAAGTTTCGTATAAATTATTAACTATACTTGAAGAAGTAAATTACTGTTCAACAATGACGATTAGTTAGTCCTAAAATTTATAGAATTTATATTTTTAGAGCACAAAATTAATTTAATTCAGTGATATTTCTGAATTATATATAGGTACAAGCTGTTACCCGCGGCTTCGCACGCCCTTTTTTTAAATATATTAGATGTTTAAAATTGTAATCACACATCTAGTGTAAATTACAATAATACTCTTTCAAAAATAACTGTAAGTATCACACGCACATCTACTGTAACAGGTAACGTGTACATTATATATGTGTATACTAATAGTGAATCGAATGGAATAGGATTTATCATCACATACATAACTGGAACTTTGAACTGTTATATATCACCCTCAGTGCTCACTTACACTATATAAGAAAGTAATGAAAATATTAAGCTAAACATTATCGAACAATATGTGTTAAACCTTTTATTATATAGATATAATATGTCCATAGTGTCGATATAATTAAGTTATTATTATACCTTGCTGTAATTTAAATCAAATATAAACATACGACTTTCAATTATAACAGCGATGCCCTTAGTGTTGCAGTTGTTCATAGGCGATGGTAACCACTTACCATCAGGTGGGCCGTCAGCCTGTTTGCTGCCTTTTGGCATAAATACATATACATATGTATATATTTATTCTTGGAGTCCAGTACAGCGCACGTCACATGAACGACGAATGCACGGATAACAGTTTATCACTACATAGTGTAAAAC
>JACEII010000034.1:2154890-2356855 GCA_014332785.1 Antheraea mylitta
TCGTGTGACGTGCGCTGTACTGGACTCCAAGAATAAATATATACATATGTACATGTATTTATGCCAAAAGGCACCAAACAGGCTGACGGCCCACCTGATTGTAAGTGGTTACCATCGCCTATGAACAACTGCAACACTAAGGGCATTGCTGTTGTAATTGAAAGTCATATGTTTATATTTGATTTAAATTATAACAAGGTATGATAATAACTTAATTATATCGACACTATGGACATATTATATCTATATAATAAAAGGTTTAACACATATTGTCCGATAATGTTTAGCTTAATATTTTCATTACTTTCTCATATAATGTAAGTGAGCACTGAGGGTGATATATAACAGTTTAAAGTTCCAGTTATGTATGTGATGATAAATCCTATTCCATTCGATTCACTATTAGTATTCACATATATAATGTACACGTTACCTGTTACAGTAGATAATGTGCGAGTGATACTCACAGTTATTTTTGAAAGAGTATTATTGTAATTTACACTAGATGTGTGATCACAATTTTAAACATCTAATATATTTAAAAAAACGCGTGCGAAGCCGCGGGTAACAGCTAGTCTATATAATAAAAGATTGAACACATATTGTTCGATAATGTACAGCTTAATATTTTCATTACTTTCTTATATAGTGTAAGTGAGCACTGAGGGTGATACATAGATAGTATTTTAAGTTCCAGCTATGTGGCCTATGATAAATCCCATCCCATTCGATACACTATTAGTATTCACATATATAATGTAAATGTTACCTGTTACTGTAGATAATGTGCGTGTCATACTTACAAAAATTTTTGAAAGAGTATTATTGTTCTTTACACATGTAATAACAATTTTAAACTTAATTAATACATTCAAAAAACGCGTGCGGAGCCGCGGGTAACAGCTAGTTTATTTCGTATTATTATTCTCAAGCCGGTGCGCACGACTTCGTGTAAAAAAAACAATTTTGTTTTGTTAAGTTAAGAAACACTAAAGAGTTCCTAAGAAGGAATGATGGATACTATTATAAAAGACAGATCGATTTTTTGGTTGTTTTTTATTGAACTCAAAAATACAGAAATCATTTCTTTCACACACAGAAAGTTACATTATCGGCGAGTAAAATCGGTTGTATTCTATTTTCGAAATTGTGTAACAATTTTTGATCACTCTGTAATGAATTATAGATTACTTTATATTCTTAGAATCTTTTATTTGTTGGTTCAGACGGTTCGGAGATTAACACGGATAAACAACAGACACTTCAATTTTATTGATATATTATTAGGCTGTGTGAACGTTGTGTGCAAGGTTTTTGTTTGTTAATGTTTAAATGTTTTCTAGATAATTCTTGGAATGTATATGTCTGATACTGAATACATAAAACGTGTTATTCAAATAACATTTAAAATATAATTTACATCTATCCCAATCGAGTATTTTTTGTTAGTGTGCTTAAAATACTATTTAGATTATAAGCAAAAAAAATAAAACAATGTCATAAAAGACACATAAAAATGAGAAACTCTATATTTTAGAAAGTTTTAACGTAAACTTATCTGCTTACATATTTTACTATGTCGAATTACAAAAAACTATACCAACAGTTAGCATTTGAAGTTTTTGGCGGAATTTTAGTCACTGTGTATTTGATTTTATATTCTATTCATAATCTGGTGTTATTTGACTGTATATTTAATAAATTTGGTGGTGTATTATATAATATAGTTAGTTTATTGTGCATAAGAGCATTGAATGGAAAATAATAACACAGAGCATGAAATTCTGAGATGCCACAAAAACTCCCTGGATGGTTCTAACAAGGGAGCCACCATCTTGTTAGAATATTGAAATATTCAAACGACACTTGTAATATCTATCTATATATAATCTAACACCTTTAAACGAGCAATTCTTATATATTTTATATTTGTATATATTCAGGATCTCGGAAATGGCATCATCTATTTCCGTGAAACTTAGTACGTAGGTAGTTTCGGGGACGATAAATCGATCTAGCTAGATTTTATTCATAGAAGACTTCTTTGAGTTTTGAGGCAATGAAAAAATATAGATAGGGTATAAAGGTAAATTTCGCTGCCGCTGTCATAACAAAAATAGCTCAGATGGAAATCGGCTGCTTCAAAAATCCGTGTAACCTCATTTCGAATCCGAGCGACAACAGAAGATATATATATTTTTTAATTGTATTTTTATAAGGCAAACTTATTAGTTTATTTTAATTTAAAAATGTTTTTTAAAGAACCGAGCTAGGGTAGGTCGCCCAGGTACTTATTAACTACACGATAATGACAGTAATAATATTAAAGACTAGCTGTACCCGCGGCTTCGCACGCTTTTTTTTTAATTGTATTAAAGAATTATCAAACTTGTGAGACTATGTACAATTATAATGCTCTTTAAAAACAATTCTAAATAAGACACGCACGTCACTTACCGTAGCATGTAATGTATACAATACTTATATAAATACTAACAATGTCCCTAATGAGGTTTACCATCAGAGGTAACATATCTGGGATTTTAACCCACCATATAACTATCTTCGTGCTCACTGACACTGTGTAAGGTAATAATGAAAAAATATCTTAAAATATTATCATAAAGATTTACATTTACATTAACTTTGTCATTATAATTACGATTTTGTGTCTATACAAAAAATAAACGCTTGTCTGTTCTGCAAGAAATTGTATTATGGATCTCCTTACGTAATACGTTTATGGTCTAAAATCTTATTAGGAAGACCTCTTCTACCTTCAGAGTTAGTAATAATTATAATATCGAATTATAAACAATTAGTTGATAATTATTTCTCTAATTAAATATAAAGAATGAGTTGAAATCTTATTAAATTTCATACAGACAAAGTCGCGGGTAACAGCTAGTCTAAAATAGAATAACCTCAATTACTTTTTATAAGGTAAGGAGAAAGTCCCCGAAAAATCGGTCTAACTTTTTGGAGAAAGTATTTTTGGCAAAGCCACGGTTAACATCTAGTATAAACTAAAATTGCTTGGATTATTTTTCATAAGGTCAGCTATCTGACAATGAAAATTTCGCCAAGATTAGTTTAACGGTTTTGGAGATAGTACTGCGAGCAAAGCCACGGGAACCAGCTAGTATAAATTAAAATTGCTTGAATTACTTTTTATAAGGCCAGCTATCTGCAAATAAAAGTTTTGCTAAGATCAGTCTAGCTGTTTTAGAGATAGCATTGTGGGTAAAGCCACGGTCAACAGCTAGTCTAAATTAAAATAAACTGAATTACTTGTTATAATGTCCACTATCTGTTGGTGAAAGTTTCGTGAAAATTAGTCCAACCGTTTTCAAGATAGTATTCCAGACGAAGCCGCGGTTAACACTTAGTCTAATTTAGAGTAGCCTATGTCACCCGCTGTAATATCAAGTATCTGCCAGTGAAATTCCCGTCAAAATCGGTTCAGCCGTTTCGGAGATTACTCGGAACAAACAGACAGACAGATAGACCGACAAAAATTTTAAAAATTGCATTTTAGCACAAGCGTGTATACTTTCGTACCTAATCAGTGAAAAATTTTTATTCTGCTTTTACATACAGACACTTCATTTTTATTATATGTATAGATTAGTTGCCAAAAAATAAGTTAAAAAAAACAGCATATTTCACTAGTTATCGATCGCGACTTCGTAGGCATTGGTTAGCACTAATAAATTTGTAGTTCTGTGTACGCATTTATTTTTACCCCCATTATTTGTTAGATACCTGCTCTAAAGGACGCTGATCACGAATATGACATTTAAAAAATGTGTCTGTTTATGTGACTGAATTTAATTTAACAGTTTAACTGATATTAATGAAATTTACGTACTAGAGAAGTTTATGTTATTCCTGAGTTGGTATAGTATAGGAACTGTAAATAATATTTATAGGAACCATAAAGAAATTAAAAAAGTATATTAGAAACTACATTTATATGTTTTTGAATCTATAATGTAAAGAAATAATTTAAATTCAAATTTTATGTTATTCTAACCGATGTCGATGACATTTAACCAGGAGTACATGTAATTCCAAAATTGGTTGAATAATAAATGTACCAGTAATACTCTTATAAATAATAAATTATTCCAACATTTTGATATAATTAAATAAGTGGCAGAATTGTTTTTCTACTGCGAAAGATGCGTGCTACACCTCGGGCACTTAATAATTATAATAAAAAACTGAATTAAAATAGAATATAGCCTATTATAGTACTCAGAGATAACATAGCTATATGTTATTATTTTGGCTTTATTAATATAGGAAAAGTTAAAATCAGATCAGTAGTTCAAGAGATTACTAACTATAAACATAATCTGACATTTTACCTCTTTGTAATAATTAGTACATAAAACATTTTAGTTGTAATATTCAAAAGTATATATTTATCGTAATAAAAAATATCTGTGAAAGTCAATGAGGTCGTTTTAGTTAGATATTTTTTGTAGACACTGGATTTTCCAGCAATGACTGGTAATACCAGACTTGAAGGTCATTACGTACTCAAATAACAAACAAACTACGTTTTCCAGTACCGTAACAAATGCAGTTTATATGAGACAGTTATCATAAGCTGTATGCAAAAGAAACTAAAAGAATAAATTATATTCAATGATAATATAAGAAAAACGTATGTATAGTTATGTTGTATAGTTATGTAGGGACGTAAGAAGTTATTTTTCTTTAGCTTAAAATACAATTGATAACGTTTTAATTAAATAATTATCTTGAACTTTAAAAGGCTTGACAATTAATATTCTATACCAGGTGACTGTTTAGACAGCAGTAATATTTATGGAGGACAGTCTGCACTCGATTCTTCGTTCTAAATCAATTAAAAAAATATTTGCTTACATTTGATCCAATTATCTAGAAAAATACAAACAATATACACAATCCACTACACGTCTATGTTAAATCAGTGTCAATGACCGTCGGGTAATTTCACTTTCACTTAAAAGGGAACGTGGGAACGTCAAGAACAAAACATAAGGGTTTATTGCCCGTTTTATTATAGAAAGTTATTAACGCCGGATCGCCCATTGTAGCTTTTGGCATTGCACTTAGGTTTAATATTTTATCTACACGTTTGTAATATACCTTTGTAAGTCTTAGAACAAACTTTAACTTAGGTTTCCATGGTTGTTTATTATTTGGTATTTGTTTAAATATTATAATTTTATAGTTAAAATCTGACCATGAAGTGTCATATCCTAGAATACTGCTAGTGTCTAACTTTTTACCTGGTATATTTGTGTACAAGATTCGGTAAGATACCTAAAAAGTTATAATAAAATATTTATCAAATAATAATTTTATAATAATAATCTATAATGAAAACAAAAAATATACATACTAACATTACTTGAATTCTACAAACCCATTTAAAAAGTTTATAATATAAAAGATCACTTTTTTATAAATACCCAACAGATTATCATTCACCACATTAATATTTCATCAACCAGTGCTAAACGAACTAGATTCTCTGTAAAAGAGAACATTTATGATTGAGTGCTAGAATTAAAATGTTACATAAAATAGGTACCTATTCCACATAAATAACTAGCCTTTGCCCACGACTTCGTTCGCATGGAATAGATACTTTAGAGTAGCGCTAACACGCAGCGGAAGCTCTCGAGAGGAAAAAATCCCGATTTCTAAACATTCTTTATTGGTGATCCGCTCCTATTGATTTTTGCGTGGTGATATAAAGCCTATAACGATCCTCGATAATTGACCTACATAACATTAAAATAATTTTTCAAATCGACCCCCTACAACCTCACAAACTTTACCTCTTTATAATATTAGTATAGATAATACAAAGTAGTTATAATATTATTGAATACAAAGCATATGAGACTGAAATAAAAAGATAAAAATTCTAATGCGAAAATAATAATTTTAAATATTGAATGTATCAAAACACCAACGGCATAGTAGCCTAAGAAATGTAAATAATCACGTTTGGTTTCAGCTTTCTGTTACTTTTGTATGAATTTAGACAACTTGCATAACGGTACTCACACACACTCAAATATTAATATCTTTTTGGAATTATAGGCACGTACATGATAAACCATGATCATAAGATTTTCCACTGTATTCACCGATGACGTCTAATTTGTCTTTCACAATTTGTATTTTTATCACGTCAAAAATCTAGAAATGAGTCCTTAATAAGTAAGTTAAGGCTTGTGCATAATATAGTCAAGAGTTTAATACTAAACAGAGTTACAACAAGTTTTATAAGAATAGTAGCTGGGCGACCGAGCCTAGCTCGGTTCTTAAAAAATATTTTTAAATTAAAATAAACTGTTAGGTTTGCCTCATAAAATTAACATATTTATCGAAAAAAAAGTATATCTCTTCTGCTATCACTATGGATTCGAACTGGGGTTACACGGATTTTCGAAGCAACTGAGCTATGACAACGACGGCTAAATTTACCTTTATATTCTAGCTATATTTTTTGATTGCCTGAAAACTCAGTTAAAAAAAGTTTTCTATGAATAAAATCTAGCTAGATCGTTTTATCGTCCCCGAAGCCACCTACATACTAAGTTTCACGGAAACATGTGACGCCGTTTCCGAGATCCTGAATATATACAAATATGAAAATATATAAGAATTGCTCGTTTAAAGGTATTAGATAGATAGATATATAGATAGATAGATAAAATTGTCATTTATCGTAAGAGTATATTTATATGTAAATTTATGTTCTGCGCAACTCTATTCAGAGCGGTTATAGGTTGGCATGGACTGTACCAATTTTCGTTAACAGATTTATAATAAAAATAGAGTGGTATAAATAGCGAGAAGATTTGTTACGACATATATAGATTATCGATGAGACGGCTGAAATCTGAAGAGCTTACATTTTCTCGATAATATTAGAACTTTCCTAGGAGTTTTTGTGTCAAGTCAGAATCCCATGTTCCGTGGTCTTATTATTTCCGATCCACTTCACTTGTACACAATAACCAAACTATATTACGTAAAGCATCACCAACATTAAACAACATAGAGCCAAATAACATAAGATTATGGATAAAAGATAAAGACCACTACAAGCCATTCCAAAATCCCGCCAAAAACTCAACAGATATATTTGTCAAAATCTGTAAAAATGATTAAAAATAAATCCCTATATTTGACACCGCATAATTATTTGCCTGTTTTATAATAATACTAAATATTATAATAATTACAAACGATAAAAATACAGTATAAAGTATGATTCCAAGAGGGTCAAGTCGGCGGAAACGTAATTATTAGTTACATAGCCGGTTTTCATCTTCTTTCTACTATTTTAGCAACCAAAACTCACTATTGAAGATTATTACTACAATATTAAGGTGGTTTATAATTACTTAGTGCTTGGTGAGGACTTCTGTAGGAGTTCCATAGAAGGTTTTGTGACTTCTTAGAATTCTTAGTAGTGGTAAAGCCACGCTGAAGCTATTACTGGTTTCAGCGTGAATGGATCGGCTCGTCCGGGGTAGTAGCACCCGACCCATAGAAACACCGACGTGAAGTATTAGTGCTAACCCCCTAACACAGGCTGACAACGCACTTGCGACTCCCTAGGTGTTGCTGGTGTCTATGGACGGTGGTGATCACTTAACATCAGCTGACCCAACTGTTCGTTTGGCTCCTATGATATAAAAAAAATTCACGTTCCCTGTTATTACATATTTGCAATCAATTTCACTTGTATAAAATAATATGTGTATTATATTATTACGCAAGATACCCTCAATATTGCACAATATAGGAAAAAATGATTCAAGTTTTTGGATAAATAATTAAAGCCACTGCATAACAGAGTAAGACCTCGACAATAACTTCAATATAGATTGTTATACAGGTTAAAATAACAGCAGCAAATGACTGGCAACCACCCAATACTTCGACTGCGGTAAACTATTTCGAAACTTACAACAATCGAATATAGCATCGAATTATAATAACATTTATAGGATAAATTCCTTGTTCGTCCTACTCCGAAGAGAATATTTTATACATTTTCTTCAATATTCTCGTATGAAGCCGGGGTGGGTAGCTAGTATATAGATAATTGGGCCAACTCTGTGTTCAAAAGGTGTCCTCGCTTTGAAATATTTCTTTGTGATATAATCTATTATTATGTATTCATCTTTAAATAATTTATATTTATATGCAAACATGAACATGTCTGCAAGAAATAAGAGCGTGTATATTATTGTGTAGAACATAAGTAAATGGGGGGGTGTAAGGGGTGTCGAGTAACATCCTAAGACTTGAGACACCCAAGCCAACATCACCTGCACGTGGTGCACCCTGCTGATCAACGAACGAGGCAATGGCGATAGCGGGGTGGTAGGGTTTTACAGCCCGACTGGGTCGCAACCATCATGTATATGGCGAAAAAGCCCGTCATAGTGACTCGCTTCTGCGCGTCGCGTTTCGGGATCAGCCTGTGCATATCCAGTACCAGGTGACTTTCGTCATTATGGCCGGCATGACAGCGGCGACCGACGATGGATGATCTGTCTCTCGGTGGTCGCCACTGTTTTTGGATTGTACTATGCTTACCATCAGGTATAGTGCAGTCACTTTGTCGTGCTAGAATAAAAAAAAAAAAAAAAAAAAAAGTAGTCTCAATTGATTTAGTTATTACTTTTGCTCGTTTTGTAGATGGTAGAGCCACGCTGAAGCTATTACTGGTTTCAGGATGAATAGGTCCACTCGCCCAGGGTACCACCACCCGACGCACTGAAACACCGACGTGAAGTAACAGTGCTTGCATTGTTATGTTTCGTTCGGTAGTCAGAGCGCCGGAGTCGCACCTCCCTTCCCTCCTCCCCAATCCCCGTTCCCCGAAATATATGTTGGCAACGTACTTGCGAACCCCCTGGTGTTGCTAGTGTCTGTGGACGGCAGTGACCACTTAACATCAGGTGACCTGCCTGTTCGATTGCCTTCTATGATACAAGAATACTACGCTTCAATTTATTCTACAAGTTGGAAATAAAGTATTATCCTATTTTATTTGACAAAGTTTTGTATATTGTTGCCAGAAATTTACTGCGTATTTTTCGCTTTTCTTTATTGGGGCTATAAAATCATGCATGATTGCTTATAGCGATCATATCAGAGATAAAATCTTGGTTTGATGGACACTTTACGACTAATAACATAAAAACACGAATCGTTTGAGCTTTTCAGTTGTACTCGTAAAGTTAAACATATCATCATGTTCTTACTCTTATTCCACCTAGCAGATGATGTCAGATGTCATCTCAGTATTCACACCTTTTATATAAATATCATTCTTCATACAATCCATTCTCATCTTTTTCGGTCTTCTCCTCATATATCTTTCCCTTCCATTTTTTTTATATCATAGGTGGCAAATAATTAAGTGTGGTGTTGAGTGATCACCATAGCATAGACACTAGCAACACCAGAGGAGTCGCAAGTGGGTTACCAGTCTGTGTTGGGGTAGGTGGGCCTTCCGCGTTCTTACTGACCGAACGAAAAGCAACAATGTAATCACTGTTACTTCAAGTCGGTGTCTCTGTGAGAGGGTGGTACTACTCCGGACGAGCCGACCCATTTATACTGAAGCCAGTTGTAACTTCAACGTGGCTCTATCACCTACGAAAATTAAATTTCACCTCTTCTTATAATAATATATGCTGTACCATGCTAACCTATTTTCCTCATCTTCTTTGTCACTGGTGCTATTATGAAACTTCCTTTGATATATTAATTCTTAATAATATTCATTCTGGTATCACCACACATCCTTCTTAACATCCGCATCTCTGCCACATGTATTTTTTTCTCATCCGTCTCTTTGATAGCCCAGATCCATATAACATGATTGACACGATGACACTATATCATATTGGCAAACACATGTTTAATTGTTAGTTCCACAACTCATATACCTACGGAATTATAGACTGTAAAATGAATATGACTCCATAACATCTTATTCATTAATGATTTTTCGGAACTCTGACGAACTATTGATAAGAATAATATATATCGTACTTAAAAGTCAATTAAAATAGAACATGTGTTTACGTAATGACTGTCCGGTATACTCAAAGCATAGATAGTATGAAATATACACTGGCTGGGAATGTATTTACATTCAAATATATTTGGTATATATATAGTAATATAATCTGTATGTATTACAATAAATAATAATAAATTTTCAAAGCATATTAGGAGGTTGTACTCGGTTATCGCTTAATAAGGATAAACAGAACAAATACACTGTCTCCGTCAATGATATTATAAGTTTTTTTTTCATCTAGTTATAACTAGCCTCTGCCCGCGACTTCGTTCGCGCGGATTAGAAACCCCGATTTTTAAACATTCTTCATTGGCGCTCCGCTCCTATTGGTCTTAGCGTAATTATATATAGCCTATAACCATCCTCGATAAATGAACTTTATATCATTGAAAGGATTTTTGAAATCGGACCAATAGTTCCTTTTTTTAACGCGGGGAAATCCGTTATGGATACCCACCCTCCTAGGGGGGGGGGGGGGGGGGAGGAGAGGGTGGGCTATGTCCGACTCGCACGGGCTAAAACCCCACGGTGTACCGACAGACCGCGATTGTTGGCCCCCGCCCCAACGGTCCGCCCGGCGGAAGGTGGCCGCCAGGTTCCTACCTATAGAGAGGCAGACTGGGTACACACCAGCTGCCTCCCTTCATCTGCCGAACCTGTGCAATGAGGAGATGGGCCCCCCGACCCATCTTCTCAGGTCCGGACACGGTGACAGGAGGAGTTGGGCAAAGCGCCGCCTCCTCCTGCCGATTCTCCGTTGGCGGAGATGGCCACTTAGTGGGTCCTCCTCACGGGCTCTCTTCGCCGCCTCTTTCTACGAGACGACCTCTTCGCAGAAAGAGGCCATTACTCGCCACGCCTGTTCGCTGCTGAGCATGGCAGAAACCACACTCGGCAACGACAAATTCCCCCTACCGCTGCCTCCGGAATGCGGCGCTGTCCCTCCCACGAAACACACTCAGACAGCGTGTGTTGCGCGGTGTCTTCCTCAGCGCCGCACTCGTGACAGGCGGCCTTTGGTTCCCTGCTAGCGATCTGGTGCAGGTACCACCCGAAACAACCGTGTCCGGTGAGTACCTGCACCAGCCTGAACGTTAGGGAGCCCCAGATTCTCCTTATCTATTTCCGCAGGACCGGGCGGACGGCTTCTACAGTATACGTCCCGAAGTGCGCGTCCGCTAGGTCCTGCATCCACCTTTCCAACGCCCCCTCCCTCAACTCCCATCTTTTGGCCTCTATCTCCCTGGGAGACGGAAGCTCCTCACTACGTCTCCTCACCACTGTGAATTCATACACGGCGGCGAGAACTCCTGCTTTCAGCTCCCAAAGCAGGGAGCTGACGAGCGTAAAGGCCGCTGCCGAGTACACCGTCGAGTACACCCGGATCGCCCTCAGTGCCACCGTGCACTATGCACTGCGCAGCACGTGCACTTTGTCGGAACCGAGGGCGTCAGCCCACACCGGTGCCCCGTATTCAGCCATCGCCCGTACGACCCCCATATAGAGTCGACGGCCCCTGGCGCCCCTATATTGGGGAGCAGCCGACTGAGTGCCGCCGCCGCCCCAGTAATTCGCGGTACAATCCCCACCCAGCGCCCCTCCAGGTTGAGGCCCAGATATTTCATCTGGGCCCCCACCCTGATCCGGGTGCCCTCCACTATAATATGGGCCCCAGGTGGTGGCCATCGCCGAGGTCCATGGAATAATATGGTCTCGGTCTTCTCGAGGGTCACCCTGAGGTCCAACGTCTTTATGCGCCTGACCACGAGGGTTGTAGCCATCGTAGCCAGGCGCTCCACCTTCCTCCAATTCCCCCCCCCCCCCCCCTAGAGCTACGACTAGGGTGCGTAATAGATTAGACAGGCTCCATATGGGAGCGCGCCGCGGAACACCCAGTTGAGACCAAAATAATAGAATGGACCTCGAATTCTGAAATGCTATACACCACACTCAGTGGAAAGTTCTAACAAGCGGGTTACTATCTTGTTAGAATACTAAAATAATGACGAGATACAGTATTTACCAATTCTTACCTATACATAAGTCGTTGGCTCATATCGGGCTCGAAGGACCACAAAGCATGGGTTTTTAATGGTAATTGGTTTATTAGAAAAAAATGGTTAAAATAATCGGCCGCTAAAAGTAATTAGAAGACAGTGGTGGTGAGTCGCTAATAACATGTAAAAGTGTATGCATTGCACAAATTACGCAAAAAACAGTTCGGTTGTGAAATTTCGAACAAATATAAAAGGATGGTTTAAAAAAAATAGTCCAAATATGTTATATACTAAAGTGCCGTACCTGTGATGATAATGGTTAGTCATTAATGTTATCAGACTAAGAATGCTACATTATACATATATTGCAAACGTTATCAACATTGTTATCCGAACATAGTTTGATTTACCGTGTTATAACCATGCTGGTAAACGACTCGCGTGACTAGATACTATCGTAAAGACAAATGCTATAAATAAGCAATTTTTTAGGTACTCAAACAAACTAGCTATCAAACGTTTATCAGCGGCACGGTTTTTACCCGAGATTCTTATGGCAGATGGTTCGTATCGTAAATCTATTGTGAGGATTACGAAGATAGTAATACATTAGTCGTGCAGTAGCTACTTCATTGTAAATTTATTTTCGGTCAAAGAAATTGCACAACGAATGGTTGAATAATCATATAAAACTACACTAATATTATTAAGCTGGACGGTTTGTTTGGTTGAACGCGTTAATCTCAGGAAATACTGGTTAGATGTGAAAAATTATTTCTGTGTTAGCTAGCTCATTTATCGAGGAAGGCTATAGACTAAGAACAGTAAGAGTTTCAAAATCGTTATTTTTGTTCTTTTGAGAGCTTTCGCTGCGTGTTATCGTTAGTCCAAAGTAAATACTCCACGCGGACGAATTCACTGACAGAAGCTACCTACATATGAATAGGCAGTGGGAAAACTCTTAAGAACACCTCCCTCCTTTGTTTCCCAACCGATTTTCTTCATTCTTCTTTTGTTTTGTAGCTACTGACGAGCTTTAGTTATCTTTAGCTTTAGTTATCAATTTAAAAAATGCAAGCGTTTTTTTCTCTATTGTCGAAGTTCAACTACTGGACGAGCTCTCGTAAATATGAATTGCCGAATGTATGTAAATACATCGGAATGATTGAACTTATTTAGCTAATTCCTTTTTGGTGTGTTTGTAGTGGTAATGATAAGGTGTGTATGAAAGGAAATATTAAAAATTCGAATGGAAAAATAAAGAAATAGAGTTTAAAAATCTCCTTATAAAAAGTGAATAAATGAATTAGATATAAGGCAGTAGGATGATCTTCAAAAATATTGATAGAATTGATAGATTAGCGTTTAGTACTTCAGTTGCTATTTTTTCACTATATTTTCGTAGTGTAAAGCGAAGGTTTTCTTTCATTTTCTTCATTACTTTATCGTACACTTGTTGTACGATGTTAGCGATATAAATTTATCTTTTATACACTCATTTTACTGACTAAAATCAAGATTAAAACGCGCCTTACGTTACAAGATTAGTAATAATATAACGATAGTACAAATTGTGAAATTTGTGTTTCAAAATGCCAAATTCAAATTACTTACTAAGCATATTGAAACTAAAATGCTTTCTGTATAAATTTTATTTGAAAATAACATTGGTATTGTGCATATAAAACCAGATCCGTCGTTGTGTTTCGATCATTTCTGCTATCAGTTTACTCTTGCGTAATACCTAATATCCGCCGTTTTTTCCCTATAACCTCTTTTTGGATGTTTTATATTTTAGGAGCCATTATATATTATGTAAGATTAAAAATCCCTTGTAATATAGTGTTGTAGTGTTATGCGCAAGCTAGGTATGTATATACGATTGTGTTAATGCTCTTAAAAAGTTCTAGAGCGTATTTCTGAGAATAGGTGTTAGGTCATTTTACAACAGAGTAATTGTGGTAAGTAGGTTAGATAGTAATGTATTAATTGTTTATGTGTCTCATGTCAAAAAGTGCATAATTTTTTTTAAAGACACGAATGTAACGTTTATTCCTACTTTACTTTAGTGTAGCTTTTTTTAAATATAACAATATAACTAATTCATAAAAATAATTAATAACAAATGAAAGTCAACAATCAAAAAACGTGTAATCACAATAGAGATTTAAAGAATAGTCTATAATATATAGTTATTTTAATATAAAGTCGGTTTTTGCGTCTGTCTCTTAGTATTTTTCTTAGTTCTTTTGAAACGCATAACTAATTTTAATACAGTGTTCATAATAAATGTCAAATTCTGTGACACATTACTTCTATCTCCTAAAGACAATCCACATTTTTTTTGTATTATTAAATAAATCGTTATTTGTGGTACTATATTAATCAATATATAATTGATTAATAACAAATGAAATATTTTAGTTTTTTTGGGCATATAATATCAATCAAAATAACCCCTACGTATAGGATAATATTTCAACAAATGTCTCCTAAGATATTACAAATTATGACATATACCAAAATATTAAGTTTTTGTGTCCAAATACACATACTTTAAAATTTTAAAAATTATAAATATTAACACACTAAATATGCATCTAATACATTTAGACACCTATGGGCGGGACACTAGTATTAGAATAAAAAAAAAATAGGCGTCACAAGAAGTGATACATCGAAAGGACACCAATAGGACACTAATATTAAAATATAATAAAAGCAGCATTACGCGACGGCCGGCAGTTGTGAAACTAAGTTAATGAGAAATTTTCATTAAAAACGAATCAAATATACTATACTCGACAGAATTAGTTCTTAACTCAGCAAATAAGCGACGAAGTGTATAGTATATTCGCGCACACAAAGAAAAGAGTCGAGACGGTGACGTGGAGTCACAGTATACATATAACAGACAGTACGGAAACTACCTATAAACACTTGTACCGGCACACTCACCCAAAAATACGCATCGACGAGACCCCTAAGCGGTTTTCGCGGTGCTATCCATAGAATACCTTTCAAAACCTCTCGTCAATGCGCATGTTAGTGTGAGTGTGCCGTTTTTGAGCGTTTGTAGGTAGTTTCCGTACTGTCTCTCATATTTATACTGTGGTGGAGTGGCATACGAGAGCGTCATGTCGTTCATCGTGACGGTATATGGACCGATTTTACTACAAAGATGCGGCAATACATGTGTCAAATTAAAATCACCAGTGAAAGAACAATTATGACAGCTTTGAGAGCAACCGTCTTTTTGGTAAGCAGTCTGATGGTTGGACACAACATTTTGTCTAATAGAATCGGGTTCACCATACACCAGGAGTGACACCGTTTCTATAGTAAAACGCTTTGGTGTTTCGCGTCTCGGCATCAACCAAGCCTATATACAGCAGCTGAAAGGCTTGAAGTCTAACATGACCTCGATTACTGACGATGGATCTTGGTAGTCGCTTTCTTTTTGAATCGCTCATTCTTACCGTTATGTATAATGCCGTCAATTTGCCGTGTCACTATAAGAAAAAATACAACGTTGTGAGAAAACTGAATAAAGGATAATATTGACAGTGGAAAGGCTAACTGAGTAACGAGTTATGACAATCTTTGCACGTACTACTTAGTATGGACATGAAAGTTAGTAAACGAGCGCTGCTGATTTAAATAGCGTCCAAATGGTCTCTCTTTATAATAAGGTGAAACCTAATGAGGCTAAAGGGAAACACAGCTTCCTTTGTTAGCACGGTTTATCGTTATATGGATATTAAATATATATATGTATACATTTTAATTACATTATAGTATATAATTGACTTGAATCTTAGAATATGTCACATATTTAATTTACGTGTAATAAAAAAAAATTGTGAAGAATCTTACGTCACTTTTATGACTTTCTCGAACTCGAAAAGTGGATCTAAATCGTTTAGATTATTATTTCGTCATATTAATATAATTCAAATATGCAAAGCCGGCACGGGTCGCTACAATATAAAAGTGTTTAGGCGCAATATATAAAAATAATACATATTATAAAATACATTTAATAACAACAAGCGAAAAGCATTTATCCAGTTCGCCACAAGTCTTGATCTTTAGGTCGAGTCACCAACCAGCATTTCTAGCGTAACAAATTACTATTGTAACTATTGTAAATTCAGTCAATAATAATTTAATTTTGGGGAAGCGTCTGTGAGATTGCAAAATTAAAATGAATATGTTTAACCTCGGTGTGGGTTGCTGCTGTAAGTAAACTTTTTTTAATATTATATCCTGGTAAATTAGAAATTTTGTTTGAATTGGTTCACAGTTATAAGTAACGAACGTAATTTGATTATTCATTACCTGTAGATTTCAATATCTAATTGGGGATTTTTAATGCAATTTTTTCTCTCTCTTTTTCTGTTTCTTTTGTATTCGAGAGTGTGTGAGTATGAGTGTAGAAATTCGAGCAGATGAGAATTTTGCGGTGCCGGTCGAATAACCTCAATTTTGAACGCGTAGATATGTCATAAAAAACTTTTGCTCTCCTTGCTTTAAGTTATTGGAAATGTGTAAAAAATAAAAATACCCCATTACCATTACATTACTCCAAGCTACAAAAGGTTATATGGAAGGATCATCTCTTTTCGCTATATTACGTAAATATAAATAATCTAATCTATATTGAATCTGAAGAGACACTTACGCAGGCCGGGATGACAACGTGGAATGGCGAGGGATAGTTCATTTCTCAGTGGTCCCCATTGTTTTTGGATTGTACTATGCTTTAACATCAGGCATAGTACAGCCACTTTGTCATGCTACAATAAAAACAAAGAATCACATACGGAGTTAGAGGAAAAGTGACTCCTTAGACCGGACAAGTTTTTTGAAATCATAGGATACCCCGTTCGTAATAATCTTTCCAATCACTTAAAAGTATTTACGTATATATACGACACGATGTACAAAAATACATTTTAACTATCTATATTTACTCACAAACATATTCTAAGTTAAGGTATAATACGTCCAAAAATAGAATATGACAATTAAGTTTAAAAAAGTAATGCTTAAAATATTCTACAAGAATGATGAATAAGATAAATTCTAAACAAAATACTATGGAAAATATAATCTCCATTAACGAGTGTACATAATATTCGATAAATAATTTAATTATACGAGTTTTATTCTGTAAATGTGGTAGAACGATTCTTTACACTGATAGAATACTACTTATTGGTAAATTGCAAAAGACGTCATAGTTTGCACTTAACGTGATGAGATGGCCATTAATTTGTTGATAAGTAGAGCTACGGGGTCCTAATCACTTAATTGGTCGCTCTTTCTACAGTTTGATATAATCAATTGTTATCAGTAAGCGACACGAGTGACGACGAAGTTCATTTCGTCCTGGTTGGATTAATTTTGTGAATGTTGACCGCGCCTTTGTCACGCCCTGTACACGAACTCGGCTAATTAATAGAGTTTTCGATAGATATACGAATGAACCGTCGACGCGAACTGCTGTTAGAGCTCACATTACAAGCACCATTAGCGTGACTATAAGCCCGTCAACGAGTACGTAACTCGCCTCCCGAGTACCTTCTTAGTGATATATTACTTACTCGATTAGTGCACTGAAACACTAAACCTACCCTTGTTAAGGTCACCAGTGTTTGTCTTCATATCATGATTAACATAACGTGATCAACTAAGTAGTAATATGATGGATCTTCTGCGAATACAAACTAATGGCCTGTTACGTGCTACTTACTACTTACTGTTATTCCCAGAAGCTAATGATTTATGATCATTTTTTATATAGAACCATACTTTATTACACAGAAATACTTTTCTCGGATCCGTTATAAATTTCTTTTTCAAGATTAGAATTATCAGAATACCTTTATATTATTGAACGATAATGAATCACACTTTAGTTAATAGACAAATGTATGACGTACACACATTTAGACGCATGTCATTGTCGTTTCCAGATGCACAACAATTGATCGGCCCGATAATCACACCATGTCGAAGCGAAATTACGTTACAAAAGGGACAAAACTACACACTTTCCTGTAAAGGGAAAAGTGAATTGCAGTTTAAACAACAAGACATACCAGAGGAAGTTGTCGCTCCTTTTTTTATGCAACAAAGAACCTCAATATCATCTGACCCAGACTATCCGTTTGAAACGTTTCTAGATTTACATAATATTGATCAATTCGCAGTAGGTTTTTATGCATGCCACGACAACACGGTGAATGTTAGCAATATACTAAATAATCTCACCGATGAACCAAATAATACTCAGCATGTCTCCTTCATTTATATTTACGTTAATGGTGAGGATTTAGATTTCAAATTGATCTTAAATTATTTGATCATGAGAAATTCTTTGCATCATTAATGAATTCAATTTTAGGCTCTGATAGCTTGTTTGCACCCATGAGAGAGATTATTATATCGAGACAAGATATGGTTTTAATTGAATGTAGACCAACTACACCTGATGTCAAAGTTTCATTGACTTCGGTATGTATGAATTAATAAAACCAGAAAATTAGTATTATATTTATTTGTACAAACAATGTCGCGAAATTATATATTAGATATTGCATTCAAAACACGTGATGAAATTTTTAATAATAATGCTCTATTGAATTTGCTTAATGCACCTGCATGGTACTTAATGAAATAATAAAAACATATACATATTATCGAATGGGGCAAAGTTAATGAGTTCTCTACACATATTATTGGATTAGCATAATTTACACGTAAAATATGTCCTTGTCACATTATGCGAGAAAAGTACATTAATTAATATACAATAGAAATGTAAATAGAATTCAAATATTTGGATAAATTGCGAGAATCAACGTTGTCTCATATACGGCTTGTAAATGGTAACAACTAACGCTTATTGCTAATTGAATATAGCCGATACTAAAGCATGAAAGTGTATTAACTATAGTTGAATTCTTATTCACCATTTCTTAACAGAATTTTTAACATTCAGGACATGGCAGAATTTAAGATAACTAAATATAGTCCTAAAATAGGGTACATTATCGAAGGTGAAGACCTCGTTGATGATTCGTTTACAGCTTTCAATTGTGAATTTGTAACACCAGCCCGAAGGACAAACAAAGAGATTTACGTACGAAAACGTAGGTGATTAGAACATGCTGTGTCATTTTTATTACTATTTACATATCACGTTCACGAGAAAAGAGATCAAGTTTGGAAATATAAACATATACCTGCTAACGTTTACATAAATGATTGTTGCGTTCATACAATTTCATCGAAGTTCATACATAAAGTAGCATGTTTTCTTTTTTTCGTGAAGGTGGTTGGAATGTTGTTCAATTTTAATTTTGAAAATTAGACACATAACAACGAACATTATTAATAAATACATTACACAGACTAACAAAATTAAAATTGAAGAACGTAAATCTTATACAGATATCAAAATATCCTTACTAACCATTACAATATTTATTTGGAAATAATACATAGCAGAAGAACAAGGCAGTAAAATATTTAAAATTCAGTCCAAAAATTGGGTATTTTATGAAAGAATGTGGTAAGTCAGCTTACAAATGTGAAGGACAACATGGAAAGCAAAGACAAGAGCAATCGATACGTAGTAAGTAGCGCTACAATCTTGATGTCACTTAATAAGGTAGCGTGGTGTGATGGTTTCATTCACTAGACGAGCTCTTATTTACTTCATGTTTTTCGTGACCAGCTTGGTGCTTGACAATACCTTTTTCATTTTCTTCCTCTTTGGTGTGTTGCTCTGTACTCTCTGTTTGCATGAAATTGTTTATGTAAATACTAATAAATTACCTAACACCTTATAACGTCATCTAAGTACGTGTTATTTATTGACTTTATTATTATTTATTTTTTCTGTAGGACACGGTTAAGCATCATTTTAATACAGAATGATATATGTGTACATTATTTTTTGTTTATTGACCAGTTAGTATGTAAGCAGATAATATTTTGTCGTACACATTTTAAGAACAAACTTTAATATCCATTATATATAATAATATTATTTTCGATATACATATTATGATTGTTTAACATTATTTGCTTTGAGTATTTTAGTTTTGTTAGCTTTAATGTTATTTATTTTAATTCTACCCCTTTACTGTTTTTTGGTGTACTTATTTCTATAATAGTTGTGTTAATACAGTTTATTAATCTGTTTCCATTTACAGATATTAAACCGCCACCAAAACCTATCGTTTCGGGTGGGTTGAAGTATTTTATGACGGGTGAAACATTTTCACTTAATTGTACTGTTCAGTATGAAAGTGGTCTTGTCGTTAATTTAGATTGGGAATACCCTGAAAATGTAACAAAGGTAATTAATTTAATATATGAGAAATATAAAAGCAAAGATGCTTCAGTCACAAAACATTTAAATTCAGGTATATTTGTGATTCTCTGCTACGGAACAGTATATTTTAAAATTGTATAAAATCATTCCAATTACAATGATTAAAAATTATGGCATAACATTAACTTGAATAATCAAAATTTAACAACAGTTCTTTGATAATTCAAAAAATATTTAGGACCTCTTTGCATTTTAATGTTGGATCTAAGCGTGTTTCTTTTTCATATCTTGGGTTGAACCGATTTGGTATTTTACTATTATCACCTCCACCAAAGAAAATAATAAAGTTATTGACGAAAATAAAGTTTTTATTTCAATTAAGGCTAACAAATACAGTGCCAAAAGAAATATCTTTTTTTATTATTGTGATAGGTGGACTTCTTCCTGGCCGCAAATTGAGTCAATTTTAGTAGCAATTGTGAACAGTTTCAACCTTAATTCTGATTTGGTACCGAGTTCATTTATGTATTTCGTTCCTGTCGCAAACTCCTAGGGGTTCGCGTACCCAACTTTGAGAGAAACTTTGAACTAGAAAATAACTAGATAGAAGTGGATGTGTTCTTAACAAAATTTTAATCGAAGTCGTTTTGTATTTGATATCGGATTTCGGTGTATGTAATATATTCGATTCAATTTGCATTTTCATGTTTATGTGATAACGTTACTGTTTTAGGCAGACTTATAAAATGCGGTTCTCAATTCGTTTGTATTTATTTTTAATGTTTGTTACGTCAGAGCTTCGGTATATAGAAACTAATTTAGAAAATAACTTTTATTTTATTTTGAAAGTGATATTTTCGAGATTTTGTTTTATTTCAATTTTATTAGCTTTACAGTTTGGATTTTAAAAATGTATCAGTGAACTCCTTAAAATAGTTATTTAGATATTGGTAGATTTATGACAATCCATTAGTTTACCTCCCTGTACACTTACTATGGCACTCTATTATGATCAATGACGTTCTGATTTCTTTGAGTCGGTTTCATGTCACGTTTATTATTTTCAAAGATTTAAATTTAGTGCAATCAATGAAAAATATACCTTGGACTGAAGTGATTTGTTTTTATATGCTTCATATCTAATACGTCCAGTATTGAGTATATTTTTAATTTGTTTTATTATTTTTGGAATTTTAGCAAGACATTATTACTACAACGAATGCATATGACAAAGTAAGCAGCGTATTATATCATAATATAACAATAGTGAATGCAAGTAGTGAGTACAATGGGAATTATACTTGTGTATCAAGTAATAGTTGCGGCAACGAGCCAACTATTTTTGTTAAGGAATATCTCGGTAAGTTCATTAAATTATGATTGGTTAAATAAAATGACATGTCTCAAATTTGTTGTTAAATGGTATTTTTCGACTATTGAAAACATTTGAATAAAGTAATGACACCAGTGTTAGAGAATTTGGCGAGTAATAGGTATTTGTCTGAGTGTGCTCAGTGGGAGGGATAACGCCGTATTTTGGTTGCGGCAGTTGGACAAGGTTTATCGCTGTCGAATGTGATTTCGGCTATGCTCGGCAGTGAACAGGCATGGCAAGCAATGGCCTCCTGCGAGGAGAGGGCCCGCGACGAGGATCCTCAGAGCGGTCCTCTCCGCCAACGAAGGACCGGCAAGAGGACGTGGCAATTCGCCTTTGTTCCGCCATCGTAACCGGACCTGAGGGGATGCGCAGGGGGGCTTGTCTCCTCATTGCACAGGTCTAGCTAACAAGAGGAGGCAGTTGAAGTGTACTTAGTATGTTTCCCTGTTGGCAAGAGCCCGGCAGTCACCTTACGCCGGGTGGGCCGTTTGGCCGGCTATCCAAGATTGAGTAGCCAGTACGATCCCTTGCCGCACCAACAAATACGGCCAGATGATACACCGTAGGGTTTTAGTTCCTACGAGTCGGACATAACTATCTCTCTCCTCCGGGAGAGTAGCTATCCATAACTGATTTCCCCACGTTAATAAAAAAAGCATGGTGTGGGAGAGATGGCAGCCATGTAACCGTTAAAGTTTTGAATATCACGATGGACGAATATAAGTGTAGAGGAAGACCGAAGAAGGTATGGATGGATTATGTAATATGCATATAAAAGTTGTGAATACTTGAATTATATGTGGCAGAGGAGAGTGGAAGAAGAAAATATGTTGTGCCGACGGTGGAATTAGTCTAAGAAGATGATGATGATATTATTCAACTATTCAAACGTAATTACAGTAATGGGCTAATGTTTGAATTTGTGCCTTAAATACAACTTTCAATTTAATTTAATAAAATTAAATTTAAAAAAGATCAACTATGTCATTCTAATAGTTGTAGATACACTACATACTATGACCTAAGACGCACAAAAGTGAATAATATGCTATTTCTAGATTACACCTACACACTTCTTGAAGATATGTGAATTTTAAATTGTCGCTCCTAACAAAGTGTTTTTCTCGCGAGTTTTAAGCGAAGAATTTCAAATGTCAATTATAGGAAAAGCATATGATTCCATATTATAGCATATGGTTTGTTTGTTATCTCTACAGATGATGATAAGCCTTTATTAATTATGCTGGTTACATTATTTTACGGACGTATTTCGCATAAATAACGATAAAAAATATTTTTCTTAATCTCTTTTTGTAACTACCTAGTCCGGCCATAAGTACTGTTACAAATAAAAATGCATCTTGTTAATGATGTAGTGTAATATTATTAAAATATATACCTACCTTTTAATTAGTCTCCGCAAAAAAAAAAAATCTATTAAATCTTTGACTTTTATAAACGCCTTCAATCTCTTTGGCCACTAATCTATGGATTTACGCACTGTTTCCAAGGGAAATTTGGTAACTGCTTGCTTCAAAGATTTTTTAAGAGACCGTTTTCCACGTCACCGTTTCGCTTAGAGCAGGCCATGTCCTCTAAAACTGACCATAATTTAAAGTCTAAAGGTCTGAGCTATGGGCTAGATGAGGGCCAGTCTTTGGCAATTATAAAGTCCGGAACGTTGGTTTCAAGCCAGGCTTGGGGAGTTCGTGCCTTATGACCAAGTGCAGAGTTCTGGTTGAGAGGTTTCACAGCTAGATCCAAGACTGTATCTTGATACACTTTGGCTGAAGTATTCACTTCTTTTTCACAAAAATGTAATTTTGTAACTCCTTGATAAGATACGCCCCACCAAACCATTACTGACACAAGATGATGGCCACGTTGTACCTTTCCGACCACTTGAGCAGCTTTTTTAGAACAGTGAACGTACTCTTTATCATTAGTTTTAGTGTTCTTCAATCGTGAAAATTTTTTCATCGCTAAAGAGGATATTTCTGTGCCTCTCACCTGTGTATCGCGACAGAAGGCGTTTTAATCGATCTACTCTTTAATTGTAAAGATTAAGCACCGAGCTTCAGGTCTTGTTTAATTATATGCGACAGAGTCCTAGCGAGAATTTTCTTTCTCGCGATAACATTTTTTGCTTCCTAATGGGGTTTCGACAAATTCTGGCCTTTGTAGTTCTAACAGCACGCGGCCGCCCCAATCTTTTCTGGTCTTCGACAGAGCAAGTGTTGTTGTATCTGTTGATAGTACAATATACGTACATACGACTGATACCAAGCTTTCGAAGTGTCTGGAATATGACCGACGGCTCCATACCAACTTTGTGCAAGGCGATCACTACAATCCTATTTTCTTTAACGCCCCATTCCATATTATAATTTGATAATGAACACGAACAAATATGTGAAATGGCGCAAAATCGAATGAAATTTTAAAAATAATATATACGTGTTCCAAATTCAAAATAATTAAAAAGTTGAAAAAAAGAAAAGTTTTTATATAACAGTATTTATGGCCAGACTATTTATAATATATTTTTCATATCCTTTTAGATAAACCGTTCATTAAATTAAGTGGACAAAATCGTGAGCTAATAGAAACTTCACAACGTGTACTGAAGCTGCATGTGGCCGTTAACGCATATCCTCCCGTGGAGGTTAGCATGTAAGTAATCATACAATATTTTCTTTACTAAGATGGCGGCAAGTAGTTATGCGTCCCACCTAATTGTATGAGGTTCGTAGGAGTTCGTTCGTCTTTCATATAAGGAACATCTAGCAATTACTAAAGGAGACATGCGTGGTGATAATCTAGCGCTGCAGTTCTCCAGTTATCACCGCAATACATTCGCAGGAATCTGGTGACCCTACATTATAGTGTACCGTTATTTGATTGGATATAAGGTTTAGGTATATTTATGCCTCCAGTTGAACTGCTCCGGAATTTAATCGAGACAAATCTCGCTACGTCCCATTTAGTTTAACTCATTTGTTTGTTTATTGCTTTCTTGTATTTCGTGCTATTAATTTTTTTCATATTAAATCAAGCAAAGTTTAATTTTTGAAAACTCTTCTTTTATTTCATAATCTATTTTGAGGAGTTACTAAATTTTCGTGATGTCACAGTATTTACGTGACATATATGAGAGTCTATTTTATATCCTAAAGAAATAGTAAATACTAGAAACAAATTTAGACGTGTCAATACAGTTAGTGGCCAAGCTTATATCCGTGTGTAGCAATAGTGATCCCCTTTAGGTACTGAGTTAGAACACCCTGTAAGCTGTAATGGAAATGTCGATTGTAAACATCTTAGATCTAATTTTTTTCTTTATTTCGATTTTTTTTTTGTAAATTTAGTCGCCTACTACAGAATTTTGCTTGGTTTTTACTTTTAACAGTCGTGGAATGCTAAGTTACGGATAAAAATGTATATCAAATAAATTACGCCATTAGCTATTACTATCTATATAACAAAGTGTGCTTATAATAATTAAGTATATACATATTTATTGAATATTTGAATAATACTTTAATAACATTTCAGTCTAAAAGATTATAAACCAATTAACATAAATTATCCGAAATATATGCTGACCACTAGATCTGACAACAATGATCCTGTATTTACAATCAACAATACAAATTTATTTGATACTGGAAATTACACATTCAATGTTCAAAATGAATATTTATCTGAAAATATAACATTTGACGTTAGAATCGCAGGTAAGTTAGAAATTTTCTCTAGAAATTTTCTCAATCATAAAGTTCAACGCGGTTATTACAACAAAGTTAAATACGAATAGAATACTTGCTTTAAAAAGGTTACGTTTTAATTGCACCGCGCTCGCTGAATGTTCGCCATATTGCTTTTTTGTCTCGCTTTGGTTAGGTCAGGTTAGACTTGCGAAAAAAGGATAACGCGAACTTGCCTCAGGCGAGCGCGGTGCATTTAGTACGAAACCTTTTTGAAGCAAGTATTTAATACGTATTTAACTTTTTGTAGTAACACCGCTAGCGTTTTATTGTAATTTACGATTATCAGTACGATTTATTTATTTTTCATAACATATTAAGCTATGAGTCATATACATAGTAATTTTGATCTTTCAACATAACTTTTGGCATCTGGAACACTGAAGGAGGAGTATTGTGGAAGAGGAATAAACATATTAAAATGTGTTGGGTACTTTTTGTGTTAACATATGCAACATAACAAAAACATTTTTATTTTATATAAATGATTTCATGCCAAGGCATTTGTTGTGATAACCGTTTAGAAATTGAAATTCCCTCGAGGATTTGCAAAACCGGCTTGCTCCTTCGGAAAACTTCGAACCGTGTGTAAAGCAATTGTCCTTTCCATATCGCCACTATGCCACTGATACGTGGTGTTTTATAGGAGTGGCATTAGGAAACTCATATTTTTCATCTAGAGTGCTTATCATCGATTCTCCAAGATCAAGAACATATCCCTAACTCAGAAATTCTGCGGCGGACCAGACTCAATGTTATAGAATAGATATTTACTATAATTAGTACACGCCATTGGTATAAAAACCCAAGATGGGCAGTCTGGAATAAAAATAACGCTCAATCCGTCCCCAAAAATTCACCGATATACTTAAGTAGATATTTTGCAAATTAACCTTACGCGAATTATTTAAAGTTTATATTTTCATATGTGTTAACGACTTATGTACATCATATATATATATATCTGTTGCAGTTATACCAAATGTTACTTTTGGACCAGATAAAAACCGCTCAAAGGATACAAACCTCAGCCTTATGTGTAACGTAACAGGATATCCTTTACCTAATATAACATGGGAATTTTCACACGGAAATATACAAGACATGGTATACTTAGATATATGATATGTTCGTTATTAATATTCGATTTTTTCTTTTGTTATCTATGTAACTTTAAAAATTATAGGAATCTACGAAATTGGTTAAACATTCGCTTTATGAAGCTACAGCATATTTGAATATTTTGGTTCGGGAATCTGATAACATAACGTGCAAAGCGAGGAACCACAAAGGAACCGATTCAGTAACTCGGTCTCTTCTAGTTTACGAGATAGAAGGAGGTTTTGGTATTACGGACCCCGACAGAAATTGGTTTTCACAAAACGAGAATGTAGCAAAAGAATGTATTGCTTCAATATACGAATATTCTAATGTAACTTGGGCAGGAAATGACGGTGAAACATTAGAAAACATGGGTTTGTACATATATTTATTATTTGTACTGTTTTTACCCTATTAATGGACCACAATATATCGAGCATATTATAATCTAATAGATAGTCTCCCTGTTAACGGTCTGGAAACCAATTTGCGAAAGATATATAGACCAGACCAAATGAGCGATTCGCTATATTGTGTTAAATATGTCTTAGTCTTAAACAGCCATATGCTTTACACAATTTTCTCTTTATGATAGGTATGCCATCTAGTCATCTACAGCATATTAGTTGCTTACAGTATTATTTTAAAATTTCAGTGGTTTATAACAGGAGTAAATATTCATATGTGGCTGTATTGAAGATAAATCAAATTTCTTTGGGTCACGCCGGTAATTATAGATGCATAGGTATCACGCAAGATGGGAAAGAAAAAACAAATACAATATCGATAACGGTTGAACGTAAGTTTCTTTTGCCCCAAATTTTGATATCATTCTTTTGTAATGTTTAGCAATGACTTATTTATTCTCGGATGTTACAACTTTTTTTTTGTATTTTCTTTTTTCTAGGAAATTATCTGAAAAATCGTATGTAGAGTCTTACAAATCGCGTACTTTAGGAGTATGATACGTACAATAAACTACTTTCGTTCCCATGCTTACGCACCGGTATTGGTATAACCTACAAATATTCTATCTATTTTTATATAACTATACATTCCAATAATCAGCAACCACCTGGTTTTCATAGTGACGAATTAGTGAGAGTCTATTATATCTCAATTGAGTGTAAAAACTATAGAAGCTACATTTAATTTGAGGTATGAATAGCTACTCGCGAACCCCAAAACTAACACCGACTTGAACATTCTCCTTATTATTCGGATGAACTGACAAGTAATATTACTAAGCTTCTATTTTTTTCTTTCGTTATACACATATACACATTTATTTACATTTGTACATCATTTAAAACCATTAATGGAACCCGATTAGGCCTCCCACGGCAGTGGCTCAAGCCTAGGTTTGATCCCTCGATAGGGAGCCCTTGAGTGCGTTGCTTGCGCGATACGGTGACACACAAATATATATCACTGCTACAACACTACACGATCACCCCCACACACGTGCATGCCTACACGCGTACACATGAAAATGGAAGGGTTTACTTTTTTTCCTTATCGAACTGAAAAACTCTCAATTTTCCGATAATAAATATATGGAGGAGTTGTTGAGGCGTGGATGCTTGGTACACATATACGTTTCAACAACTTATACATATATGAATAGTTAGCTAAGATAGGTTGCGATTTTGCATGCAACAGGCAACAGCCAAGCCGAGGTGTGTCGTGCACCCTTGAGATGGTTACCAAAATAAAATCGGCTGAGTGCCTTAAGCGCTCGCCCTAGTAGTCCGGTGAAGCTTTTAAGATCATGCTGGGTCAATAGCGTAGTTATTTCGAAAAAAAAAAACCATTAATGGAAAAAATAATTTGGCAGGTGACGGTGTTAGGAAACTCGACAGAATAGTGCTTATTAAGATTTGGACAATATGCTTGTAAAGATGTAATGTTGTGTAATGTTTAGTAAAGAGTTTAGTTTTAATAGGTTTAGTAGTGTGTAATAGACCGACAATGAATTGAATAAGATTAAGTAAATATATTATGCACTAGTGTGCAAGAAATAGTACCGAACCATGCACTGAATCATCTTTAATGTCCATATCGATACATATTGTAGTGTCTTCGTGACAACTAGTTCAATATCAGTGTACTAATTATGCCTGTTGTTTGGGAAAATATTCAAAGATTAGGTAATTAATTTTAATTAAGAAATATAAAGAAAATATTTCAAACTTTTTGTAAATCTCGTTCTTTTTAATATCATAGGAGCAAACGAACAGTTGGGTCACCTGATGTTAAGTGATTACCACCGTCCACGGACACTTGCAATACCAGGGGAGTCACAAGTGCGTTGCTAGCCTGTGTTGGGGGGGGGAAGGGAGAGGAGAGGGGGAAGTTGAGGGGAGGTGGGCCTCCATTCAGCGTGGCTCTACCACCTACAAAATACTTTAAGTATGCGCACCAACACAGCAATGCAGCTAACAAACTACATTTATGAGCCAATCCAGTTTAGGCGGAGCTTGTTACCATTGAAGAAATAAGATTACTATCGTGACAAGCGATAGTAAACTTACAAGTTGAAAAAAAATCACATAATGAACATTGTAATAAAATTTATTCGATAAATCGGTAATATACTAAGGAATATTTATTATACTAGGATTACCTACATAAATATAATTTGTTTATGTAGTAGGTTCTGTGGAACAGTATTGTTTTAGATTTAGCTAGCTGATACCTACAATTATTCTTATATATAAATATTTATATTGAGTCTTCATTTCTTATAATATTATGGAATACTCTTTCTAATACAGCTTTAAAATTGCCAAAGATAAGGAAACCTGAAGTCGATACAAATGAAGCATATTTCCTTGGTCAACCTGCAGAACTATACTGCGAGATTGATGGCGTACCGCCTCCGAAACTAGAATGGTATAAGGTAAAAATTGTTTTAAATTATTTTTACTGTCTTTCTTTAAAATTTCGCAAGCTTCGAGCTTCGTAAAGCTTGTTACACTTTTTTTTTGTGATGTGATTATAAAAAAAAATGCCATGGTTTATATGTGAATTACTTTTCTGGTAAGGGGTCGTTCAAGTATTAGGGAAGAGTGGGAGAATTGGGAACACTTAACTTCAAACGCTAAAAAATAATAGAAAAAAGTTATAAACTAAATCAAATTTTATTGCTACATGAACTTTAGTTGTCTATGTACTTAGTAGTCATAAAACGTTATTATATATTTACGTTTTAATAAAAATCTAAACTAAAACGAAAAACATTGCCGATCCTGTTTACCTGATACCCTATGGGGTAATTGAGATCATCCTGTGGGGGAAATGGGAACGGTATGAGGTAATTATGAAAGACGTTTGATCGATCTTTCGTACATAATTACGAGGCATTTGAAATAATTTATAAAGTTTAAATATTTTTACACAATCAACCAGCATATTAGGAGGATTATAATTATAATTAGGAGGGTAAGGTGTAAATGGGAACCTTCCAAATTACGCACCTAATGCCGTTCCCAATTACCCGAATCAGTTAATACACATAAAAATTGTCGCCACTCTCAAAAGCATTTTTGTTAACTTCAATCTATGTTGCATTTGAAAACAAATACTGCGTGTATGATATGAGCAAAACCACAATACCTTTGAACTCAAAAATATGATACTTACATGTGTTATAACTGATGACAAAAATTATATCAAAGATACAAAAAATATTGTTCGACTTATAGTGACAACACTAGTGCGTCCTTTCAATCCCACTTTCGCATACGCATTGAATGGATCTGCATTCAGCCGTAAAATAGGTTAGCGACAACTGTTCCCAATTACCCGTCGTTCTCAATTACCCCACTCTCCCTTACGTAAGTAATGATGGTGGCAGTGGCGGATTTGTAGTCTTGACCGCCCTAGATCCCAGGTAGTAAGTACCAGTCACCCCTTTTTCAGCATCCATCATGTTGAGTACATAATGAATTTGCTTTTTTGCAAACTTTTACCAAAATCGATTCGATTTCGGAACATTATTGTATTACGGTGCAGTGCAGTGTGGCCCACCGTAATGTGCGCGAGCCTTTAGAATATTCACGTACTTTGAGTATTTCTTGTTATCATCAGTGCATTTTTTGTAACGATTGGCCGCCCTTAATAGCTGGCCGCACTATATAGGGGATGAGGGCCTGGCTAGTGCTTACGTCAACAATATTTCTTTATTAAACCGGAACATATACTCGTATTCATAAATGTTTACGTAATCATGAGGAGAAGGGTAAGAGTATTGCTTTCATCTGCTGACGAGGGGGAGGGTGTAGTCAGAAATCACAAAAATTCTGCTTACGTAATACTTGCACGGCCCCTAAAGTATAAAAAGAAATACCTCAGTTACCCTTAGAAGGTAGTCATATATCATTACAGACTCTTCTGTGTCTTTTTTAAATATACAATTTTGTTTTACATTATTTTGATGGACTTGGTACGGATTAGCAAATGTCATGATACTTATGTAATATGCGCGATATGCAAGCGCGATGTAAAAGCCGGAAATATATTTTTAAAACTTTGTTGCATGTAATTTACATGGGTTTTTACTCTATATAAGTATAAAATATTATTCGAAAAACCTTACAGAAGATAATGTTTAATTTAAAATTAAAACCGTATCAAAATCTGTATAAAAGAATAAAAGGGGCATATATATGTAAATGACTTTCTTTTTAGTATTTATTAATCTATAAATTGGCCAATAATAAAAAAGAAATTGTAACTAAATTACGTTCGCTATATAATATAGTCTTTAGCGCATTATAAAAAAAATATGAACCAATGCTTTGACTTTACAGTACGATCATCAAATATTAGTACCTAAAAATAATAACAATATGCTGACTTGATCTTCTTGTTTGTGGTTTTATACTTTGAATAATCAAAATGTTCGCCGATGTGTCCATTTAAAAATAATTATTTATTCATTATTATAGTATGCGAGTTTAATTCTATATTATATTGTTATTTCACAGGATGCAGAGTTACTATCAAATATTAGCAATATAAATATTTATACAACCCATGTAAATCGGACAACTATTAATTCTACTATCACCATTTCTAAATTTCAAAAAGAAAATCAAGGCTTATACGAATGTGTAGCTACAACTGACACTGAACGGAGGTCGAAACATTATAAACTTACTATAAAAGGTAATTATATTTATTAATTGAGTGAACATAAAGCTAGATATTCAAGTTCTTTTATGCCAATCCCATGAGAAATAACTTAAGTTTTAATTTGTTTGCTATACGCTACTACTATATAACTAAGATGAGATTCTATCTGTAGTAGGGTGTCTGTTTTTTACCAAATTATTTTAATTTTTAGTTTGTGCAATAAAAAAAAATATTCATGACTTTATCCTTCTAATTCTCTTCAAACTTCAAACTCGTTGCATTATTCATTTAAATAACAAGAGCTGTAGGTATAACAACACTATTCATATATTTTTTTTGTTGTCTTCAATTTCACTCTATTGATCAGATGATATTCCTTTGTACCAATGATTTTGTACGAAAAAAAAAATCCTAGAAAATTCACTATTAATTCACATTAATATTTTAATTACTTCTGGACGAGTAATTATAACGTTAATTGATATGGGATCGTTTTTCGTAGAACATTTACATTTTCGATAAAAATATATGTATAGTTCATAATTACTCGGTCAAGAACAAAAAATCAAACGTAAAAAGTGAAAAACATACCATTTACATCAAAAATAAATACCCTTGGGCTAAGTTTAAGAGGTCTTTAATTGAAATAATGAAGATTATAGTGTAGAGTGATCGACGTAACACTTAATTTTCCAGATATGGCTTTTAATTACTCTTAATTTTGTGTTAGTAGTAACACGGTGAAATCTAAAAACAAGAACAATTACCGAAAGATCTAGAATCCATCAACCGTCGTCGATATTTTGCCGGCCTGCTGACTTATGCTAAAACGAGACAAATTAAAAAAGTCACTTTGGTAGGCTTATTCCTAAAACCCAACCCTTTTTCTCAATCTGAATACGCTATTGACCTAACAAGGTCTTAAGAGCTTCACCGGACTACACTCAAAATCCAACAATAAAGCGACGATCGTAAGGTTCTCCAGAACTATTATTATCGAAATCAAATCGAATGGGTTATTCCATACGGTGTTGCCCAAGGTTATAACACGTGGCCCTTCAAGAAACAACCGAAACACTCTCGTCAAAGCTGGCAATGCAATACTGATAGCCTTGGTGTTGTAGTTATCCATAGGTGACGGTAACTATTTACCATCAGATAGCCTGCCTGCTTAATTCCCTTTCGAAACCAGTAGATATCCCAGAATGCGGCAGAGATAAGGTATAACGATGCTGTACTGTGTATATAATTGCCTTATCAATTTTTTTTACACTTGAGAGCAGATGGACCTTCTACTGGTATATTGCACGCTTACCGCGAATATGTAATACCCATTTAAGTGCATAGGGAAAAGTGGAGCAGTAGATTATTAGGATTTCGTCTTTTAGCGGTTGCTATAGCCAATAACGGCTAGAAGCAGATGATGATGATGATGTTACTGACCTGTAAAAGATACAACTGTTTAGGCTGAGGAGAGATGTCTTTCTTTGATAATAAGTAAGTAACTATGTGCAGATTATCAAGCAAAACGTTTCTCGTCAGCTCACACGGGCGTATCTTTGACAGTTCGGCTGAGTGATAGGCAAGACATCATCATCATAATCTGCTATAAACCTGATATATCATTAAGAATTTGCGAATGTGAAATATATCATTATTTATTTCTAATGCCACACTTTCAGTTTTAAGATTACATATGCAAAATGTTGGAACATTTTAAATGAATAAATATTGTATTTTTGTTTGCAGAGGAAACAGATAATACGATGTATTTAAGCGCGATCTCGGTAATAATCTTCGCTCTGATCATAATAGTAGTATATTTGACATGGAAGATTAAGAAAGAGAAGAAGTTCCGTAAGGAGTTAGCAGCGGCTGGGCTCTTATACTTCAAGGAAGGCGCCGCTGGATCGCTGAACCCTGAACGTGGCATCGATGAACAAGCAGAACTACTACCGTATGACGATAAGTTTGAATTCCCCGCAGAGAAGCTGATTTTAGGTAAAATTGTTAAAGTATTATTTACGTCTATTTATTAATAAGTGAGTGCATAACCTCAAAACGGGTGTACCGTCCAGTCCGTTAGTGGTATCCGCCGCAAACTACGAACCCGTACCCAACGCTGGGCGATACAAAAGATGTCCGCGACACATTTTTACCGACCCTCCTGATAAAATCACGTCAGCGAACGATCAGTACCAGCCTGTCCCTCGAAACAGAGCGTGCTCACGCCCACGTCCGCGTAACCACAGATCGCGACGCCGTGGTCTGGGGGTTAACTTCGCTCCCGCTCACCCGAATAGGCCTCCCACGGTAGCGGCTCAAGCCTAGGTTCGATCCCTCGGTAGGGAGCCCTTGAGTGCGTTGCTTGCGCGATACGGTGACACACCAATGTACATCACTGCTACAACACTACACGATCATCCCCACACACGTGCACGCCTACACGCTACACATTTTGGTGGAAGGGCTTACTTTATTCTCTTATCGATCTGAAAAACTCTCAATTTTTCGATAATAAATATATGGAGGAGTTGTTGAGGCATCTATGCTTGGTACACATATACGTTTCAACAACTCAATTTTGTAGGTGGTAGAGCCACGCTGAAGCTATTATTGGTTTCAGCATGAATAGGTCGGCTCCTCCGGGTTAGTACCACCCCTCTCACAGATAACCGACGTGAAATAACAGTGCTTGCATTGTTGTGTTTCGTTCGGTCAGTGAGAGAGCCGGAGGCCTACGTCCTTTCCTCTTTCCCTTTCCTTCCCCTCCCCCTTCTCCCATATACAGGATGGCAACGTACTTGCGACGTCCCTGATGTCGCTAGTGTCTATGGACGGTGGTGATCACTTAACATCACGTGACCCACCAGTTCGTTTGCGTCCTTTGATATAAAAAAAAAAAAACATATATGAATAGTTAGCTAGGTTAACTAAGATAGGTCGCGATTTTGCATGCAACGGGCAACAGCAAGCCGAGGTGTGCCGTGCACCCTTGAACTGGTTGCCAATATAAAATCGGCTAAGTGCCTTAAGGGCTCGCCTTAGTAGTCCGGTGAAGCTGTTAAGACCTTGCTAGGTCAATAGCGTAGTCAGGTCGAGAAAAAAAAAACTCTCCAGAGTATTTAGTGAATTAATATAACATATATAGTAATTAACCATATCGTGAACGTAAATACTGTGTTAGTTTATCATTGAACTGAGTCACTACAACGATTGTGTTAATGTATAATTTTATTTGTTTTATGATTAATTAATATAGATAATCACTTGTCCCATTTAGCGCTGTACATATTTAAATTAGCGGGTTATTAATTAATCTAAGTTATTGTGGAAAGTATAATATTACTGTTCATGTAGAGGTCGAAATTCCATCATAATTTGTTAGTTTTCACCTTTAATATTAAGGGAAGAAACGAACTTTCTCAATTATTTTAACACTAAATCTTGTCAATAACTACTAAAAAAAAACAGTTGAAAAACAGAGAAGGAAGATGTATGCAACTGTTTTGTCTCTGTTAATAAAGAACGTGAGTAAATGGTGACCGAACTTATAAATCATTGATCATCTTACATATAAAAACAATAATAAAGTAAAGCATTAAAAAGGGAAGTTACCTTTAAAATTTATTTTTACCACTAATTCTATGATTCCATGTAGGAAATTTAGTCATATAATCAGTAATAGTCAAGTACTATTATTATATTAAAATTCTATTTCTTACGATTAGTTATTTTGAAAAAGCTGCGAATCATCCCAATCCGTTAGTGGTATCCGCCGCAAACTATGAACCCGTACCTAACGCTGCGCGTTATAAAAGACGTCCGCGATGCATTTTTACCGACCCTCCTGATTTAATCACGTCAGCGAACGATCAGTACCAGCCTGTCCCTCGAAACAGAGCGTGCTCACGCCCACGCCCGCGTAACCACAGATCACGCCGCCGTGGTCTGAGGGTTAATTTCGCTCCCGCACACCCGATTAGGCCTCCCACGGCAGTGGCTCAAGCCTAGGTTCGATCCCTCGGTAGGGAGCCCTTGAGTGCGTTGCTTGCGCGATACGGTGACACACAAATATACATCACTGCTACAACACTACACGATCACCCCTACACACGTGCACGCCTACACGCTTACACTTTTTTTTTTCTCGAACTGACTACGCTATTGACCTAGCAAAGTCTTAACAGCTTCACCGAACTACTGAGGCGAGCGCTTAAGGCACTCAGCCGATTTTATAATGGCAACCAGCTCAAGGGTGCACGGCACACCTCGGCTTGGCTGTTGCCCGTTGCATGCAAAAATCGCGACCTGACTTAGCTAACCTAGCTAACTATTCATATATGTTTGAGTTGTTGAAACGTATATGTGTACCAAGCATATCCGCCTCAACAACTCCTCCATATATTTTTATCGAACAATTTGGAGAGTTTTTCAGTTCGATAAGGGAAAAAAATTTATCAAAAATAACCCTTCCACCAAAATGTGTAGCGTGTAGGCGTGCACGTGTGTGGAGGTGATCGTGTAGTGTTGTAGTAGTGATGTATGGGTGTGTCACCGTATCGCGCAAATAACGTACTCAAGGGCTCCCTACCGAGGGATCGAACCTAGGCTTGAGCCGCTGCCGTGGGAGGCCTAATTGGGTTACACGCTTACACATGAAAGTGGAAGGGTTTACTTTTTTTTCCCTTATCGAACTGAAAATTCTCAATTTTCCGATAATAAATATATGGAGGAGTTGTTGAGGCGTGTATGCTTGGTACACATATACGTTTCAACAACTCATACATATATGAATAGTTAGCTAGGTTAGCTAAGATAGGTCGCGATTTTGCATGCAACAGGCAACAGCCAAGCCGAGGTGTGCCGTGCACCCTTGAGCTGGTTGCCAAAATAAAATCGGCTGAGTGCCTTAAGCGCTCGCCTTAGTAGTCCGGTGAAGCTTTTAAGACCTTGCTAGGTCAATAGCGTAGACTATTCGAAAAAAAAAAAAAAAAAAAAATTAAAATTCTATTGATGTCTGTGATAGGTAAACAATTAGGTGCCGGCGCTTTCGGTGTTGTGTATAAGGCTGAAGCACGCGGTATAAGTGATGCGGAAGAAACTACAGTAGTAGCTGTGAAAATGGTGAAAAAAACTGCAGATAATATGTATATCAAAGCGTTGGCTTCCGAATTGAAAATCATGGTGCATCTTGGCAAGCATGTGAACATTGTGAATCTGCTCGGAGCTTGTACGAAGAATGTTGGAAAACGTAAGTACCTTAACACAATATAAGGAGAGTAAGTACTTTATTTTTAAAATTCTCAACTACTACATTATTTTATAGGTTATATAGCGCGACTGGTTAGTCGCCAGCAATATTTTTACAGGATAATCACTAGTCGATTCTCGTTCTAAATCAATGAAAAAAGTAGGTGTTTAGCTTTAGTATTATTATTGTATATGTTAAATGTGACCATGAACTACCACAGAATTGAAGGGTCTTAAAGTTTAAAGAGTTACCTGGTACAGAGGTTTCTCAACTTGCAAAATATAGTTCAACAAATATTACTTGAGTGATCTATATTTTTATTTAGAGTGATTACTCTTACAGTTCCAAGGAAATTTAAAATATACTCAGATGTTTAGCTAATAAGAAATTTTATGAATGCCTACATTAATATACTACACTTATTTTATATTTGTTTTTAAATTATTAAAGCTCCCTATTGGCATCAAATAACAATTAGCGCTGGGAGTCAATTGTAGTAATTACATTCAATCTATGTTGTGTATCTATATTTTTCTATTAACTGAGCATAATGATACTATGTTATAATATACAATGTTATATTCATTTTTAACGCCTTTTTAAATTGCAACTGCTTATGGGAAGGCTTTAAAAATTAAGTCTTCAAATTATTGTGATGAAAAATAGTGGGTGTAAACACTGTGTCGGGTATAATAGGAGCAGTCGCTTGTCTTAGGATATTGGAGAAAAGTCTGATACCTTTTCGTTTTCTCTTTGAAAGATTCGCTTCTAGCGCATAATTACTCATTAAAATATGCATTATATGTATAATGTGTTTATTTTTTTTATTTATATGTAGGTTATTAAAAATGCTATACGATTTCAGGTGAGTTAATTGTAATAGTGGAGTACTGCAAGTTTGGCAACATTCATAATTATATGCAAAAACACAGAGAGGTGTTTATTGACCAGCTCACAGACAACAAAGAGAAAAATTTAGGCAAAGTGAATCGTGGTTTCTCAAGCAGCACTGGAAGCGCTGGGTAATATATTATGCATTATATCTATTTATTGTAAATAATAGTAGTATTGAAATCAGTCTGTTCATATAAAACATAGAAAAGTAAGCCAATTTAAAAAGACAAGTACAGTTGCAAGATAATAAAATAGAGAGAGTGGTACATATATCTTTACAAATAAATTCAATTCAAGTATGTGTTAGTAATTTCGAACTACGAATTTTCCTTATATTCAGGTAGTTATTGGCACGCTGCTAAAACTGGAACACACGTTTATAACATTATTGTTTATTTGTGTGACGGTTTGTTAGGGTTATTCTCTGAAAGATTGAACGCAGGTTACGTTTCATTACAGTTTTCTTTAGGAGATAAGTAGTAATCATCGAATTGCAGTTAAAAAAATAACTACAGTAAATTTTAAAATAGCTATTTTAAGAGCATTATATACACGTGGAATAAGTTAATTCACATCGCACACCTTAAATTAAAAATGATTCTAGAAGTATAATAATTTGCACGTGGAGTCCTTATATAACACAGTCTAGCCCCTGCCCGAGACTTTGTCCGCGTAATAATAGTTACTTTGAGCTAAGGGTGACATGCAGCGGAACCTCTCAGAAGTAAAGCCAAACCCGATTTTGAAACATTTTTTATTAATGCTCCGCTCCTATTGATCTTAGCGTGATGATATACAGCCTATAATCTTCTTCGACAAATGAGCTATATAGCACTAAAATCATTTTTAAATCGGACCAGTAGTTCCCGAGATTACCCCCTACAACGTTTCAAACTCACTAACTTTACTTCTTTATAATATTAGTATAGATGAGAACTAAGAACAATTCAGTTAGATCAATTTTTGAAAATACAACCCTTCAGGTGGCTAATTCGCGTTTTAATGTTTTTTATTATGTTGGCAATGAGAAATCTTATATTTTACTCTAGCAGTATTATATCAGCAGATTCGATGATCATTTAAGAAGAACGTAAATGAAAGAAGCCCCTTCAAATTTAATTACCATCGCCAAGTTTCAAGTCTAGAGGAGCTGAGTAGTAGTCCGGTGAAGCTGTTGCTGGATCAATAGCGTAGTCAGTTTGAGAAAAAAAAATCAACCTTAGCATTTCATTTTACGTTAACATTTTTTAAACCATTTACTGTGCTCTTCAATGATTCTTATACGTTTTAAGAGTGCCTCTACAGTCAATGTTGTTGCCATGGCTAAATCTAGAGCTCAGGAAAGTATCGTGCTCTTATAAAATTAATATCACTTTGTTGTTTATTTTTACATGGTACTAATACTACATACATACATGTAAATATATTTTCAGAGTGCAATCCGACTATTTCACCAGTGGAAATACCCAGGATACTGATCATACCTTTGTTAACACCGCTAACTCTCATAGATCTATCAGAAAAGGTAATTATTATTTTTATATATTTCCAACGTTCCGTTACACGCAATTTACGCGTAATTGTAACAGGATCAAATGGATCGTCTGTGTTGTTTTCCAAATAGAAAATAATAACGAAACGATATTCGATTCAATAAAACTTCTTGCTTTTTAATAGTTTGTTGTGTCGGAAAATACTGAATGTGGAGTTTTGGCGGCATTTTATGTTATAATGTAGAGGCTTTTATATTTTATTCATGAACGTGTTATTTCACTCTTTAATTTATATTTTAAATCTGTATGAATACACTGACATTTAATGTAAAATGAAAGTATATATTATCTATATCAGAAGTCATACAGAAAATAAATCAAAGTTTTAAGTAGATATTTCAAATTCCATTTATTCCTTAGCAGATAGTCCGAACCCAGCCGTGGAACCAAACCAAGGTATCACAAACTGAAGCATTGGAATGATGAATTTATTTTTGTATTGGCATGTTTTTATCTCTCTCCTTCGTGCAGTAATTATTTATTTTAGTTTGTTATTTTACTGCGCATTCCATTCTGAACAACGTTGTTTTCATAAATATGAATTTTATTTTAAAACAGGTGGTTTGCTCGTATGTCATGTTTTGTTTTTTATGCCTGTTATCTTAATTCACTTCTATGACTGGTTTTTATATTTGATATAAATCATTTCACTTCTGATCTTATTAAAATTAGAACATTTTAAATTGAGATTTATGGCTTTTGTTGTTCATATTTTGGTGGCTTAAGTTCGTAATTTCTTTATTAAATAATGTTCAATGGCAGTTTAAAATTGTTAAATGTGAATTACTATATTATACTTCACATGTTACGTTGTTTTATATAGACATCATTTTATTTTTTACTAGCTTATACCTTCGGCTTCGTCTGCATTGTTTATTATCTTAACAATATATCTTATATATAGAGGCAAAACATAAAAAATTAAAAGCAAAAATATACATTGCTTACAAAATGATTTTGTATAGCATGATATTTGGTTACTTCTCCTTTCCTGCGCATGCGCAGCACACCGATTACCCCACTTCACACATTGCTAAATCCTGCTGCTTATCTACAACTGTGTATGTGTGTGTGACTTATCTTAATACTTTATAAATGGATTCTAAAAAGTGAAACTAAAAAATATTGTTGTCATTTATCCAGTAGTTTTTCGTCTTGCGCGTCTTGCCGGCAGACTTCTTATTGTTTTTTAAAGATTTTGCAGTATTATGTTTAGAAAAAGTAATAAAATTTAGTCTAAGCAGGGGCGATATGTGTGTTGGAATAAAAAATCCCTAAAAATACAATAAATTAAAAGGAGCGTTAAAGTGAATAAAAAAAAATGACTTATTTAATACAAATCAGATTTATATATTAATACGTAAAGCAAAATCTTTGTACCCCTTTTTGACCGATATCCCGTGAACGGGTGAACTTGAAATTTGGCATAGTTACAGTTTATATGTCGGAGAATTGCAGAAAAGTGTTTATTTTGTAAAAAATAAAATGCATTAGAAGTACATTAAATTAATTAAAATATGAACTACTCACACGACTGCTTGAATTATACACAACATATACATACATGGAAACAAAAAAGACATTTTGACAGCCGTTAATGCGAAGGAGGTTGCTATGCTCGACTATTTGTATTTTTTAACTCTTACGTTCCAATTACCATTTTGCACCCCTACATTCAACAATGATATTATAAAATATAACTATTATTGTAATGTTTATTATTTTTTATGGTGAACTCACTTCAAATCACGATTTAATTAAAAAATGAGCCAAATAATACGTTGTATAATCAAAATAAGGATTTTGTTCATAAAAGTAATCCATGACTTAGACCTCCGCGGTTACGATGTTGCCATTTGACCTCATGTAGCAACAAAAAAGAATTTGTTTTCAAAAGCTAATGGTAGTATTAAAAACATCTTTGTCTTGGATTCACTATTTGATTGTATTGTGCATACATTATTTTTCCAAACGATGACACTGGGCATATCACTATTTCTCATAATGAACAGACTACATTTAATTCAATATCACCCAGAAATACCACCCATGGGGTCGTGCAAAATTAATTGAAAATTGTGTCATGGGTTGCGATAAATTTCTTTATTTTCGTAAAGTTATGTTTGCTTAAAAATTGAGAGCTTTACCACGTGGTTTTTGTTTCAAATTTATAATTAATTTCAATTTTCATTTACACATAGATTTTTTTTATTTTTATATAATTAAAGATCATGGCAAATAACTGAGTAGCCATGATGAAAACTTTTGATTATAGAAGTATACCCTTTGACAAAATAACTCTAATAAAGTTCCATCTTTACAAAATCAATTAACTATGGTCGAATATCGACCACTAGGCGCCCACTAGTGTGTATTATGATATCGGTGAAGTGTTTGTATGTATGACATGATATTTCAGTGTCGGAAGGTTACATACAACCGGAATGGCGGTCGAACTATGAAAGCGACTACGTTTACGACTGTAGGAATCCAAGACCACTCACCTCACGTGATCTCCTTGTATGGGCATTCCAGATCGCGCGAGGCATGGAGTATCTTGCAAGTAGAAAGGTTTGTTACTTCATACTCTTAAATTTATTTATACTGTTCATTTTCTATAAAATATTAGAACGATATTTACCAATTTTCGATGATAAAGCTTATTGTAGACTACCTGTGCCCACGACTTCCTCCGCGTGAAACGTTATGTATGAAACAGTGATGAATAAAGCTATCTGAATGTATTAATTAAGTCCATTTACTTTTCTACTTTTCTCTCGTACTTACGCCGCATCGTCATTAAAATTACAATAACTTTTGATAAACTCAACTGTCTTATAGGATGTAAGAAGGAATGTGAAATACGATAGGTTACCTAAACGAATTCACAGAACAAGCTGTGTATACAAAGTAGTATAACATTTCGTAAGAATTGTTTATTAAAAAATTGGGAATTATATTCTTTTTTTCATTAAATTGGATGTACGACACGTTCATATATAAGTATATTTAATTTTGATATGCTAATAAAATATTTTTTCTCGTTTTATTATAGGTTCTTCACGGAGATTTAGCAGCGAGGAATGTATTGTTAGCTGAAGATAATGTTGTCAAGATCTGCGACTTCGGCCTAGCAAGGAGTATTTATAAGAACGATGAATACCAGAAAAAAGAAAACGTAGGAGCTTCATAAATTCATATTACAATTGAAAATTTAAGTTAAATTAATCATTTTTTGGGACTTCCCCAAATTAACACATTTCCATAAAACTGTGTGTAACCGTTAATTACATTACAGTGAAATGTGGTATATATTTTGATCTGATTAATATTTCCCTTTCTGTGATCGTTATTTTTTTTTATTATAAGAGGCAAACGAACAGGTAGGTCACCTGATGTTAAGTGACCACCACCGTCCATATAGTGGCTATGGCATCACCAGGGGAGTCGCAAGTGTGTTACCAACCTGTGTCGGGGCAGGGGGAGAGAAGGAAGAGAGAGGAGAGGGGAGGGGAAAGGTGAGGACAGATGGGCCTCCAGCGTTCTCACTGACAGTTATTTCAGTCGTAGTCGTAGTCGTAGTCATAGTCAGGTATTTCACGTCGGTTTTCTGTGGGTCGGGTAGTACTACCCCGGGCGAGCTGACCCATCCATACTGAAACCATTAATAGCTTCAGCGTAGCACTATCACCTACCTAAAATATACAAATATAAATGAATATTATGAATCATAATATTGGAAACTAGTTAAACTTTGAATATTCTATTGATAAAACGTAAATAACCGAGATAATGGTCGAGCTTTTGTTCGTGAAACCAAGTTCTTTTTGGATTATTGAACCAATAAATTAGTTGTACATGAACCCATCCGATTAACTAAAAGACGACCACTCTTGAACTAGGGCCTTTCCCAAAAATATCCGTTGGTCGAGTGATTTGACTTGAGAAATATTACTCTGATGTCCGCAGGTTTTAACCTTAATAGATACCAACGATTTTTTTATGCGCCTTGGTAATTGGATTGCCAATTTTTTAATTTCAGAGTCCGTTACCTGTCAAATGGTTGGCAATAGAATGCATGGCGGACCGTATATTCTCAACACAGTCGGATGTTTGGTCTTTCGGCATCGTCCTTTGGGAACTGTTTTCACTTGCGAAAACTCCGTACCCAAATATAAGCCCACCTAGTTTGCTGCAATGGCTGTCTAAAGGGTATGTATTTTCTGATTAACATATGCGTCATATCACTAGATCTTTTTTAACATCAGAAGAGACCAAATAATACCAAGCATATTATTTAAGTTGTTCCAGTAAACAAAGCACGTTTAACATAAATGTTCAAAACTCAAGGATAGATTCCACAATATTATCTTGTTAGTTGTAAGAATGCGTCTATGGCCTAAAGTTGTAAGTGATAGGGCTTCATTTGGGCTATATAAATATTACTATCATTAAATGTTAGGTTAGTTGTTTAAGAACAAAGCACATTTAATATAAATATTCAAAACTCAAGGAGATGTTCCACAATAATATCTTGTAAATTGTAAGAATGCGTTAATGGCCTAGTTGTAAGTGTAAGCTATAAGTGATAGGACTTCATTTGGGCTACATAAATATTAGTAACATTAAAGGTTAGGTAAGTTAGTTTAAGCCAATAATTAAGTCTATATTTACTTTTTTGCTTAGACAAGCCTTTAGATTAGTCAAAAGCGATTAAACCGTACAGAGCGTACTCTAGAAAAGCCTTACTCCTCTAAGGCAATTTGGTAAGAATAAAAACTGTTTTCATAGATATCGATTAGAGAAACCGCCATATGCAGATGATAGACTTTACGAAGTAATGACAAGATGTTGGCAACAGAAGCCAAACGCTCGACCTTCATTCACAGAGCTACAAGAACTTCTTGGCACCTTCCTTGAGGACAATGTTCGAAATGTAAGTTTACTTATTATACAGTGCGACTGGTTAGTCGCCAGCAATATATTTACAGGATAATCATTAGTCGATTTTCTATTAAATCATTAAAAAAATGATGCTTAATATTTGCCCTAATTATCTTAAGAAACGCACTTCCACGCAGTCCCGTACTTTGGTTCCCATTGTTCAACCGTGCGGCATTCCCACAATAAGCAGTTACGTAATAATTAACCTTAAAACGGCCTCTTTCATTGAACCTAGACCTGATTTTATTAAGTTTAACACTATTGGTCCCAAACTTTTAAAATATTAGAACAAACTTTAAATAAGGTTCTCTTTGTTGTTTATTAGTATTTGTTTTGATATTATTATTTTTTATATGACCATGAACTACCGAAAGATTGAAGGGTGTTAAACTTTAAACAGTCATCTGGTATAAAACGATAAGCAGCTGACTGATAGACATATCAACGCACGGACTAAACTATTAGTACGACTATGAACTTTTGATAAAACACACATTATTTCCACACTGTAGGTGACCATTGAAAAAAGAATTACGGAAATTAAACCCCTAATGTGAAAAAGGGAATGAAATTTTGTATAAAAATCCGTCATTACTAAAGTTAGATTTATGAAAATTAGTATTTAGTAATTTAGTTTAAAAGCAAAGATGTCGTAAACTGCTTTTTTTCAACTTAAATAAATATCCTTCTGATAATGTCCCTTTTAAGGTTCTGATTGATAGTAACATACTTGAGCTTTCACAGAAATAAAACGTAATAATGTAAATATTAAAGTAATGGTCTAAAATTAATATACGAGCTTTAAGACATACGTTCTATTCCCCTTTTAGCCGTGGTATTTTATTAGATTTAGAATAAATTAGATTAGGAATCGTTAATGTAATCATCATTTTTATTTTTCAGCACTACGTTGACCTTAACTCTATGTACATGGCGATTAACAATCAACAACAAGGGGCACAAGATTATTTAGACATGGTTTGTGCCCCGGATTATAACAACGTGGTGACTCCAAGCCCACATCACTATGTTAATATGAACAAAAGTTTCTTCCCATCGACACCTTTGCCTCTTGGTAAGTCTTTTAACATTATGATACTTTCTTGGCAACATTTTATTGTAATTTTAATGACAACGCGAATTATGTACGATGAAAAAGTAGATAAATAAATGGACTTAATACATTGAGATAATTTTAATTAGTCGCTGTTTTTTTATTAGGTTCCACGCGGAGGGAGTCACGGGAGCAGTAAATCTTTAATAAAAAATTAAATTAATTAGGAATTTTGAAACTTTCTTATGATACAAAATTGCTAATACCTACGTAGTTTTTCAAAATACTGTTTATAGGGAAGTAATCTCAATATTAATAATAGTGTATTTTATGGAAGCTAAATATTTAAATATATATTTAATTTAAACAAAATTACATTAAACTAACTTACATTACATTACACATTGAAATTATATTTAACTGAAATTATTTCAGTAAATTTTACTCTTATTAATATTTATGGTATATATCGCTCCAACTACCATTATCTCCATCCAACATATATATAGTACTTTATAACAATAATATTAATTTAAAACTTACAAAAGTATATATTTGCAGTAAGATACAAAAGAAGTAAATTTGTGATTTAGTGACACATTTTATCATACGAATTTTTACTTCACAAATAAAAAAAATGTTCAACGTATCAAAAGAGAATCAATAATATATAGTAGTTATTTACTATAATCCATGTGTTATATTATTTTTTAAAGTTTCTTCTTTTTTTTGGGCACTATTTAAAATGAAGGCATTGCGTAATTAAATTCAACCAATTGATAATACTTTGCTAGCTAACTCAGATCTGCTTTGTGACATACTAAAAAAATGGCAAAGGGGCATTTGAACCCAAGAATCAAGTAGCCTAGAATCATCTACGGAAAATTCCGCATCAAATGGTAATAGTTCTATGCCGATACGTTTCATAGTTTTGATGTAATTGAGCCTGAAAAGAATTGTACAATATTTTCATTATATAGGTTTATGGTGGACTTTTTAAAATAAAATTTCCTTTTGTCAGACGAAATGAATAACACTACGGTGTGATTAGGAGACACATGCACGGTAATGAAAACATAAGGGCTGTTATTGGTGTTGTTACTAATATGAATAAACTTAACTCTGGTTGTTGGCTTGCACATGAATTTGAGCTTTATTCCTTATCACTACACGTTTGTTAAGAACAAATACACTCCCTAATACAGACTAAACATTTCCGGATTAATTTTGTAGTAAAACTTTGGTGAATTATGTTGTAGTTAGTTGTAAAATCTTGACTTTAATTTGACATCACGTTTCTATAAACACTAGTTGATACTTTGTTTGTCTTATTTATTATCGCAGCATATATTACAAGAGAAAATACTTTCCCTTACAACATTTCTAAAGAATGTTATTCGTTTGCTCCACCCTCTCCTGCGCATACTTTTTTTCCCCATTTTGCCCCACTTTTCCATGACAAAGAAATCTCATGTTGCCGATCGTGTGGTGGTTATAAAAATCTTTTTTTTTCTACTTAAACTATAATATCTTAATCTTTAAAAAAGATATCGTGGTATCTTTTTTCAACAAGGACCGAGCGTTTACAGACCTCTATCATTGTATTTATGTAGATGATATTACTATCTGTTAATGGTGTCAAATAAAGGTCATGTATTAACTGGATTATTCATGTGTTATTTTTTCTCTTTCATTAAATATTCTTATATAATTTTCAGATGAGGATGGTTACCTTCAGGTAAGTCCCGCAGGACACCAAGCGATATTCAGTCCGCGGCCACAAAACGCGACTTTCGATTTCGACGCGAGGAAGTTCAACTCGAGAGCCTCCGAAGCGAGTAGCGGCGGTTCAGAACTAACACCTATGTTAACTCTGAACAATTTACCCGCTAGGAGTGGTTCAGAATCTGACCACGAGGGTTCCACGTTCCCCTATTCTAATGTGGTATGTCCGACAATAGACGAGGAAACCGACGAAGTATTCGAAACGAAACAGAATAACGCCAAAAACGCACAGAATAACATCGCTGTATCGAATCCCACGTACTCGTTCGACGACGCTATCGATAAAAAACCAAAAGATATTATCAATAATTACGTTAATATGAACATACCCAATGGTCTAGTCAAGTAAATACATCTATGTTGTATTAAAATTGTATCGTTTTTAAATATTTCACGTAGATTGTCAGTTCTCAGTAAACGTATGACTCTAATTTGACATTACACACATGCGACATCAGTCGCATTTATACATACAGTAGAACCTCGATAAGGTAAAAACCTCCATAACTTCAAAATTGAGCCGACACGGGTCGCCTGGCAGATGTGAAACATCGAAATTGCTTTGTATAGTTATAGTATATGCATAAAATAACAGATTACGACAGGAAGCAGCTATGTCATAATGAAAAGATAAAGCATTACAAAGTAGTTTCATAAAATAATGACTGTTCATTTATTTTATTACATAAGTATTCATTATTATTAAATACAAAAAATCAACTAGATAATGAGTTTAGCGGCATTTGTCAAAGGGTGTTACGTCGTCGGCGCGTGCCGCGTAACACTAATAGAATGAGTGGCTGACAAAATAATCTGAATCTTATGTCTATATAGATAAGGTTGCAAATGTTTTTGAGTATATCGTTAATAGTACAATGTTCGTGTTTTGGGTCGCCACACTAGCATTCAGGTTTATCCTCCGCCTATAAATGTTTCAGATAAAAGCAATCTGCTCTCTTCTCCTCAGAGCCTAATGCCTTAACTTAAAATACGCACCCTCTATGACATAAACTAATAATATAAGTATTAGCCCTCGGTTACCTAAAGAAATGTTTCGATGAGCTTTGTAACATAAACTGTCTGCCAACACAATAAATACATAATATTTATTTACGTGGTTTAAACAGTGTCTAAAGCGTAACATCTATATTACAGAACCATAGTAAAAAAAAGCTGAATAGTTCGCCAATTCGCTGAAAATCCATAATTATTAAGCTAGCAATGGCTGGTTAGAAACTCGAGATACGGCATGATTTGGCTTTTAGGAAAGTCTGCGGCGAAAGTGCGAATGTAACATAAACCCTTGACAAGTTAAAAACTGTATAACCTAAAATATTTTATGTTTCTCTTGAATTTTAACTAATCGAGGTTCTACTGTATAGGATATTGTCGAATTAAAGTCACCTGCATACTGGGCTATGTGTTCTTTATGTATTTTCGATCTCTTGAGTTCAATTCTGAACGTGTACGTACGAAATGTATGTTCAATTTTATTATATAGATTTATTGCTGTTCTTTTTCTTGTTGTAATGGTTACTGTATGTGAGATAATTATTACTTTTGCTATATATGTATATTATACTCCTGTACGAATGTTAACAATATAGGTTAGGTGTGAGACCTAACTATCGATTTATGAAATAATATTATAACAGCTTTGTGAAGTCGAGGGGTCGATATGGGACGAAGCGCGTGTTAATCAGGGTTGCCACAAATATTAAAAAATCGAAATAAAAAATATATATGTGCAAAATATACATTTCCTGGTACTTACGTATACAATGCACCGCGCTCGGCGACCGCTACCGCGGCCGGTTCGCTTTATATTTTTAAGTAAGTCTACCCTAACCTAAATGAAACGAGACAAAACTATTTTGTTTTAAGTTAAAAACCATCAAGTATACTAAATACATATAGCTAATACGCAAAATTACCAATAATTGTGTGGAGGTGATATAACCTCAAAAAGGCACCGCAGTGCGCTCGCCGACTCTTTATTTTAAGTGTAAACTAACCTAATCTTTCCAAAATGAGAAAATTGAAAAAAAAGTGTGTGTGTACTTATGTATACGCGTTAGAAGTTATGTATATGTATACTTCTTTGGTGCAACTAGATAAAAATATTTTAAAATATTTTATCTTTCCCCTCATTCTACGTTTGTAGAAAAAACGACATTAACAATAGAAAAAAAAATATATAATACATTGAAAGTTTTAATACAAAGAAATACAAACAACAAATACAAAGAAACAAAATGTTGACTATAGCTAACTTCAGGGTGACGGTTTTTCGTGAAGGTGTGCGCGCGCATCGTAAAAATTTACTCTCATATTTTTTTCGTAACGCTCCAAAAGAAGTATAACTTCAAAAATAAATCGGTAAGGTTAGTTTAGACTTGCGAAAAAAGATAACAGCGAGCCCGCTGCATTATGTACGTAAGTAACAATTTCTTTTATAGGTACCTACTTTTAATAATATTTCCTATTAAATTGATATAAATACATTATACATATGTTACGCCTTCTGTTTTTTTTTTCTCTTCTTGAAATTCGTAGGTTTTACTTTTAAGTTTTAAAATGGTGATCCTGATTTCATGCGATGTACGATGTGATATTTTGGTTAATTATCTCTGATATATTATGAAAAAAAGCGAATATTATAGTTTAGTAATATAGCAACCCCACCATTTTAGTAATTAACTATAATTTATGTTTTAACTTGCTTATTCTTATAATCATTCCCAATGTGTATATTAATTCATCATAAAAAAATACCGTTTTTAATTGATAAATACAGAAAATAATTTTCCAATTTAATTAAATATATTGAATATCAATATTCAAGTTTTATCTGATATTTCGTAATAAAATTGAATTTTGTTAATTTCGTAATAAAATTACATTTTCTAGAATATGTTTAAGCAACTTTTAAGTAAAACCATTTTTTTATTAACTTTTTCTTGTCGAATTGAAGTGTAGTCGGGGATCTTTTAAACTAAATAATTATCCACACTATAGAAAGGTGGATATCTTTGCAGAATAGAATCAATTATTTCTAAATACTTAAGATTAATCTACATATTTATGTTATTAAAAGTACAAAGCAAAATAAATTATAACTAAAAAACTATAGAATTACAAACAATTTTTCAGTCTTGTTATATATGATTTTCTATGCAGCCTGCATCTTTATATTATACGAAATCAATTTAAATCTAAGCCTAGTCAGTACCGGGGAGAAAGTTTAAAGGTAAAACTGTTCTTAGATCCATATTATGTTTATGAAGAATTATGATAATATAGACCTATCATGTAGTTTTTGAAAGCTGATACATAATCGTATACACTGTAATAATGCAATTTTTTAAACATAGTTTTCTTTAAATTAAAATAAAGAATGTGGTGTCGTGGAACACCAGGTAGGAACGAAGTTCCTTCGGCTAAAGTAGAATCGACACAATTTGCAAAAAAAAAAAAATCGTGCTCAATTTTATGTAATCGTAATTCAGATTATCAATTAAAATAACAAAATATGTCTCTTTATTTTTATTTGACAACATAAAATTACATAGAAATAGAAATAATTACAAAAAAGGAGAAAGAGAAAGGTATTATACACTACTCGCTTGTGTATACGACTGTCGCGCACTGACACGCAGTTTTTCAGTTCGGTCACGCAGCAAAATCTCCTCTAAGCCTGCCGTAAGGAACTTCGTTCCAATAAAATAGAATTACAAGTATATTATTTTATTTATTGGTATAAGTTACAATTTCCCAGTAAATTAAGACTGATGATTTAACACTTCTCCACTATCCAAGTTTTCGTAGTTCGGTGAAGCTGTCAAGACGTTGCTAGGCCAAAATTGTAGTCAGTTCGAGAAAAAAAAATGCTCCACTGTTCTGTGCTCTACGGCAAGTACAGACAAAATCTGTTATAACGACATCGAAGGGATTACTCATACTTAGTCGTAAAAGCCGATAGTCGTAACAACTGGTGATGTTTTCGAGATACAGCATTCAGCCAAGACCTTTGTTCTGACTTCTGGGTCAATATAACCGGTATATAGTTCTAAACGATGTCGCCATAGTAGTCCGGTGAAGCGGTTAAGACCTTTATAGGTCAATAGCGTAGACAGTTCGAGATAACAAAAAAAGATGTCGTCATAAACGACTTTGACTGTAATTTTATAATGCCACGTAATCCCGTTTCTGCTAATCTAAATACCTACATTTAATGTAAATATATTATTAAAATAAATACAAACTTGTTTAAAATAAATATATAAATTATTATTTAAGTTTATGCCATATTGATAACAATAAATGCAAAAATATGTTAGTTACAAGTTAGTAATATATATTATGTTATTGAGCTTCGTTTATCAAGAGTTTAGTTAGTAATAAATGATTATAACTCATTGAAGTGGCAAGTTTTAATTTGTAATAGGATTAAGACTTCTGAATGTTATGTTTAACTGGATCAAAATAAGTTTGTGCCTAAGTTTTTGTTGATTAAATTACAAAATGTAAAGATGTTAAATAAATGTATGTGATGTAATTGCGTTATTAATATGACAACACACGAATAATGATTAACGAATACCTGGTTTCTAGAACTTACTGGCAATTTGATTGTCTTTTTTATCAAAAGAGGCAAATGAACAGGTGGGTTACCATTTAACGATCACCACCGCCCGTAGACACTGCAACACCAGGGGAGTTGCAAGTGAGTTACTAGCCTGTCTTTGGAGAGAATTGGAGGAACAGGCAAGAGGAAGAGGGGAGGGAAGGTAGGTGTCCGGCGCTCTCACTGACCGAACGAAACGCAACAATGCAAGCACTATTACTACACGTCGGTTTTTTGTAAGAGGGTGGTACTACCTCGGACGAGCCGACCCACTCATACCGAAACCAGTAATAGCTTCAGCGTGGCTCTACCGACTACAAAATTTTGCATTTCTCTCTTTCTTTCTTTCTTTCTTATTTTTATTATTATTATTGTTTTTATAACGGTCATAACATTTTCCTATATTGGCTTCCAATATACATTGTAGAGTGCAACGTTTACTGCGAAGTGGTAGGTACTGTTCAGGCATAAAATATTTATTTAGACTTTTTAAAAATTGAAGATTAAAAAGGTCAATGAAAAAAACACTGTAGAACTTATAACAATATTTATCAATATTAATTTACATTTAATTATTTAATACTAAAGTTTCCCATAAGATTATATTAAGTTTAGAGTTTTATCTAATAAGTATTTCATCATTTTCCAAAAACAGTCTCCATTAATGTTCCTTTCTGAAAAAAAAATCTTTATTATATAATAGTGAGTAGAAAACACATACACACTAATCGACAATAGATTTTAAGCACCTAAAAATATTTTTTACAGTACTTAAGGTACAGAATTTAATCAAATTTTATTGTTTCGTTTACAGTTTGTATTGTTTATTCAAGAATGGTTTAAAGTAAAAAAATAATATAAATAATTACTTACTTCTTTAATCCATGTTCCAAACATTGAAGGTATGGCCGTTAACGATGAAATAAATTGAGTTAGAAGCTGAAAAAAGCGTAATTATGGTAAAACGTGTTTTGAATAACTGTCATTTTTCAAGCCTAAAATATTTTTCGAGTGTCTAATTGTAAGTTATATAAAATAGCATTTTAAAAATGCATAGTGACCTCACTATGCCTGGTGGTAAATGTAGTACAATTCAAGAACAACGGCAACCACCCTACAGGTTATTACATCCTACATGGATACCAACAATCCATGCAGTCGCCGCTGTTATGGCGGACTTCAAGCATCTCGACTGCTGAATACACATTGGCTAAGGCCGTATTACAAAATACTAGAATAAAGTCACTATCAGATAGTTGTCACCATATGCAATTGTACTTCAGTCGGTAACAGACAGGTATCACCTTGCTTTGTTGCCGAATATACACTCTAGTCAGATGTATTTATTGTAACTTGCCGATGCTAGTCAGTGTGGATCAAAAGCTAACAGGATCAGCATATTTCTGTACAGACTACTAATTCTGTCATGACGCTTTTTTTTAAATGATTCTTAGTTTAATTTCTTGGAGAAAGGATAGAAAAATCAATCCTAAATTACTCCTAAATACATTTTAAAAGTTAAACTTACTCCAGGCTTCACGGCTGACGTAGGAGTTGTTGGTGCTGTTGTCGTCTCATTATCAGCCGCAAGAACGACCCTCATAACTAATAGATAAATTATAAATATTTTTAAATTTACTCGTGTCATTTTTCCTACCTAATGTGGTTTCAGTACTCAAAGCATTCTTATATATGTACGTAATGTTGTCAGGCGTAGTAAATTACCATGTTTTGTTTACGAGACAAATAAAAGGCGTCAACACAAATACTTAACATTTAAATAGAATGTTAAAATCTTATATTTTGTTTACATGGTCACGTTCTGTTCTGCGTAATTAGATATACTTCATTTGAAGGATGTTGGAACGTTAATATCTTTGAGTTGATTTAAAAGTGCACGACTCAAAATGCAATATAAGTTAATTTTAACAAACTGTAATTAGTAATAAATAACGTCAAGAACAAAATTTTCGTGTCATAATTTTCAGAATCTGATTTAAATGTTAGGTCAATAGCACGGCTATACACTATATTGCTTATTAAAAGTAGAGGAGAGGGTGGTAATTTGGAACCCCACTTTGTTTTTTGAGTATTTAAAATACTCAAAACTATTTGACTAATCATCGCAGAACTGTTTGTTTATATTTAAAAACTTATTAACTTTTATATTAGAAACTATTTTAAAATCACTCATTATAGGAAACAAATTGCCTTATTAGAAAAATGAAAACAATGAGTTCGAAGCTCTGGTGCTGGTATTATGGAACCCGGGTTCCAAATTACCAGTATGAAATAAATTTACATATAAAAATGACAAATATAATAATACACCGCGTCACATCCTGAGCATTCAATGTGTCCACAACCTACATGATCGGCACTGAATGCAAGTTTCACCCTGTTGATCGTTGGAGTAATCTTCAGAGCAAAAAATGCAACAAGCGTCATCTTGATTTGTGGGTTGAGCATGTGCGATCACATTTTCTGACACTGCAGTGTCACCTGAGGAAGCACGAGCTCTTCCCCGACTTCTTCCTCCCTGTGTTATAGATTGGATTGAGTCCTCAAGCGCCAGAGACTGAAGACCTCTGTTAGATCTTTTATTATTTGGTGTCGCCACCGGTAAGATGTGTTCAGGAAGAACAACAGAATTGCTATCAATCACTTGCGGAGAAGACGGATTTGCCTGTCCACTAGGGCCTGGTTGCAGTTCTGGCTGTGTCATTTGAACAGCAATATGCGTACGTACGTACGTAAAAAGGTATTAAATGCATTGAGGGTATTATGGAACCAGGTTTTTGAAAATTGAAATTGTAATTGAAACGGTAATTGAAAACCTTACTTTGTTACCAAATAATCAAGAAAACAAAAATTAGTTCAAATAAATCTTAAAACTTACCACTGATAATGTGAACTTATGCGTATATACTTCGTGTAACACCTACTGTATTTACTTTTAGACAGAAACAAACTTCACTGTTCACTGTGTCAATAACGGTTCACTGTGTGTCGTACTTCGTCGTAGAAAGGGGCGTATATTAATTGGAGATAATAAACCTTACTTGATTTGCGGTTTAAAGTTTCAGTTATGATTTTATTCTAGGTAAAGATAAAAGATATAGTCTTCTTCTAAATTAGTTATAATGTAAACTTAATAATATTATGTCGAATAGAATGCTATATATTTTATTTATAGCCATTGTGTAGGTAGAGTTGTAAGTTTTGAAAGAAATTTATCTGAATTTCTAAAATAAATGTTGAGTGAAATTTCCGTTAAAATTAGTCTGTTTACTTGGAAAAATAGACTTACAGACAACATTTTTAATACAATATCAATTTTATTTATTTGTAGTATAGATAACGATTGTAAAGCTATTTAGCTATGAGCTATCAAAATCAAAATTAAAATTCAATTTAAGTCCCGGGAGATCGTTTACGAGCATCAAAGTTACTACCGTTTCGGAGAAACAACCCAGACACAAAGAAACTCGATCTGGTTTGGTTTATTATGATATATAGACATTCGTATTCTTCGCGATAGTCGTATGATATGTAGACTGTTAAAATCGTTTTTAGTGGATGTACAGAGAGGAGCGACTTTTCCATCGTTTACATGTTGATCCACCCTAGAATATCGTTATATAATAGCTATATACTCCTTAAGTAATACTTGCAGTTTCGGCAGAGGCTGTCCTTTCCAGAAAAAAAATCTGGAATCTGCAGCATCAGCCACCAGATTATGAATTTAAGCCATTCAAACGCATATAATATATTATCTAAATCGATCCTGTTTGGTTCCTAGCAAACGTGTTCAGTGACGAACACATAGAGGTAAAGAAGTATTAAACCTATACAAAGAACTAGCCTCTGCCCGCGACTTCGTTCGCGAGTAATAGTTAGTAGCTATGGGTGAATGCTAACACGCAGCGGAAGCTCTCAAGGTAAAATACCCGATTTTGAAATATTCTTCATTGGGACTCCGCTCCTATTGGTCTTAGCATGATCATATAGCCTATAACCATCTTCGATAAATGAGCTATATAACACTGAAAGAATTTTTCAAATCGGACCAGTAGTACTGAGATTAGCCCCTACAACGTCACAAACTTTATAATATTAGTATAGAGTAGCTTATGGGAAAGAGAAATATTTAATTGCATATAGATCTGTTCAGAGGCTTAAATATGAAAAGGTAACTAACAAACAGACAGAAAGACTATAAATTCCCCATTTACAATATTAGTTGCGTAATCGTACTTACAGATTTTCATCGAAGACTCGTGTCATCCTGGCAGATGTAGAAAAAATCTTTGTCAGTTTTCTTTATTTTTCTTGAGTTTGTGATAGTTAGAAATTTGGTTAATTAGGATTTAGCAGTTTGTATAAACATGATAAGTTTATGGAGATTTCACGCCATCTGTTGTTGGATAAAGTGAAAGTCGTTGAAGTTTACCGTTCAAGCAACGCTAATCGGAAACGAATCAACATAGTTTGCTAGTATTATTATAGATGTCGTGTTGTTGCAATGTTTAAAAATACTAGAAAATTACTACTATATGTATATTAGTTATTTAATTACCACAATATAAATTCATGTTTCGTTCGGAATTTAATGGATATGTGTCCACTTCTTCATATTTATATTTTAATTTACAAAGTATAATATAAAATCCAGTTATGATGTGATTATATTCAGGTAAGTATTTCATTCAATACATACAGCGGCGGATTTGCAGTCTTGGTCGCTCTAGGCCCCAGGCCATGTAGTAAGTACCAGCCACCCTTTTCTCAGCACCCATCATATTGGGTACATAATGAATTTACTTTTTTGCCAATTTTTTTTTAACGATTTTTGTAATACGATGCGGTGCAGTGCGGTCCGCCATAATGCGCGCGAGCCTTTAGAATACCTACGTACTTTGAATTATTTCTTGTGTCTTTCAGTGATCTTATTTTCACCATTGGCCGCCCCTAATATCTGGCCGCCCTAGGCCCGGGCCTCCTAGGCTTAGGGCAAATCCGTCACCGAGTACATATATCTTTTAAAGGCCCTATCACAAACGACTGAGAAGACACTAAATCATTCATCTTTGAGAGGTTTGATAATAGAGGTATAAAATAATAAATAAAATATTAAAATCAAGCCGGTGCTCGTGTTTTCCTGTAAATAAGTTTTATTTTTTAACTATTATGATTAAGTCGTCCGGTGAAGCTGAAAAGACCTTACCAGATTAATAGCGTAGTCAGTTTGAAAGAAAAACTAAAATGATTACACGTTCTGATCTCTACAATTGCTTATAAAATATATTGGCTGTATCACAATTCTGTTAACGACTATTGTTATGTACTATAGACGAATATTAATTCGTTTTTTGATGTATGGTGAAAATGATGTTATATATATTTTTTTAATTAGTCGACCAGTAAAACAGTAAATGTCGATGCACTTTTGTCATTTTAATGGAGGTCTATTGATGCGTTTCCTATAAGAATTCTGCTGATTAGAATCGATGAACTCTTGAAAGTATTGTTATCTGAACTCGTCCAAAATTAAAGAATCAAAAGTTGATTAATATCATAGCAATATTTATTAATGTTAAATTACATGTTATTTTATATTAAAATTTTCAGTAAGATTATATTTAGTTTTGAGATGTTTGTCTTATAAGTCGTTAATCATTTTCCAAACGCAGTCTCCATTAATCCTCCTTTCTGAAAAAAAATATATTGACATATTGTTAAATTATAAAAGTAAGAAATACGTAAATACCAATTAACAACAATAGGCTTGAGTTTTTGACGAGATTTTAGTCTGTTATGTAGTGGATTTTATATTTTATTCATAATCCTGTGTTATTTGACACTATATTTTGTAAATTTGGTGGTGTTTTACGTAATATAGTTAGTTTATTGTGCATAAGTGAAGTGAATGAAAAAATAATACCACGGAGCATGAAATTCTAAAATGCTATAAAAGCTCCCTGGAAGGTTCTAACAAGGAATCCACCATCTTGTTAGAATATTGAGTCACACGACGCTTAATATTTAAATGATCATACGACGCTTGTTATATTAAATGGCAGTAATAATCTGGAAGAATGATTGCCAAAAATAAAGTAAAAAAAAAACAATAGTCTTTAAACGCAAAAAATATTTCTTTAAGATGATTGAGTTCGACGTCAGTCTTAATTTCCATATTTCTTGTCTCGTTTACAGTTTGTATTGTTTATTTATTATTATTATTAATTATTTAAAATCTAAGAAGATAAAAATATTATTACTTACTCATTTAACCCACGACGTAAAAGCTGAAGCTAGGGCCGTAAACGGTGACAAGAATTGACTTACTAACTGCAAAAAAGTGTAACTATGATAAAATGCACAAGTATTTAAATGCACAAGTTTAAGTAGCTACAGATCTTTATAAGCTCAATAAATTATTGACTTATTTAATGGTAAGTAATATAAAAATAGTTTTTTGATGGTAGTAAGCTATAGTGATGTCACTGTGTCTGATGGTGAGCACTATACGATTTAAGAACAGCGGTAACCACCGAGATACCAACAATACACCCAGTCGTCGGTGTTTTATCGGACTGCTAGCACCTCGACTGCTAAGTATACTTTGGCTAATCCCATAGTGCGACAAACTACAATAAATGAGGCACTATGCGAGATTTATCACCATGTGCACGCTGATTCAGTCGGCTACAGATCTCCATTACCTTTCTTTGTCACGGGATATACGCTTAAAATATATATAACATACCGAGACATGACTCTAGAAAGGATGTTAAACCTGTTGTATGGTGATAGTGATCTCAGATAAAGTTATTGTAAAGCAACACTCTGTAGAAGCTACTCAAAAGTGAACGACATCAGCATATTTATGTACAGCTTTAGCTACCATAGCGTTTCATCACACAGCAAATTTACTTTAAAAGAAGTAAAAATGAAACTGTAGGTGGTAGAGCCACGTTGATGCTATAACTGCTTTCAGCATCAGTGGGTCGGCTCGTCCGGGGTAGCAACACCCTCTCACAGAAAATGGACGTGAAGTAACAATGGTTGCATTGTTGCGTTTAGTTCAGTGAGACCGCCGGAGGCCCACCTCCATCCCTCTCTTCCACTTCCCCACCAACATAGGCTTGCAACGCATTTGCGATTCCTCTGGTCTTGCTGGTGTCTATGGACGGTGGTGATAACTTATCATCGTGTGACCCACCTGTCAGTCTACCTTCTATGATATAAAAAAATCACTATAATAATTCAGCCTTCGAAAGTTAATACTAAACTTACTCCATTAATAGGATTCATGGCTGACCCAGGAGCTGCTGTTGGTGCTATTGGTACTGTTGGTGGTATTGGTGCTGATGTTGTTGTTGTTGTCTCATTATCAGCCGCCAGAACAACCCTCATCGCTACTAGATAAATTAAAAATATTTTCAAGTTTACGCGTTCCATTTTTCCTTCCTAATGTAATTTCAGTACTTAACGCATTCTTATATATATACGTAGTCTCGACAGGCGTAGCTAATTACCTGATGATTTGTTTGTAAGACGAACAAAAGATGACGTCTTACAAATACAATTTCAATGGGATGTTAAAATGTCAAATTCTGTTTATATTTTTAGTGTTTTTTTTTATGATATAAATTTCGTTCGTGGCATGTTTTTTTTAATCTTTATTTTTGGCAACCAATATTTCAGATTATTACTGCTATTGTCGTGTAGTTAATAATATTAAAGCGTTGTGTGATTTTTTCAATATTCTAACATGGTTGTTAGACCGTCCAGGGAGTTTTTGTGTCATCTCAAAATTTCATGCTCCATGGTATTATTTTCCATTCACTTCACTTATGCACAATAAACTAACATTATTATATTATTTATAAAATTTTCAAAAAATATTTAATGTACAGATTTCGACTTGTTACAGTTTTATTATAGTATAGATTCGTTTCATTTAATCAGTTGGATATTATCTTATTTTTATTTTTAAAGGTGGAGACATTTTTATTGCATGCATACAGAATGCAGGTGGCGTCGATACAAAAAAGCACTGTGTGACGCACTTCGTCGTTAGAGGGGTTTTATGTGCTGCAGAAAAACCAATAGACTCAAATGGCTGTATCCGCAGGGTAAACATTTTCTAAAAGGTCGATTCTTAGGAAGAAATAATATAATAGAAAGAGGCAAGGGTGCATTAGGCTACTAATGTATTTACAGTGAAAGTAGCTGACGACGTAGGGATATGAAATTTATAATTATACAAAAATCCGAATTACTCCACTATAAACCTAAGCAGGCCCATTGTCACTTACTTGGTTAAATATTTAAAGACATTAGAATTGTATAACTAATGACTAGCAATTGCTGTAGCATTAAACTCGTAATATCGCCCTTTTATTTACGAACTACCTGACACCCGCGACTTTGACTGCGTTTATTATTTTTAACGATGTAATATCTCTATACGAGTGTAAAAATATAACAAATTACAAAACATAAATACCTCGCAGTAGGAAGCGACGGAGTTCCTTCTCGTTATATTAATCTATACCAACCCATAACCAATCATTACAGGCATTGTCTAAAAACAAAAATTCATACACATTATTAATAAGAGTAAAATACGCGTCTATAAAATTAACCAAAATAGCTTTGAAAGATATGGAAATAAATAAAATACATTATATGAATTCAACCTCAATCTAATTTCTATATTCAAAGTTACCTTTACAGTTTTTTTGTGTTTTTTCAATAGGTTGGTCTAACATCTAAGGGAAATTGAATATAAACAAGTGTTCGTAACAAGGCTTCGTAAGTAGCCTTGCCAAAAGGTACGTAAACTACGCTAAGAATATCTGCACCCTGCAAAAAGACGTAGTGTGACAAAAAGTATATAAATGCACAATTTCAAGTAGCTATAGACTGCTATAAGCTTAACAAACAATTGGACAAGCTAATTGTAACGATTTTAAAGACAATTTTTTTAATGGTAGTAAGTCATGACGACGTCACTGTGTCTGGTGGTAGGCATACTTCAAGAACGAAGCCACGGTAGCCATCGACATATCCATACTCCAACTAGTTGTGACTGTTATGTCCGACTCCAAGCAACTCACATATTGAATATACGTTGGCTAATATCGTAATACGACAAACAAGAATAATGTCGCTATGACAGATCTATCACCAATGTGCACGGTAGTTCAGTCGGCCATCCGGTTCATCCAGGAGTACGAGATACCGAAACATGCCAAGATGAGGGGTGTTACACCAGTGGTATGGTGATTCTGATCTAATCAGACAAGATTATCGTGTCCCGCGATCCTTGAGTGTAGCACGAAATCTAACGAGATCAGCATATTAATGTACGTGCTACTAATTCTACCATAGCGTTTCTTTTACACAGCAAAATTACTTCAGAATATTGATATATAAAAACCCACGATGCACAATCCACGTAACAAAACCGTCCGCATAAAATGAGTGCACAATTGCAAAGTTTGAACTCATTTCAAATAGTCTCTCGTCACTCGCGTTTTTGGACTTTTAGTACACTGCATTGTAAAAACATCTTAAAATAATTAGCGTAAAGTGGAATTTGTAAAAACACATGGTTATACTATAACTATAACTGCTGAGGTATATCGATGAGTTTTTGGGAACGGTTTTGAGTGTTACTTTTATTCGAGACTTTGTGTCTTGGGTTTATATATACCAACGCTTCAAAAGGAGAAAACTAGAGAAAAATCGCTACAATAATACAAAATTTGAAAGTTAATACTAAACTTACGTAATCAATAATAGTAAAGCATGGTCTCGTTTCATCATCAACCGCAAGAACTACCCTCATTACCATTATATATGTTATAAGTGTTATCAAGTTTACGCGTTCCATTTCTCCACGTATTTTTTTTTCTCTAACTGACTACGCTATTGACCTAGCAAGGTCTTAACAGCTTCACCAGACTACTAAGGAGATCGCTTAAGGCACTCAGCCGATGATTTCTCCACGTTACAGTATGGTTTCAGTACTTAACGCATTCTTATATACTCGTATTGTTGACATATTGTTCGTATTGTACATATTGTTGACAAAATTGAGTTATTAATGCTACACTTTCACTGCTTAATCACTGAATTGACCATCATGATAATATATGATATATGTTGTTAAGGGTAAAGAGATGAATACAGGGCACCTTATTTCACAACAAAAGTACTGTCCTCGAGTTTTAAATACATAACTTTGTTATAAATAATTACTCTTAGTAGTTTTGTCGTTTCATAATGTAAGATGTTATTTTCTTGTTTTTGTTGTGTACGTACCTCTTATTATTATTCAAATGAAATGACGCATGCATGCATACAAAATGACACATAACGATTGGTGTCGCACTTTGAATTAGCGAAATTTCATGTGCTCTGAGAAAAATCGGTAGATGTCAATGACATTAATTTGTCATCTATACTAATATCATAAAGAGGTAAATTTTGTGAGTTTGTAAGTTTGTACCGTTGTGACGTTGTAGGGGGTAATCTCAGGAACTACTGGTCCGATTTGTGTTTGAATTTCAGTATTATATAGCTCATTTATCGAGGAAGGTTATAGGCTATATATTAGAAGCACCAATGAATAATGTTTAAACATGGGGGATTTTTTTCCTCGTGAGAGCTTCCGCTGCGTTAACCCACAATATCTGTTCCGTGCGAACGAAGTCGCGGGCAGATGCTAGTATGTCAGGGCGAAATCATTATGCCAGCCCACAATTTATAATTATAATTGTAATTTATAATTTTGAACACGAGATATGCATATATATATATATATATATATATATATATATATATATATATAAATCCCTCATATATAGTTATGTGTGGGAATAAATGAATAATTTAAAATCTTTCAAATATTTGTGTATACGTTTGATCCGGCTCAAATGATTCATATCCGTTTGTAGTGTAGTTTCTTTAAAAAAGTAAATGAGTTGTGTTTTTTTAGAGATTGTCTGCTGCGTAAAAAGATTATTAAGATTATAACTAAACCTGTAAACTGTGAAATAACGAAATAAAGATTATTTCTCCAGATTCCACCGTGTTCTCAATCAATGCCACATATATAAGAACGTGATACTTGGATTTCTCAAAATATTTCCGGAGTGATCTGGTTTCCAAAAGATGTTTTGCTTTACGGTTAGCCAACGGTGTTACCAATCCAAATTACTAATAATTCGTTGGTACGTGCTGAAACTCGAAACCATGGTCATTGAACTTATATTTAGGCATCTATTTTCATGTTGCGACTTTAAGCAGTATTCAAACTAAGCCCTTCGATGAGAAGGTCAAATTTATATTCGACCGATATTGAACGAATATATTTTTGAAGATATTGTGTAAAATTTTGATCGATAAGTTGAAAGGTTGGCGCTTCCGTTGAAATAAGGACAAGTGCTTGTTGACCTTTCCATGTAAAAGGCGTGCGTTTGGCATCTTTTATTTAAGTTTAAAAATTAATATAAACTAGGTATAGTAAGTAAATTGTATTTTTCACATGATCTTTTAAAAATTGTAATTTTTCTCTACATATATTTCAAATTTTCTATGGAGATATCTAACCCAGAATTTTCAATTTTCATTCACAAACCCTGTCCTGGCAATTATAAATACAACAAAAATGAATTAGCCAAATAGGTGTAACTCTTCTGAAGTAATACGATTATATACATTCGGTAATTGATTCTCATATAAGAATAAGAAATAAGAAACACACGAAACCCAACCTTAAAACATATTTAATTAAATCGTTTTATACATTACTATCCCACTTTTATACGAAATTTTGTAAGGTATTAACACGTTCACGCCGGCGCGTACCACCGGTGGTACGTATTCGATTTTTTTTTTATTGAAGCACGAAAAAGTGACTGCACTATGCCTGCTGGTAAGCATAGTACAATCCAAAAATAGTGGCGACCACAGAGAGACAGATCATCCATTGTCGGTCGCCGCTGTCATGCCGGCCATAATGACAAAAGTCACCCGGTACTGGATATGCACAGGCTGATCCCGAAACGCGACGCGCAAAAGCGAGTCACTATGACGGGCTTTTTCGCCATGTACATGGTGGTTGCGACCCAGTCGGGCTGTAAAACCCTACCACCCCGCGACCGATTTTGCTATTTTTAATAAATAAACGCTAAATTCTCATTATTTCTAATAGCACAATCGAATACGTACCACCTGTGGTACGCGCTGCCAGAAAAGACAGTCTAGTGCGGGCCACGGGTAGTATCAGTGGTACGCGCCGGCGTGAACGTGTTAAGCAAGCCTTTTTACTTTTAACGTTTATTGTGCCATAAAGCGTGCTTTTTACGAGTATAAAGACAGATGTTCTCTCCGCCTTTCGAATATTTGTACAACTGTATCACAGTATAAATATGGGACACAGTACGGAAACTACGAACAAACGCTCGAAAACGGCACACTCACACAAACACGCGCATCGACGAAAGGTTTTGAAAGGAATTCTATGGACAGCACCGCGAGGTTGGCTTAAGGGTCGTGTCGATGCGCATGTCTGTATGAGTGTCTCGGTGCGAGCGTTTATAGAGAGTTTCCATACTTGATGTTATGTGTACTGTGACTGTACAAACGTACAAAGTTTTTTTAATTATTATCTTTTTATGTATACAGGTTCTTACTCTAGTCAATAATTCTGTGCGAAGCGAGAAATCATTAACACGTGAATATTTCAATCTTGAAATGTTGCATTTTTTTTTAAGATATAATTTTATAGTATGAGATATTTTCTATAGCATAATAGGACATCATTTACACCGATAAACAAGGAGATTATCATATATACGACACGACATATGTACGTTTTTCCTCCCAGCTCCGTGCTCGTCAATCTTTTCGACCACCGTCAATGATATACATATATAATAATACATATTTATACCTAAATTTGTGTTCTGCGTATCTACATTAACAAAAAAAAGGATTTTACGTAATTATTGTTATTGTTTATTTGGTACCTATATTATCCACTAATCGATATCGATAATGCCAATCGGTATTTGTAGTCCGGTGAAGCTGTTAAGACCTTGCTGGGTCAATAGCGTAGTCATTACGAAATAATAATAAAAAACAAGTTAAGTTTTGGTTTTCTTGTAGTTCGGTGAAGCTGTTAAAACCTTGCGAGGTCGATAGCGTAGTCAATTCGAGAAAAAAAATCGTTTTATTACAATTTAGATATTCTTATATCCGATTTTGTAACAAAAAAAAAATTGACAATTACTTTTTAAAATTATTTTCTTCTTCCTAATTCTGACTAAATCGCAATAATATTAACTCATCTGAGTAGAATGAATAGTCACGAAACTTATCTAATGGTTATCGTCCGTATATGTAAATTCATTTATATTAATCAATATAATGATTTCGTTCGTACGACAGCTTTTATAAGTATAGAACTCGGTACAAATTCACATAACAACGGGCTACTGGTCTTCTAAATTATACAAATACATTTCGTGCCTATATACAAGTAAAGGTAAGTACCGTGCTCGACTAATTGCTTACGCAGCATTTAACGTCCGTTTCTTTATTTAGTAGGGAGGTCCGTTTACACTTTTTTAAGAATATATTTTAAGTAATTATTGAATGTCAATTGTAATAATATTAATAAATATTTCAAAATATATTGGTTTTAACAAGTAAATGCAAAAACTAATACAAAAAACAGGAATTTTTATACATTTTAATGGAATTCAATTGACCATATGGTATTAAACAGAATAGTTTTAACCCAGTTTTATTCATTATCGTCATTCTTAAATATTATTTTAATTCTACAATTAATTTAAATCTAAATACACTTCATATAATATTTTAAAATCCATAGCGTTATTAACCTATACGAGTATGCACCTTACATCGAGAACTACTACTTTTTTGCACTCGGATAAAAATATTGAAAAATATTGTTTTCTCGACTTTCATACAAGTCGTAAAGATTTGTCATACCTAGTTAATATAAATTATCAAAGAAATCGAAGTCATGTCGCGACACGGCACATATTTACTTACTGTACTTTGTGCTTATCGTAATTAGGTTTTAGCTCCTATTAGATTTTTCCAAATACAAAGAACTTGGAAAATTTGGAAACGAGCATAACCTTTAATAGAAGATGTATTCCAAATCGTTACAATCGTTTCCGAGAAATCTGTTATTAAAGGCTAGGTATTGCTCACTTAATTAGGCTTCTATCAGTTCTAAATTCCTAGTCTTATATAATGCTAACATTAAAATACAGTACAATATAATTGTACAAGAATATAAATAAAGAATATAAAAAAGAATGATTTATGAAGTAATGTCGTAGATGTGGTACTCACTAAGCGATTGAAGTAAATAGCCTAAAAAAATCGCCAATACATTGGGTACGGCTTTTAAAATGTTTATCTTAAAAATGAATTTATGATTGGATGTTACAGCACTCTCGGATAGTGATAAAATAGAATTATCAGTCGTTTCAGGCAAAACTGGAACGAAATGGCTTTTAATGTTTTTTTCAGCTAACGTTGAGTTGAAAGCTTAAGCTGTTATTGGATTACACTACGGTTAGAAGTAATCAACCGAATAAGTAATTTTAAAGGTGGCTAAATGCCAACAATCAATATATAGATTATACAACCATATTTTCCTTTCTAATAACAAAATAATTGATGCAAAAGGAGTCTACAATCAAATCGTTCGATAACTTTGTGAAGCATGTGATCAAGCTAATCTTAAAGACATTCAACGGACTTTGATTACAACGACTCTCTTACCTGCATCTAAATCATTTTGAAATAACCGCTGATTTTCACTCTGACTTGTATATAGCTATATCAGGACTAACTAATCTTGGTGACTTAACATTTCGCTCATGCAACACGTCATAGGAGAGTACTGAATCTGAGTTTCTATTGACAATTAATTCCAAATATTCTTTTTGCGAAAACAACAACTTTAGGAAAAAAAAAATAACAAAATACGTAGCAAGAATTACTTATCTATTTCATTCTCGTCGACAAAATATTATATAATTTCGTAACAAATACTAAAACAAATTAATTAGAAGCACAGTCCACATTCTTCTTCTTGGTCCCTCTGAATATAGCTGTAAGTTCGGGTTAGTAAGTAATATAATTAAGAGTTGAATAGAAAATAACGTTAAAATATTGTTATAGGAATATAACATTAGCATTTATTTATCCTTAGATTGTCGCGATGTGATACATACAATATAATACGTACTTATATCTAAATTTGTGTTGTGTGTGAACATTTAGAGCGGTCAATTTGAGATTCAACGATTAATTAGAGTGGTAGAACCACGCTGAAGCTTTTACTGGTGTCAGAATGAATGGCGTGACTTGGCCGGGGAAGTACCACCTTCTCACAAAAAACCGACGTGAAGTAACAGTGCTCGCATTGTTTCGTTTCGTTCGGTAAGTGAGAGCGCCAGAGGCCCACCTCCCTCCTTATCCCTTCTTGCTCTTCCCCCTCCCCCTCCCCTACCAACATAGGCTGGTAACGCACTTGCGACTCCTCTGGTGTTGCTAGTGTCTATGGACGGTGTTGATCACTCACATCCGTTGACCAACCTGTTTGTCTGCCTACTATGACATAAAAAAAAAAACTAAAATCTAACAATGAATTTGTTCAAATATTAATAATCATAATAAATTATACCGAATGATATTTTGTTAAGGTAAATCGTTTTTAAAAGATTTGTTGAGAAATGTATGACTAATGAGAGTCGTCATTGACAATAGCGAGTCTCGGTATATTTTTCTGTCAGATTTTCTTGGAACTTGTACTTCAAAATGTTTATTTGTCAAATTATAAACGATCCCAATTACTGTCGTATTTTTATGAAGAGCACAATGAAAATGACTAAGCGATAAAGGAGGTGATTTAACTGAGACATATCTAAGGAAACCTACGCAATTTAAGTAGGGAAACGTGGTGGGAGTACTCTGGCGATGTGGGTTGCTGCTTCCAGATTCCGAGTGGCGTCTCGTATAATTTATGACAGGTATTCTGGATTATGACTTTATTGAGTGTATCAATATGAGTGTTGTAAAGATCAAATATGATATTCACTATAGGATTTACTAGCCCCTGTCCGCGACTTCGTTCGCGCAGAATAATTACTTTGGACTAATGTAAATACGCAGCGGAAGCTCTAAGGAAAAAAAAAGCCGATTATGAAACAGTTTTTATTGGTGGTGCATCTGTTGACCTTAACGCCATGATAATGAGCTATATAACACTGAAAGAATTTTTCAAATCGGATCAGTACTTCCTGGGATTACCCCCTACAACGTCACAAACTCACAAACTTTACCTCTTTAATGTAGATTTATTATATATCTTTAGCGCTTTTTCATAATCTCACCTAATGTTAAATGATCTAAGATGGTGTTTTTTTCTTGAACTGACTACTCTATTGACCTAGCAAGGTCTTACAGCTTCACCGGTGCACGTATTCAACATGGTAAACATGTTAAACCTTCAAGAACTAGCTCTTAAATGTAGTTGTCAGAACACTCATATAGGTGTTTGGCGGCAGATTTTCAACTACACTTGACTACCCAGGCGGACATAAAAAACACATCACCATGACGATGTTTCTCTGCAGCTATATCAATAGGAAAAGATTTTTGAATTTCTACCAATATTATAAAAGCGAAAGTTGGTTTGTTTGTATGTTATACTTTCAGGATTTAACTACGCAATTGATCATCATAAAATTTCGCATACACGTTATTTGTATTACGGATTATGGATTCATTACCTCGAGCAAAGCTGTGAGTAAAAACTAGTTTAGAATAATTCTGTCTTGAGTCATATCAATTCAGTAGTAACGTTGTTTAGTCTACAAATCTCACAGTTGATACTTTGCTACCTTATAATAAACTAGCCTCTGGCCGCGACTTCGTTCACGTGGAATAGTTACTTTGGGCTAACGCTAGCACGCAGCGGAAGCTCGGAGAGGGAAAAAACCCGATTTTGAAACATTATTCATTGATGTTCCGCTCCTATTAGTTTTAGCATAATAATATGTAGCCTATAACCACTCTCGATAAATGTGCTATATAACATTAAAACAATATTTAAAATCGGAAGAATTTTTCAAATCAAACCAGTAGTTCCTTAGATTACCCTCTACAACGTCACAACCTTACTTCTTTATAATATTAGTATAGATTAACAATAAGGTACTAGCAGTTACTATTTACAATGTGGAATAAATATGAAACTAGTTCACACACTGAATTACTTCTACGATAGAATTAAAGCTACAATAGGAACAGCTTGTTTTATTATAATGAACTTAAGTCAATGAACAATTCAGTAATAAGTAAATATGTCACATGTAATCTAGTAATGTATGATATAAACTTAAAAAATGTATGCAGTTTATTCACGGTAAAAGTGAATTTAAAAAAAGAAGCGAGAAAAGTGTATGTTCCATTGTTGTTCAATATGTAAAGGCAAGTGAGACACTGCTCACACTCTACCCGACACAATGTTTACCTACATCACTTTTGTCATACAAAAAATTTGCGGATCAGAATTGCAAAGCCTTGCCATAAAAAGTATTACTTACAAAACCATGATCAAATTAATCAAATTTGAATTGATAAAACCTAAAGCGTTTAGAATATAATTTAATACTTCAATACACAATAGAACGCACAGGTTAATGATACTGCGGATTTAAACGGTTCATCCCGTGACGAGTACACTGCATACAACTTCTGTTTATGTAGTCGTAATACAATTGGAGCACTTTCAGGGTGCTCTGGGAAATTCTACTCGCCTTATCCTTTCACGTAGAAAATTAAATGTCTCACGGTAATATCCGAGTGCCCGACTCTTGTTTTGGCAGTTGATTTGCTGCCGTTTTATCTGTCCTTCGCGGCTGTCGGTTGAACGCTAAATGTTTATTTTAAATGATTTATGTTTTTAATTTAAATCTAAATGTTATAATATGCTTATATTAAACAACGTAGTAGTAGTAGTGTGGTCTTTTATGTAATTCAATTGTTATAGATTGCGAAAGCTATTGAACAGTAACAGAAAACGCTGTCATTTTTACAATAATCATATGAAGATATTTTTGCATCAATGAGAAGAATATTTGTTATCCGCACATGATTTTAGGTTAGGTTGTAGGTGGTAGAGCCACGCTGAAGTTATTACTGGTGTCAGCATGAATTGGTTGGATCGTCCGGGGTAGTACCACCTCTCTCACAGAAAACCGAAGTGAAGTAACAGTGCTTGCATTGTTGCGTTTCGTTTGGTCAGTGAGTGCGCCGGAGGCCCACCTCCCTTCCTCTTTCCTCCTTTCCCTTTCCTTTCCCTCCCTGCTCTCCTATATACAGGCTGGCAACGCACTTGCGACTTCCCTGATGTCGCTAGTGTCTATGGACGGTGGTGATCAATTAACATCGCGTGACCAACCAGTTCGTTTGTCTCCTTTGATATAAAAAAAATGACTAAGTGTAGAGCACCACTCCTTTTATAACTGTTGATTGTTGTATAAAGTTTGTCCATTCACACGTTGCGACAATGCTGGCCGTCCATTGTCATTATTATAAGAGCAAATAAGGAATTATTAACAGTAAAATGATTATTTTTTTCAATAATTCGTTATTGGTTACCTAAGAAAAACATACATCATGTTATTGTAGTAATAATGGTCTTTATTTATAATATCTGTTACTTTGAAAAGAATACTACATTCTTAAATTAAACATGTCAATATTTACTCCCTAGATTATGTATATTATTTGTAAATAGCTGAAATCTGAATTAAATTTAAAACAAAATATATACAGTACGATAATTCGTGATTAATATGGTCATTATGAGTAGTAACATTAATAATATTAATATTGCTTTGTAGGCTTAAGATATTTATAATATCTAAAATAGGTACATCGAAATAGGCTATAGTGACCAAAAGCGGGTGGGTGGTCCGAACAAAATCGAAAAATGTAACCCAACGATTATGCTTTTAAACTTACGAGTGCGACTATGACTGATTTTATAGAAATTCATAACTTTACAAATAAAACGCGAACTAAACCAGCAGTGATATAGCTATATATCAATAAATAGAAAAAGTAAAGAACATAAATCACGAATTCATTAACACCGAAAGATAAAAATAAGGAGGAAATGCTTTAAAAAACTTGTCATTCGAAGCGAGAAAAGTGGACCTTGTTTATTCTATAGCTCAGTCGTTGATCTCGTAAGTTCCATTTAAAACGAGTCTCATTTCAGTATACAGCTCCAATTCATCAACTGCTCGTCTATAAAATGAAGAGTTTATAATTTTCACAATGTATATATCGGTACAGTAACATATAGCATGTACATACATATTCATATCAAAATAATTTTATAGAAAAATCTATTTAATGTGAGACAGTGAATTTGTGGTGGACGAACGTTTCACCGATGTAATATCAATACGATGTCCAAAGGGTCATAACCTAGCATATACCAGCGAATTGTTTGGAACTCGCCTACATTTGCTAATTCAAATTACTAATACTATGGACTGACGGTGAAGGAAATCATTATTAGCGTGATATATGTAGGTAAAATTATATAATGTACTATTTTCATAAGTAGTTTTAAGCTCTAATGTTGTACCTGCCTCTCCGATAACATACGTCTTGCGGTACGGTTGCGTTTCATTGAGCTTCCTAAAAATAGAATATTTTGGACATTCATTTCAATCAGTAAACGTGAACTAGAGATATGCTTTGTAATACCATCGGATGTGGAAAAATGTAGAACTGTGGATTTCTCAGAGTATGAAATCGTCAATATGTCGTGGGCCAATTGGTCGTGAAAGAGGCATATGGGCCTGCACTGGGCCTCTTACAAGTTACTGTGATGGTGATGTTGACAGTTAAAAAGACCGAAGACGATATAATCTACATAATTGGATCTGTTCTTTGCGGAGCGAATCTCTAAAACAGATCAATCTATTTATAAGAGATTTTCTTGCAGTCAAAAGACTTTTTTAGGAGCTAAGAAGTAGTAATTAATTAAATAGAGACGTAATTAAATCTGTGTAAAAGTATCAGTTTATTAAGGAAATTAAATACATCCCGCTATCTATTCAGAAAAAACATGTTGTTCTATGAATAAATAAAACCATACTTATGAGAACTAAGCCGTAGACATTGACTAGTAATAACTATACCAGAAATATACCTAAAAGAGATAATACTGTATATGCGTTAGTGAGTACCGTGTGCATCAGTGTATATACTGTAATATCGGAAAAGGTTTTATTCCTTTTCACTTCCTTGCTCACCTCGCCGAGAGATGATGCACTGCGGATGCTACATTTGCATAAAAGCAGCCATTATCTACAGCTCCTAGTAAATAATAAAAAGCTCTTGCCACGTATCAGTTTTATCCACATACAAACTATAGTTTAATACTCTTTCGTTTAGTAGTCAAAGTGAAAAATTTTGGCCTTAATAATTTATCATTGAATTAATATGATAATAATATTAATAATAATCATAATAACTAATACTAAAAACTTAGATAGACACCATCAAGTAGCCAGAACAAAACATAAGGAGCTTGCTTTGTAGTACGGACTCGCATAACCTTACTCTCATACCATGAGAGACATGAGACCCTGTGCTTAAAAACGACCGCGCACTGATCTAATGGGATAAAACTATAATAACCGACAGAACTATTTCGGCAAACAAGCCCGACATAGTATCGAGGGACATAGTCGAGAATATTTTTTGTGGATATTAGTATCCAATTCGACGAAAATCTCGTGAAAGCCGAAACAGATAAGAGAACTAAATACCTTGACCTGGTACACAAATGTAGCAGATTTGTGAGGGGACTATTTCCATGGTCCTAATAGATATCTCCGGCTAATCCCTACTAACCTCGAGAAATATCTTAGGAAGCTGTGATTGCGAAAAAGACTAACTATAAGTAAATCTCCAACGTGCTATCTTGCTCGACAACGCTAGAATTGTACGGCGATTCCTGTTCATAGTGCACTGTATTTCAGCAGACTAGTGAATTCTCCTAGAGGTACTCCTGCTACTTAGTTAAATGCTAAGTATCAGAGATATCTAAATACATACTTAAATAATATTTTCTATTACATGGACGTCATTTGATGCAGTCATGGTTTAGTAGTTACGTGTTTTGTCACCGCTTCGAATTAACCTAAGCTTGAATTCTCTCAATTACTCTGAGATTTCGATAAAGAATAACATAGTACTGAAAATATACGAGAACACTGTGTAATGCGTGTCTCGTTACATACACACTTAAGTTAAAAAGCACCTATGGATGTTTTACGTTTCCTACATTTATAAGCGTCTCTGGCTAGGGCGTGATCATGTTGAACTACAATTATCACTTAAATATCAGATCCCTTTAACGAAGCACGTAGTGTTAAAACGCAAAAAATATACTCAGTTTTGTAGGTTTTTTTATGTAATAGGAGGCAAACGAGGAGGCGAGTCACGTGATGTTACGTGATTATCGCCACCCGTAGACACTTGCAACACCAGGGGAATCGTAAGTGCGTTGCCAGGCTGTGCTTGGAGAAGTGATATGGGGAGGGGAGTGACGGAGGGGCGAGAGTAGGGTAGGTGCTTCTCCGACGCTCACAGTGACCGAACGAAACGCAACAATACAAGCACTGTTACTTCATGTCGGCTTTTTATGAAAGAGGGGGTACTACCCCGGACGAGCTGACCCATTCATGCTGAAACCAGCTATATCTTCAGTGTGGCTCTACGAATTACAGGTTCAAATCATTGCAATTAAACCTGAGCTTTTGATGAAAAAAAAAAATATTCTGATGAAATCATAGCATTTCTAACCACGCTTAACTAGCTACCAGTTGTACCAGTAGCAGTTGTACTCAAGAGCCAGAATTTATCTAGATTTAGTGTGTTTACCATCTTATCAGACGTCACGTGCAATTGCTAAAATTTATGAAGCATAAAAAATATAAGGCTAAATACAAATATGATTATTAAAATCCTTTACAAAATGTTAACCTTAACTATGGCCCCAAATTAGGCAATGCCTGTCTCATGGAAGTACAGAAAATACGAGTCGAGGTAGGTATTACGTAAATATTTATAGTTATTTTAAAATTCTAATACTAAGATAGTCCTAAGCGACTTTGTAAACGCTATTGTACACGACGTGAGCACTAAGTTCGTTCTTAGAGCACAATGGTGTGTCTGTTTGGTTTATTACAGACAAGTCGAGAGAAATATAGGACAATGTTGTCACAAAATGTAATTACGTGGAAAGTAGTGGCTCCTCAAATCTGACACAAATGAGAGATATTACAAGCGAGGACTGTAGTTCTTGTCTATCTTTTTAGCTGTTCTGAATATAACCCTAATTTTTGGCTTGCGCATAATATCGTAAAAAGTTTAATACTAAGCAAAGTTAAAAAATTACAACAGAAATCCAAAATTTGCATTTATTTACAATTACGTCGTTTGGTGACACAGCATAATGTAATACGTACCTGAAATTGTGTTTTGTGCAAGTACATTCAGAACGGTCAAAAAGTTTGGCGAGGACTGCACCTAACACAACGCTATAGTTAAGCAAGAAGGATGTTAAAGTTCACCAGACTAAACATAAATCAAAGAGGCCGCTTAATATTTGCAATGATGCTCACATATGTGTGTGTTTACAGTAATTAAAACAATAATCCAATGTCTCTAAATATTGAATTAGGAAAGTACTTTTACAAAATACCATAATACATTGGATTTGTATAAAGTAACAAGTTCTGATTAAATAAAAATCAATTCCGAGGATTTACCAAAGCTAATTTAGACAGTAAGTTTCTTTTATGACGTAACAGTAATATTCTTTCAAAGCGATTTTTGAAAGGAATGAGAAAAGGATTAAAAGTTTGTTGAAAACTGTCTTCATATTTTAAGTTAGACCATCGGTAAGTACTTCGTGTTGATTAATAATTTTAAAACTGGTAAATTCAGACAGTAAGTTTCTCTTATGACGTAACAGTAATATTCTTTCGAAGCGATTTTTGAAAGGAATGAAAAAAGAGATAAAAGTTTGTTGAAGACTGTCTTCATATTTCAAGTTAGACCATCGGTAAGTACTTCGTGTTGATTAATAATTTTAAAACTGGCAAATTCAGACAGTAAGTTTCTATTATGACGTAACAGTAATATTCTTTCGAAGCGATTTTTGAAAGGAATGAAAAAAGAGATAAAAGTTTGCTGAAGACTATCTTCATATTTTAAGTTAGACCATCGGTAAGTACAACGTATTGATTAATAATTTTAAAACTGGTAAATTCAATTTGAACACAGAAAATAGTAATATAACACCGGAAACCATTATTATGAACGAGAAAGAAGCTGAGATTTAGACAACAAAAAATGTAAATGAAATAAAAACCATATCCTAATTTAGATGTGCAACATAAACATCAATTTAGTTATTCAGCAAACTGTTGTACAAGCATTTATATAAAATTAATCAGTTATGCGGTCAGGCTGGTAGCACCTGTTTCCGGCCGCGGACGGAGCACTAACTCAGCGATCCCTAACCTGACAGACGCGATGCTACATTTAATTCTTTATGTGCGGGCCATGAAGTTAAAAAAATAAACGACATTCATTTGTCAGTGCTTTTTAACGTTACTTTAAAATAAATAGTATAAAACAAATACTATATTCTTGTCGGTTTATGTGCGCTCTTAATTTTTCCCAACTACACAAAAGATAATACCGCTTCACTATCATTTATATTGTTTTGTCCAGAGGATATGTATTATACACGCATATCCAGGGGACTGGTAACTTAGTTAAAATTATCTTCTAATTATACCCTGAAATCATTTTAAAATGTGATCCTGATTTCCCCTTTCCTTCTATTAATTTTATATCTACACTATAATAAAACTGTAACAAGGTCAGACCTGTAGATGAAATATTTTTTGAAATCGTATCACTCTGAAAGTACTGTACCAATTTGGACGAAACTTGACACAGTGATAACTAATATTACAAGATTACATTTAGGATTCTTTTGTCCCATAAAACGCAAGTAATTGTCCAGAATAACGAGAGATAAACATATGTAGTTAGTGTAACTAGACTTTTTTGCGACACCTTAGTACAAAAGCGAGCAACGTTGAAAGAACAAAAATTTTAGAAAAGCTGAATCTTTAATATATCTTTCATTATGCTCTTCCAATCAGGATTCAGGGGACCTGGTAGCCGATTAACGTTCTGTTTTTTAATGTGCATCAATAAAGTCAACATCTTGAATTTTAATAATTTTTTGAAAAATTTTTTCAATAACTTTTAAACACTATTAAAACATAAATTTATAACAGCCAATAGCAATAAATTGGTCTTATTATTGATTAAATAACTGAATAAATGTCTGAAAAATAAAATTTGTAGTAATTTATGTCTAAGTAAAATAATAATAATATTACGGTTATCCCAACATGTTTTTAAATTACTTTTCTTTTTATTTACAAAAAATAGCATGAGCCATATTACTGTGAATAACAAAAATGTCTGGTGATAATAATTTCATGTTTTAATAGCGTTTCAATGTTAGTAAAAAAAAATCGTAAAGTTATTTAAAACTCAATATTTTTGTCTGTAAAGGTGCGATATGCATAAACAAACGCAACATTTACCGACAGCCAGGTAGCCCGCACGTTGTCCGGAAGAACACAGATATATATAAAAACTGGCTAAATAAAATTCGTTCTCGAAACCGTTAGCTCTTTTTTTTTTTTTTTTTTTTTATTCTGGAGAATGGGGCTATGCAGGCCTTTAATGGTCCTGTATCACTGCGACCAGTAGTGATCTATTGTGATCGCCCCATGTTACTAAAGTTCCCCGCCTAGTCCTATAGTATTTAAAAACTGCAGGACTTTTTTGGCTGAGAGCATCTGTACCTCATCCGGAAGCAATACATGCTTTCCTAGAATACGGTTTCTTTTAGGCTTTAGTGGATCACATTCGCACAAGAGGTGTTTAGGGGTCTCATCTGCACTATCACAGAACCTGCACTCTCTTGTGCTCTGGACACCAATGTTGTGCAAGTGTTTTTTAAGACAACAGTGTCCAGTGAGTGCTCTCACTAAAACCCGTAATTGATTCCTACCAAGTGATAGGGCCTTACCAGCATATCGCTGGTTAAAAGCCCTGATGAGCTCCTTGGAATGGTTTTGTCCTGGCAAGTTGTGCCAGAATGTTTTAGCTTCTTGATTGTAATGGTTTCTAAGGGCCAAGAGAGCTAGGCTTTTGGGTATTCCACAGAACGGTTCTGGACCGATGTGTATTCCCATAGCCCCTGCCCTTGCAAGTTCATCAGCAACTTCGTTGCCACGAATGCCTGCATGCCACCCATCGCAAAATAAGTCTGTTTTTTTGTCCCAGACTGTTTAGTACAGCCACGCAGTTTGACACAAGTTTCGACTCAACTGAGTCTGAAGCAAGTGCCAGTAAGGCTGCTTGACTGTCCGAGTGGATATAAATTGTATGGTTAACGTAGTCTTTTTGCAGATTTATATGGGCACACTCTAATATAGCGTACACTTCTGCTTGAAAAATGGAGGCGAAACAGCCAAGATTAGTATGATGCCTAAACTTAGGTCGCTCCCCATAAATGCCACAGCCTACGTTAAGTCCCATTTTGGACCCATCAGTATACCACAATAGGCTGCCCGATTTCCACGTTATTTCACTGTTAGTCCAGGAGACCCGTGGCAGTATGTCTACTGTGTAGAATTTTGTAAAATTAGTTTCAGGTATTTTTATATCTGATATCATACCTAAAACTGGGGTTTCTATCACTGAGTCCAGTATGGATCTCAAGGACAGGGATAGCCACTTCGCTCTTCCCTGTACGTACATTCTGTGCATTGTTGATCTGGCCACCTTTTCTACATGAAGGTGAAGGGGCAGAAGATTCAACAACGCTTCCAGAGCCGCTCCAGAGGAGGTCGACATGGCTCCCGTCGCTAAGATAGACGCTGTCCTTTGTATCGAAGCTAAACGGGTTCTAACAGTTAACTGGCTAGTTTTACCGCTCCAGAGCACACAGGCGTACGTTATTGTCGGCCTGACTATTGCGGTATAAAGCCAGATGACCAGCCTAGGGTTTAAACCCCAGCGTTTACCAGCCAGTCGTCCGCAAATACCCATTGCTAACTTTGCTTTCTGAATTGAGGCATCAATCTGTTTGTTCCAAGTTAATTTTTGGTCTATAATTACTCCCAAATACTTGGTCTCTGTTGAAAAGGTAATTGTCTTGCCATTTAAAGTAGGATTTACTAATTTGTCAAGACGCCTTTTCTTCGTAAATGGTACCAACACTGTTTTGTCTGCATTGACTTTTAACTCGTTATCGTTGCACCATTTGTGGATGGCAAGTAGTGCTTTCTGCATAAGGTACGAGATAGTACTTTGACAGAAGCCTCGGACAACCACCACCAGGTCATCGGCATAGCCCTGGGTGTCTATCCTCAGTTCGTCCATCTTATGCAGGAGCTGGTCAACCACCAGGGTCCATAGTAGGGGTGAAAGCACCCCACCTTGAGGGCATCCCCTTGTGGTTACCACCTCATGATTTGTGCCATGTAATGTCAGTTTAACTGTTCGATTAGTAAGCATTGCTTCGATCCACTTGGTGATAGTGGTATCTACTCTTTTGATCACAAGTCCCCGGATCAAAGTTTTTATTGGGGTGTTATCAAACGCACCCTCAATATCTAAAAATGCACATAGTGCAATTTGCTTGTCTTCCAATGCCTTTCCTATCTTGTCTGTCAGACATAGCAGGGCAGTTTCGGTAGATTTACCTTTGCTATAGGCATGTTGGTTAGCGTGTATAGGGCTTGTGACCAATATCACCTCCCTAATATATTTATCAAGTATCTTCTCCAGTGTTTTGAGAAGAAAAGATGTAAGGCTTATGGGTCTGAAAGACTTCGGTAAAGCATAGTCTTTCTTGCCGGCCTTAGGTATGAATAGGACTCGTACTTTTGTCCACAATTCAGGTATAAATCCCCATGCCAGGCTAGCTCTGAAGATCTTGACTAAAGTCGGTGTTAGAATGTCCATTCCTTGCTGTAAAAGCACAGGTTGTATTCCATCCTCACCGCTTGATTTATATGGTTTGAAAGTTTTAATAGCCCATTTCACGTTCTGTGGTCTTATGATTACTGTCGCTCTACGCCAGTCCTCCAACTGGGGTTTACCCTTGGGAGGCATTACTTCGCTTTGCGACATAGGACTCTCAGACTCTGGAAAATGGACTGAGGTAAGAAGCTCCATAGTCTGCTTTTCATTAGCAGTAAAAGTACCATCAGGTTTTTTGAGGAGCCCTATTTGATTAGGTTTGTCCTTGGCTAGCACCTTGTGAATTCTTGCTCCGTGAGGCATATCATTTATTTCCTCACAGAATTTCCTCCAGGATGCCCGCTTGGCTTTCCTAATTTCTTTGTTATAGTTGGTTAGAGCCGCTAGATACGCTTCCCATTCTTTGGTCTTTTTGGCTCTATTAAAAAGGTGTCTAGTTTTTTCCCTCAGTTTCATGAGTTTTTTGTTCCACCAAGGTACTCGTCTTGTTGAGGTATTTTGCCGTACAGGGCAACTTCGCTCAAAGGCGTCTACAATCGCCGTTGTAAGAGAAGTTGTTGCCACTTCTAGACTCTCAATTGTCTTGATAGATTTAGGGACTGTTTCCAGGTTATATCTCAGGTTATCTCTATAAGATGCCCAATGAGTATTCCTAGGGTCCCTATATATAAAGTTCTCACTTTGTAGCGAGTTTAATAGTTCATATTTTACATGCCTGTGATCAGACATTGAGTTTTCGTCACTTACATGCCAGTCAGTTATGTACCTAGCAATGTAGTTATGTACCGTTAGCTCTTAGACGAATAGTTACAGGCAAGTGACAGTGACACGTCGACGCGATGGTTATATTCTTTTCATATATTTTTGTTCAATACAATGGATTGTAAAATAGTTTTAATACAAATAGAAGATATTTATGATAAATTTTAATTCTTAAATAAAATAGGCTTTTAATTTTAAAAGATTTCTCACATACCATCTGGGTATATGTTTGAGTGAGTCCCTTGATAATTTGCATTTACAATTGGAAACCGTAGATGTGGCTGCAATTGGGTTTTAGGTTTATTATAAGTTTTCGCGTTTTAAAATACAATTGAAACCGGTGATAACCGATTTGGTGCAGACGAAGTTACATGGCTTAGCTAGTATAATATAAAACGATTATTTCGTTAAGTATTCTTAGAATTACAAAGGTCATAAAATAGAAAACCTATCTGTAAAAACTTAATTATTATATTTAGTGTTTGAAATAATTAGACTGTCGAATTAATAGTTGATAGTTTAAAACGCAACTTATGTTAAAATTATCTATTGAATTATTCAACCCGTTTATCACTTTGAAGCCTAGTACATTCATTGCGCTTAGTGTGACAATTCTTTAAAAAAATGTAAATAATGCGAATGTTTCATTAAACACTATAAGATTATAGTACCTGGGCGACCGAGTCTAGCTCGGTTCTTTAAAAAACATTTAAATTAAAATAAACTGTTAGATTTGCCTTATAAATTTAACAATTTTTTACAAAAATGTATATATATATATATATATCTCTTCTGCTCTCACTCAGATTCGAACTGGGATTACACGTATTTTCAAAGCAACCGATTTTCATCTGAGCTATTTTTGTTTTGACAGCGCCTGTGAAATTTACCTTAATATTCTAGCTATACTTTTTCATTGCCTTAAAACTCAGTTAAAAAGAGGTTTTCTGTGAATATAATCCAGCTAGATCGATTTATCGTCCCCGAAACTACCTATATACTAAATTTCACAGAAATAGATGACTTCGTTTCCTAGATCCTGAATATATATAAATATAAAAATATACAAGAATTGCTCGTTTAAAGGTATTAGATAGATTTGCATGAGGTAAATATAAATATACGCATATTTATACAATTTTAACAATTGAAATGTACAACTATACAATTATTTTGTTAATTTTTTTTATAATGGTCTTACATAGCTTTTAGTCGCATGTTTCGTAGCCTACTTAAACTACGCTGTTGCGGTTTCCGATGGTTGCCACTGACTATTAACTTAATTCCAATTTTTTTCTTCAGTTAGCGCTTACATTGTCGGAGTGAATCGGTCCATAATTTACTTCAAGTGGTATTGAAAATCTTTATTCGAACAAAAGACTTAAATTTTCTTTACAGTTGCGAATCAATGAGTTTCTGGATATTTGCATGTATTTGACTTATGTTTTATGTGTTAAAGAAATAGTAAAGATTAGTTTAATAAAATATAATAATACCATGAAATAGTTCTTCACATAATAATACAGACTAGTGGGCGCCCAGTGGTCGACATTCGACCATAGTTAATTGGTTTCTTAAAGTTTAACCTTTATTAGGGTTCTTTTGTCAAAGGGTATACTACTATTATCATAGATTTTCATCATGACTACTCAGTTATCTGTCATTTTCCATGATCCTTAGTTATATAAACATAAAAAAACACTGTGTAAATGAAAATTTAAATTAATTATAACTTTGAAACAATAAACCGGTGTTAAAGCTCTCAAATTCTAAGTAAACAGAACTTTACGAAAACACAAAAATTTATCGCAACCCATGACGTAAAAGAATTCCTGTTACCTAAAAAAATTGACATCCAATAAAACTAAGGAGAATTAATTAGTAATTATTTAATTGGTTCCATAAATGTACCAAAGATAATTTGTTTATCAATTAATTATCAATGTATACGTATATATTATGAATTTACATATTATATTATTATAACATTAACCTATAATTTGACCATATGATTTCAAAAGACATATAAGACATGCAAGGTCATTCATGTTAAAATTATTATATTATTGTAAGATAGTAGTTAAATTCAAAGAACATGTAAGGTATGGAACGTGAGTTGTGGTATAAATATTATGATATTAGTTATATGTTATCAGGTCTTAACCTATAAAATTGCCGCATCTGCATTACTGGCCATTTCAAATCAAAATAATTTATGTTTGGCTAAGAATTTTAATTTCAAATTAATTTTATTTTAAAAACATAGAGTTCTTTTTCCAAAAGTAGTCATTTGTTTATTTATTAGTGTTACATTTTCATCGCATTTCAATCTTTTTTGGCGGCACGCAACATCAACGACAGTTACGGAGCTAACACTACAAACCAACGCACCACCTGTTATTGGTTTGCTCGCTTCCATTCTGGGAATTTCGACCTGAAAAATGAACCTCGCGGTCGTCCGAAGACTTTGGTCGACAATGACGAATTAAAGGCGATTGTGGATGCTGATGATACACAATCTACGGCTGAATTAGCAGCAGCTTTCGACGTTAACGTCAAAACTATATTGGTCCATTTGCGTCAAATTAACAAGATAAAAAGGCTTGACAAATGGGTGCCCCACGAACTCAATGATCGCTAGCTCGAAGTACGCGTCGAGACGTGTCTTGCACTGCTCAACAGACACACAAACAGAAACATGTTTTAATTAATTTAATGTACTTCTAATGCATTTTATTTATAATAGATAGCTTTTTGCACTTCACCTTTATATAAACTTTAACAGTGCCAAATTTCACGCTCGACCGTTCGCGCAATTCGCTTAAAATTATATTCAAATAATACAAACAGAAAAATATATAATTTGCATACTGAAAATATTTTTTCTTTTATTTTTTCCTTACTATTTAACATAAATCGATTCTTTTATTTATTTTTAGAACATTTTTATTCTTATTTCAGTTAGTCATATTTTTTTCTACTGATATGGTTTACGTCTAAAGTTATATTTTGATTTTCATTGTAAATTATGTCAATTTCTATTTATGTAATCGCTTATAGACTACAATAAAATAATACTTATGCCACTAACTCGCTAATGATTGCTAAGACGAACACATTGAGCTGTATCGATATTGATTTGCAAATGTAAAATAAAATATCTGTAATATACGAAATTATATAAAAGGCACATTAAAATCTGTCGCAAGGTACCTATATGCAGGCACTTTATTGTTATTTCTTTTTTGGGCACGCTACAAATTTAAAATCCCACAAATACATACTTGTCTACTGCAGGGACAAACCGTTGTACGACGCAGTGACTGTTCACAAAAAATATAGTAGATTTAATTTAAAAGTTTTAACCTTTTTAAAAAAGTCCAAAATTTCTGGTGAAGGTTACCAAGATTTTTTTTCTAACTCTTTCATTTTTTTCAGTTTTAATGGCAATTTTTCGATACTGCCCTCGCGCGTGCCCACGTAAAAAAGCCTGGCTATTTGTGTGTGTGTGTGTGGATGTGGTAGAAATCACATCTAGGTCGAGTATGCTAACATGAAATCGTAGTTAATTATTAATGCACTTACTAATATTAAAATTAACTTAAAATTTTAAAGTAAAACTTGATATTATTTTATTACAAACCACTTCAATTATATTGAATAGCTTAATAAGTTGATGGGGTTTAGACATTATTAAGTAGGACTTTGTTCTCGATTCTAGTCAAGCATCGGCTCTTGAAAATATAATATTATTATAAACTAATTGGCTGGAAATCTTCCCTATAAAATATTAAAATGGTAACATAAAGTTTGCAAATATTTTGTTTACAATAGAGCTTTTCGTATTAAGTTTTAAACTGTCGCCTTTCTGGAAGAATGAGTCATATTATTATATTTGATAGTCTTCAGTAAATTTTTTATGGCTACTTTCCACATAACGCAGCCTTTATACAGTTCTATTTCAAACTAAATCTATACTATAATAAAACTGTAACAAGTCGAAATCTGTACATTAAATATTTTTTGAAAATTTTAATCAGGGTAGACTATGTTATCGATATAGAAGCCAAAAATAATCTTTTTAAAATTTTTTTCTGTCTGTCTGTCTGTCTGTCTGTCTGTCTGTCCCTATGCACACGCATCACTCTGAAAGTACTGAACCAATCTTGATGAAACTTGACATAGTGATAACTAATATTACGAGATTACATCAAATATACTTTTTGTCTCATAAAACGCAAAGGGTTCTCCAGGATAAAGGATTAAAGTCTAGAATATAAACCCGAATTACTCTGAAAGTACTAAACCAATTTTAACGAAATTTGACACGGTGATAACTAATATTAGAAGACTACATCCAGGATACTCTTTGTCCCATAAAACGCAATGAGTTCTCCAGAATAACGAAAAACAAAAATTTGCAGTTAACGTAACTAGACTTTTTTGCGACACCTTAGTACAAGAGCCGGCAACGTTAAAAGAACAAGAATTTTAGAATACCTGATTCTTTAATACATCAATATATTTTTTTTTTATATCATAAGAGGCAAACGAACAGGTGGGTCAAGTGATGTTTAGTGACCACCACCGTCTATAGACACTAGCAACACCAGGTGATTTGTAAGTGCGTTTCCAACCTGTATATGGGGGAGTGTAAGGGAACCTCCGGCACTCTCACTGACCGAACGAAACATTACAATGCAAGCAGTATTATTTGACGTCCGTTTTCTGTAAGTATTCTGGCAGTATTAGCCCGAACGAGCCGACCCATTCATGCTGAAACCAGTAATAGCTTCAGCGTGGCTCTACCACCTACAGAAATTATCAATATATCAATAGACAGAATTTAGGACACTTGGTAGCGGGTTAACGTTGTATTTTTAATAGACATTTTGATTTATGATTAATCAATAATAAGTTTAGGAACATTTTTTTCAGTAACTTTTAAACGCAATTAAACATTCAGACACATTTTTAATAAACAATCATATATATACCCGCTGATATATTTTATAAATAAAAAAAAGAATGTGGTGTCGTGGGACACCAGGTAGGAACGAAGTTCTTTCGGCTAATGTAGAATGGACACTATTTGGAAAAAAACATCGTTCTCAATTTTATGTAATCGTAATTCAAATTATCAATTAAAATAACAAAATATGTCTCTTTATTTTTGTTTGACAACATAAAATTACATAGAAATAGAAATAATTACAAAAAAGGAGAAAGAGAAAGATATTATACACTACTCGCTTATGTATACGACTGTCGCGCCTGCGCACGTCTCATTTAACTGTTTTATTCCATGCACTTTTCGTTACAGTTCTACTATCACATTTTTTTCAGTTCGGTCGCGCAGCAAAATCTCTATCTCCTCCAAGCCTGCCGTAAGGAACTTCGTTCCAATAATAAATTTCAAATCATTTTTTTTTTTCATAGCAAAGAACCAATTTCATTTTATTAAACATTATTGACCACCATATACAACGATAAACGTAAACGTATGACTTGGGATTGACGCCATCTCAAATATATGCGTCGTCGACCATCAGGCTATACAAAGCCGAAATACCTTGGGCCGGCGAGGTGAAATATCTTGGTGTTACTTTAGATAAACACTTAAATTTCGATTCACACACAGAAAGAGTGCGAAACAAAGCCGTATGGTCTTAGGTCGTTTTTATCATTTGCTTTGTCATAAGAGTAAAATATCCCCCAGACAAACTCACTTTATACAAAACTTGCATCCGTCCGATTATGACGTACAGTTGTTCGGTCTTTGCACATGCGCAAAATCGTATTCAAAAGTTGCAGGTTCTCCAGAACTGAGCCCTACGTTAAATCACCGGTGCCCCATGGTACGTCCGGAATAAGGATCTCCACAGGACCTGGAGATGCTTTCTGTCTGAGCGTATATAAAATCACTTACAGGTAGTTATTTCGAAAAAGCCGCGAATCATCCCAGCCCGTTAGTGGTATCCGCCGCGAACGATAAACCCGTACCCAACGCTGCGCAGTATAGAAGACGACCGCGACACATTTTTACCGACCCTCCTGATTCAATCACGTCAGCGAACGATCAGTACCAGCCTGTCTCTTCAAACAGAGCGTGTTCTCACCCACGCCCGCATAACCGCAGATCACGCCGCCGTGGTCTCGGACTAAATTTCGCTCCCGTACACCAAATTAGGCCCTTCTCGGCAACGGCTCAAGCCTAGATCTGTTCCCTGGGAATGGAGCCCTTGAGTACGCTGCTCACGCGATACAGTGACACAAGAGTTCTACCCTTATTTTTCGTTATCCTATCCTACATAGTTTAGAGGATTTTTTCCTACACAAAATACATACAGAAGTTGTTGAGGTACGCATGCTTGGTACACATGCATGTTTCAATAACTTATATACGTATATAAGTTACCGGACTACTAAGACGAGCGCTTAAGGCACTCAGCCGATTTTATTTAGGCAACCAGTTCAAGGGTACACGGCACACCTCGGCTTGGCTGTTGCCTGTTGCATGCAAAATCGCGACCTATCTTAACTAATCTAGCTAACTATTCATATATGTATGAGTTGTTGAAACGTATATGTATACCAAGCATACACGCCCTAACAACTCCTGCATATATTTATTATCGGAAAATTGAGAGTTCTTTAGTTCGATAAGGAAAAAAGTAAACCCTTCCACTTTCATGTGTAACATGTTTCATTCATCATCATTCAGTGTTTCATGTGTTTCACGTGTGTGGGGGTGATCGTGTAGTGTTGTAGCAGTGATGTATATTTGTGTGTCACCGTATCGCGCAAGCAACGCACTCAAGGGATCCTTACCGAGGGATTGAACCTGATGTATAAAACTGGCTTGGTTTGAAGGTGATAGGTACTATGTTGTGAGTGGTACAGAGATTATTTATAAAAATATATTGGAAATATATTTCAAATACGTTTTTGAAACAGTTTATAACTCTTAGACAATAGTTTCAAGCAAGTGACATTTGACGTTTTCGGCGGGATGTTTGTCGCTTCGATACGGTGTTCATATATTTTTCTTTAATACAATGGAGTATAAAAAGGTTTTAATACAAGTCGAAGATAGTTATGATAAAGTAAGTGGTAGAGATGTTTATTCAGTTTTATGTAGGTTAGTTTTTATTTTAATTGATCCTGGTAGATGACGCTACGAATGGGTACTAGGTTTATTTAAAAAATGAATACATGTAATCTGGGTATATGTTTAAGTGAATCCGTGGATAGTTTGGATTCACAATTGGAAACGGTAGTTGTGGCTGCAATCGGGTGTCAGTTTTATTTGCGGGGTGGTAGGGCTTTACAGCCTGACTGGGTCACAACCACCATGTACATGACGAAAAAATCCGTAATAGTGATTCGCTTCTGCGCGTCGCGTTTCGGGATCAGCCTGTGCATATCCAGCTTTTTGTAGGCCGGCATGATAGTGGCGACCAGCGATGGATAGTGTGTCACTCGGTGGTCGCTATTGTTTTTGGATTGTACTGTGCTTACCATCAGGCATAGTGCAGGCATTTTGCCGTGCTACGATAAAAAAAAGAAACAATTTTTTCGCGGGATAACCAATTTGGTGCAAACGAAGTTGCACAGGTCAGCTAGTAAATAATATAATTAAGAACGTTATAACTAAGTTATATCTCATACTAATGTGGTGTATCAACAGTTACAAGTACAATATGGAAACACGAATAATTATGAATACATATTTCACGCACGGCCATTTAATTTTAAACTAAGCACTGTATTATACTAGCTAGCTTGTATTATAAAAACTAAACAGCTGATATACATATGTATGTAGATATTTCTAACACCCATACAGAGAATTTGCAATTATGCTCATAACAATGGTTAGTAACGTGGGAGTAACGACCCCGCGATCTCTCACCTCATTATTGAGGACTTACTACCAACGCTTTACGTAGCCTGGCGAAATACTATTCTATGCACGTTTATGTTCGTTATGCACTGTCTGTAATTAAAGTTAAAGCTTACATATTACCTGATTGACGCCGAATTGTGTCACGCGGTGTCACCTTGCAGAAATCAAACAAAACAACTATTATCAATGGCTCTTTGCGGGATCTTAGCATGACATTTAGTGGATTTTATATTTTATTCATGATCTTGGGCTATTTGTGTCTATGTTTTGTGATATTAGTGGCATTTTACGCAATATATAGTCGGTTATTGTGCACAAATGAAATAGATGGAAAATAATAACACGCGGCATGAATTGTGAGATGCTACAAGAACTCCCTAGAACGTTCTAACAAAGGAGGCCAGACATTTGTAATATTATTACATAATAGTGGCAGCAATAATCTACAAGATTGATTACCAAAAACAAGCTAATTTTACATAACAAATTAATACACATACATACATAAATGTTTGTAATACTCCTACTAAAACAGCATGAGATAAGCAATTTATACTTCATTAACAGATACTCTTCGTTTCGCTGTACATTGATCTTTTGTTTAAAAAATACCAAAGAGCCGATGTAATGCAAAAAATAAGTAGCCTAGAATAATCAACGAAAAATTCCACATCGATAGGTGTCCTGATAGCCCTATGTCGATACGTTTAGAAGTTCTAACGTGATTGAGCCTTAAAGGGATTGTATTATAAATATATGTGTATAGATTATTATATTATATCATTTTGAAATATAATACTACCTGAAAGCGGTCGAGCAACGCTAAGTGCGCGCTTACACGGCTCGGCGGTGACACCGTACGACACGGAACATGTTTGCGGTTGGTCGGTGACCGCACGCGCTATGAACACTCCTGTTCTACGTACGCTCTATTGTAACAACTGGCATCATGGTCCTGGAAATGAAGTTTTATAAAATTTCTATTTGTATCTGTTAGCAGGAATTTGATTTATTGTCGTGTTCGACATTTATATCATAGGGGGCAAACGGACAGGTGAGTCAACTTATGTTAAGTGTCAACCATCGTCCATAGACACACACCAGGGGAGTCACATGTGCGTTGACAGCCTGTGTTTGGGATTGGGGGGAGAGGAAGGGAGAAGGGTGGGTTGGAGGGACGACAGGAAGGTGGGCCTCCGGCACTCTTACTGACCGAATGAAACGCAACAATGCAAGCACTATTACTTCAGGTCGGCTTTCTGTGAGAGGGTGGTTCTGCTCCGGGAGAGCCGACCCATTTATGCTGAAACTAGTAATAACTTCAGTGTTGCTCTACTGCCTACAGAGCGTGACTTTACCACCAACAGCGTGACTCTACCACATACAACTCGGCTACAGTGTGTTCTTATTTTCGACTACAGACAAAGTAAGAAGTCAGGAAATGCTGTTAACAGTTTCAGTATGCAGCTGTGCAAACCTTTTTAAGAGTGTTGCACTCTGGTAACTTTTATAACATTTTGAAGACCAAGATGCGTACCGGGGTTTTCCTCAAATTTTATTAAACTTTATAAAGATATTCCGTAAGACACGACTATTGCGTAAAGAGCTAACCACGAGACTGAGCTACGAGTCATCTGACATAAGACATATCTGACATAGGCATTCACAGTTCGTTCTTTTTCGGCAATACTTAGTTCTCCTCAGATTACCGTATTATTACTTTTTTCTCGCTTAGCGTAGTTTCTGTCCTACACTTTGTGTGGAAATTGCTACGCGCCCACGAATGGTAAGCTAATGTTATATACCATTTACCATAATAACTTACCATTTTTTTGTACAAATCTAAGAACTTCCAAATAAACAAAAAGTTTTATACTACCAGTATATATTTCAAAATAGTATGTCGATTCACTTTAAAAACAGCGACACTGGTTTTAAACTTGTTTAATTCAAAAGAGTTATAATTTAATGAAACGTCTCATATGCAACTTTGTTGAGTAGACCTGCTTAACAAGCAGAGAACCCGATGCGCTTCGTTATGTAAACTGCTGTGATTTGCTCAAGTTTCTTAAGTTACAGTTTCTCTTAATTTAACGTAAGTTTAGCTGCAATTGCGGTCACCTTGATCGAAGTTACATTAATTTGGTTTCGAATATAAGCAATAATAAGGATTCTGACTAGAAATTGTTTACCAATATTGATGATAAGAGAATCTAACATAAATATTGAAAAATAAACATTTGTATTGAGCTAAATTAAACTAAAATATCCTATTTATTTAAAATTATGATTTCCCTGTCTTAGTATTTCTTGAATTAAATTTAGTAGTACAATTATTACATTGATGAATTCTTTATGAAATTTTATAATACAATCTAAAGCCAAACATATATTCTCCCCAAAAGATTTAGATTTCACAGTAACTTCTGGAGAAAGTGTAGTTAATTAGGAATCATTCTGGATTTACACAACGGAAATACATTTACTGTTCCTAATGGCTTCAAGCGTGTCGGTGAGAAATAATATTGATAATTTTTCCTTCTCTAATGGTAAAAGATGTGAGTGAGTAGCGAGTCGGACGTCATAACGAGGTTTTCATATAAAAAGTAGTACGTGTGTGTAACTAATGGACTGAGTCTCCCGGAATACACCGCACCGCCTGTCGATAGAGCTCTGCGTGCCTCCTGTCTAATTCATGGTTAACACTTCGTAATCTAAGCAGTTAATTTCTCCGGCTTCATTAATTGAGTCATACAACAATCGTAACTAATCTGACAAGTGGTTACGTAAATCTTGTTGTTGGGTACATTATCACGTATTAAATGTTCAACCGATACTGAAAATATGATAGCAATTAGAAACACATTGTCAGGGCTACAGAAGAGGAAACTATGTAATTTTTTTCCAGTAAAAAGTTCTGTTTTAGAGGGATATGTCAAATTTACTTTAAGATGAATGAAGCCGTGGGCCGAATCTAATATTTTGCAAGTAACCCTTTGTTTTAGCTCAATCGACATAGACAAGGTGGTAGAGCCACGCCGAAGCTGTTTTAGTATGAATGGGTCGGCCCGTCCGGGGTAAAATACCTCGCGACACACAGAACACCGACGTGAAGTGATAGTGCTTGCATTGTTGCGTTACGTCCGGTTAGGGAGAGCGCCGGAGGCCCACCCTCTTGCCCTCCCTCCAACCCACACTTCTCCCTTCCTCCCCCCCACTCCCCCTAAAACACAGGCTGTCAACGCACATGCGACTCTCCTGGTGTTGCTAGTGTCTATGGACGGCGGTTGACATTTAACATAAGTTGAAGGATAAAAAAAATTAGTTAATTAATAGTGATCGAATCCCAAAAGTATATTGGTTTAAATACTACAATGAACTGTGACGAATATGTTGCAATCGTAGTGGAAGAATGAAACTTCATATGTCTGAAATACATTACTATCACCCAACACATACATTTGAAAGTAACCTGTTAATAATTCACAGTTTTTAGCGGAATTTTAGTCTATCATGTAGTGGATTTTATATTTTATTCATAATCTTGTGTTATTTGACTCGATATTTTGTAAATTTGGTGGTGTTTTACGTAATATAGTTAGTTTATTGTGCATAAGTGAAGTGAATGGAAAATAATACCACGGAGCATGAAATTCTGAGATGCCACAAAAACTCCCTAGAAGGTTCTAACAAGGGATACACCATCTTGTTAGAATATTGACTCACACGACGCAATATTGAATATTATTGACTACGCGACAATGGCAGAAATAATCTGAAAGACTGATTGCCAAAAATAAAGTTTTAAAAAAAATCACGATATATGAAACATCGTCACAGTGTGTCATTCAGCCAAAACAATTTTGCATATACCACGTAGCTTATCGTAGACTACTGGTAATATTTATTTACTCTATCACAACTTTCAAATATGTTATGTAAATATGAGATCTCAGAACCGGAAAATAAGTTTCACATGCTTTTCCTTTGCTGCGTATACTTATATAGGTCGCGCTTCGTGAATTATGGAGATTTCGTCGCGACTCTATTTTAAATTCATCATTTTTGTCTTCTGTTCAATTTTAACTATCTCTAATTCATTTAATATGTGATCGGTCACTCGTGAATATATTAAGTTTTTCTGACTACCTTTAAATATTTGGCTAGAAACGTAGGACTTCATCTGCTTTAAGTTACAATATAAAATTTCATAATAGAATTATAGTAAAATAGATAGTACAAAAATATTGGTGATTATTTTTATACGTTACTAATTTCTATCCGCAGGGATATTCACTTTGGGCTAACACTAACATGCAGCGGAAGCTCTCAAAAGGAAAAAAAAAACGATTTTGAAACATTCTTTATTGGTGCTCTGTTCCTATTAGTCTTATACACATTTTTTTTATGTTATAGAAAGCAAACGAACAGATGGGTCACCTGATGTTAAGTGATCACCACCGTCCATAGACACTTACAACACTAGGGGAGTTGCAAGTGCGTTGCCAGCCTGTGTTTGGGAGGAGGGTGGGGGGGGGGGCAGGAAGGGAAGGAGGAAGGGGAATGTAGGTGGGTCTCCGGCTCTCTCACTGACCGAACGAAACGCAACAATGCAAGCACTGTTACTTCACGTCGGTTTTCTGTGAGAGGGAGGTGCTTCCCCGGACGAGTCGACCCATTAGTGCTGAAAACAATAATAGCTTCAGCTTGACTCTACCACTACTAAACATTATATATAATAGCCTATAACCTTCCTTGATAAACGAAACGTCACAAACTTTACCTCTTTATAATATTAGTATAGATACATTTTCGAATGACATTTCCTGTGTAGGTACAAAATTTAATCAAAGTCAGTTAAGAATTAAATATTTTTTTATATTGAGACTTTGAGCCGACCTCTAAAATTATTGTTGACAAATTTTGGATTCCATCAACTGAGGAAATTTTATAAAAATTAAACGTCCAAATCGTCACTGTATGTATCAAAGATGCCTAAAACAAAATTGAAAAAACAGGTAAAGAAAGAACTACAGGTTTCTAATATAGATTATTTGGAGTATTAAATAGTTGCATTAAATATAAAAACCAAACGAAATTATTGATTACACTTTTTTTATACATATAAGAAATGACTTTAGCTTCATTTTTGGCTTCAAATACGGCTTTAAATAAAAAATATGATATAAAATGTTTTAATTCCATTTATTACGCAAATAATTATTTACATTGAAAATAGACCTCAATATCAAAGAATCTTAAGACGGTTGAAGAACGTTACTCATTAAGAAATGTTTTTAAAGTTAATTTAACTGGAAGCCGTAGGAATCTCTAGGGAAATTAACATCATTGTGCGTGTGTAAGGGCTTTAGAAAACTTTAGAATGTGATGTGAAACTGTCTCAACGTGATGAATGAAGTCGTTTAAAATATTAACTGTTTTATTTTTCCTTTTGTTTTAATGTTTGATTTGCTAATTATCTTTTGACATATTTTATGTATAGAGGAAAAAATTTGAAACCCAAAATATCATCTGCTTACAATTTTTTTTTTGTAAACAATATTATCCGATTACTTCTCCTCCCTTATGCATATGCACCAAACCGTTTACCCTAATTCACACAGCGTTCAATGCTTAATGCCAAGAAAAACATATTTTGAAACTTGTGTATCTATATGGTAAATGAAGATATCGTCATTGTTTCATTTTAGATGAGTATCAAATTTCTACGAGGTAAAACTAAAAATATATGAAAGAAGTCTATACATTTGTTTTGCGTTATGAGCGCACAACGGTATACCTCTTCTACCATTGTATTTGTATAGATATTCACCCGTGCATGTCACAATGGGAACGTTCCACAAGACGTTTACAACGCTTACAATAGCCTTTACAACGCTTACAATAGCCTTTACAACGCTTACAATAGCCTTTTCGCCGTACCACTAGACAACCGCGACCATTGCGGTCGTGTCGAAAACGTCATTGATGACGTCACAACATACGCTCACGCGAAGCACACGACGCCCCATGTCTGGAGGTGGGTCGATGTGAGCGTTGACAAAATTGGTGGGATTTTCAATGAAGATGGCGACCGTCAAAATGCCATTATTTGATACGGTAAAGAATATTTATTTAAATTCATAAATGAAATATGACAATTAAGTTTTGATAATTTCACTTCTATTGCAAATTTTTGTGTATCGTAAAATTCAACGTGGAAATTAATTTATAATCATTTCATGGTGATTTAATGTTTTTATTTGACCAAAAAGGTCATTTTATATGTTTTATGACAATTAAAAAAAATGTATTATACATTGTTTTTTTAATATACCTTAACCAATTTAATAATAATTAAAATTTACTGTTAAAACTTACAGATTGTAATTTAAAGCTTTTGCTTTATTTTTCTAGATCACCATTTGTATTATTTATCTGTACTCTCAAAATGCCTACAAATGTGTTCCACTAGCGTTTACGATTGAAACGTTCGCGAGTAAGTGGAACGGGAAACTTGCGGTCGTGAGCGTTAGCGTTGTGAGCGCCTATTGGAACGCAGTCAATATGGCATTTCATTGTTAATGCATGTTTTTCTCATATGTCCACATTATAGAGATGCTAAATTAAAAGATAAGAAATAATTATGTATGAAGACATATTTATGTGAATTATGTCGTCAATTTTATTTCTTCAAGCATTTAAAATATAAAGTTAAGTTTTATAAAAACAATTGATCTTTTAAAATTCCACAATTTAAAATACAAAACAGATCGTTATATTCACAAACTATTTATGGAACCTCAATGACAATCACTTAACATTTTTTATGTTTACGAAACTTTTTACATTACAAGTGATCTTAGATCTAACTAAAAATTTCTTTATATGTTAAATTGAAGAATTTAAACAAGTTTACGTGTATAAACTCGTCTCAACTTGTCTTCTCGTGTATAAACAGGGTCTCGTAAACATATTGAAAATGTTTGAATCCTCTCCAAAACATAAAGCCATCCTAAGCTATAATAAAGTTTTAAAGAAATTGTTATATTCTACTTGCTATTTGAGCTGAAAGTGGAAAACTCAACTTGCAAATGTGAAAAGTTTTAAATATGTCTCACTGAATAAACGTAGAAATGTATATGAATAATTTGTTTTTATTATGCACTTCAGTAAAACATGAAATAATATTTGAAGCGGTTAGAGTTATAGTTTATTGATATCGTCGTTCTTTATCTTTTTTTTTCTCGAACTGACTACGGTATTGACCTAGCAAAGTCTTAACAGCTTCATTGGACTACTAAGGCGAGCGCTTAAGGCACTCAGTCGATTTTATTTGACATTTAGCTCAAGGGTGTACGGCACACCTCGGCTTGGTATGTTACCTGATGCATGCACTTCGCGACCTAAGATTTTTTTTATGTATCTTTTTTTTATTAACGTGGGGAAATCCTTTATGGATACGCCACCCTCTCGGGGGAGAGAATGGGTTTTGTCCGACTCACAAGGACTAAAACCCCACGGTGTACCGACAAGCCGTATTGTTGGGGCGGCAAGGGATTGAACTATGCTAGTCCCCTTGGATAACCGCCCCAACGGTCCGCCCGGCGGAAGGTGGCCGTCGGGCTCCTACCTAATAGGGAGACAGACTGGGTACACACCAGCTACCTCCCCTCGTCCGCCGGACCTGTGGACCTCAGGTCCGGCTACGGTAGTGGGAAGAGGTGGGCGTATCATTGCCTCCTTCTTTCAGTCCTCCGTTGGTGGAGAAGGCCACTCAGAGGATCGTCCTCGCGAACCCTCTTCGCCGCCTCCTTCTGCAAGATGACGTCCTCACAAAAGAACGCTATCGCCTTCCATGCTTTCTCGCTGCCAAGCATGACCGAGACCACACTCGTCAGCAACAAATCTGTTCCCACCGCCGCAGCTAGAACGCGGCGCTGTTCCTCCCACGCAGCAAACTCAGACAGAGTGTACTGCGCAGTGTCCTCCACCGCGCCGCACTCATGGCATGCGGCGGTTGGCTCTCTGCGACTGATCTGCTGCAGGTACCATTCGAAACAACCGTGTTCAGAGAGCATCTGCACCAGTTGGAACGATAAGGAGCCTCAACTTCTTCCTATCCGCTCCGGCAGGCAGCACAAATGCCGCCGCGGAAGCCACGGTGAGGTACCCCCTTATTGCCCTCAGTGCAACTATGCGCTGCACAGCGCGTAAGGCCCGTACATTAGCGGCAACGAGGGAGTCAGCCCACACCGGGGCTCCGTAGATGGCCATCGACCGGACGACTCCCATGTATAGTCGGCGGCACCCAGCACTCGGCCCTCTTATGTTGGCAAGCAGCCGGCCGACTGCCGCTGCCACCCCCAACATTCGCGGTCTGAGCCTCTCAAAATGGGGCTAGAACCACCAGCGCCCGTCCAGGGTGAGGTCCAGATACTTCATCTGGGTCCCCGTCATGATTCGGGCGCCCTCCACCATATTCCTACCTATAGAGAGGTAGACTGAGTACATATCAGCTGCCTCCCCTCGTCCACTGGACCTGTGCAATGAGGAGATGGGCCCCCCGACTCATCCTCTCAGGTTCGGCTACGGTGACAGGAGGAGTTGAGCAAAGCGACGCCTCCTCCTGCGGGTCTTCCGTTAGCGGAGACGGCCACTTAATGGGTTTGCTCCACAGGCCCTCTCGGCCGTCCCCTTCTGCGAGATAACCTCCTCGTAGAAGGAGGCCATTACTCGCCACCCCTGTTCGCTGCCGAGTATGGACGAAAAGACACTCGGCAGCAATAAATCTCCCCCTACCACCGCTGCCAGCATGCGGCGTTCCACCTCCTACGCAACACACTCGGAGAGAGTGTGCTGCGCGGTATTTTCCTCAGCACCGCACTCGTGACAGGCGGTGGTCGACTCCCTGCGCGCGATCCGGTTCAGGTACCACCCTAAACACCCATGTCCAGTGAGTACCTGAACCAGCCTGAACGTCAGGGTACCCATCTCCTCTCCCAAACCATTCCCGCAGACGAGCGGACGACGTCCACGATGTACGTTCCGAAACGCGCGTCTGCCAGGTCCTGCATCCACCTTTCTATTACCCCCTCCCTCAGTTCCTTTCTTTTCCCTTCTATATCCCTGGGAGCCAGAGGCCCCCCACTATGTTTCCTCGCCGCCATATACCAGTTCAGTTCAGGATGACAGCATGCTACTTATAACAAAAGTAAGTTGGAAACCGGGGCTGTATGGCATAGATTCAAAATAATAAGTACTCTAAAAAAATTTGGCAACAAAATTAAATATACAGACAAATTTTAGAACTGGTAAAAATTGGAATAATTTAAACACTAGGAATAACTCAAACTAAATAAACAAAAATTGAATAAGTACACTATAAGCTAAAATCAACGTCCGAGGACAAAAATCAAATTAAAATATATCTAAAGTACTATAAACTTAGTTGAAACAAATTTAATAAAATAAAGAACTAAAATTCAAACGGGAATAACCAAGCGAAATAGAAAAAAAAGAATTAAATAATCAAAAAAATTAATAAAACAGGACATATAAAAATAAGAAGACAAGTCATCATTAGGCCTTTGCATCTATAACAGATGATTTAAGTAGCATTCTGGCGGCACTTTCGTGAATGACTAACAAGGCCGATCCGCGAACGAATCGCTCGGCCGCAAATTCGGCAAGTATGTACTTCTGCACCCCGAGGTGGACGGGGGTAGGAGGCCTGCTCGTGACGCCTCATGCGTTTTTCTTCCAATTGCCGAAACCAGGTCGTGTCGTGCTTTGATTGGCCTTCGTGAATTAGGCGACACCATTTAGCACGGTCCATAGCGAGCTCCTCCCATTGGCTGCTTGGGATGTTGAATGCAGCCATGTCACGTTTAGTGCAATCCTTAAAACGAAGCATAGGACGGCCAACAGACCTCCTTGCATGTGCAACCTCTCCAAGCAGAATTTGTCTTGGCAAACGAGTACCTTCCATTCGATGCACGTGCCCTAACCAACGCAGTCGTCTCTTTTTGAGAATAGCAGTTATGCTAGGAAGCTGTACCTTGTTCAGAACGGACTCGTTTGTCACGCGATCTTTCCACGTTATGCCTAGTATACTTCGAAGACAACGCAAGTGAAATGTGTTCAGACGGCGTTCCTGTTTTGCGTATGTTGTCCAGGTTTCCGCTCCGTACATAAGCATACTTAGGATACATGACTGGTAGATAAACACTTTTGTTCCCACAGTAAGATGTCTATTATCCCAAGCCCTCTTACGAAGTTTACCGAACGTACAGGCTGCCTTACCGATGCGGGAATCGATCTCTGCGTCAAGCGACAGATTGCTCGATACTTGCGAGCCCAGGTAGCAAAATTTGTTGACTACCTCTAAAGGTGTGCCGTTTAGTAAAATCCTTGGTTGTTCTGGACACCCCTGCGCGAGAATAACGGTCTTCTTGACGTTGATGGACATTGAGAAGAGATCGCACGCTTTAGCAAATTTGTCCATTAGGCTCTGAAGCTGGTTTTGACCGTGGGCAACGAAGGCAGCATCATCAGCGAAAAGAAGACTGTCTACAAATAAATCCTCTCTAAAACGCTTAGACCTGAGTAACGAGATGTTGTATAGCCTACCATCAGACCGCGTGTGTAGGTGGATGCCTTGTTGTTCTGCCCCGAAAGCAACCTTTAAGACTACTGAAAAGAATATTCCAAACAAGGTAGGAGCCAAAACGCAGCCTTGACGAACGCCACGACGCACTTCAAAAGATGCTGAAGCATTACCATTATGAAGTACTGAGGCTTTCATGCCCTCGTGGAATGACCGCACTATCTTTAGGAGTTTCGGTGGGCATCCAATTCTAGGAAGGATAGAGTATAAGCCTTCTCTGCTCACGGTATCAAAGGCCTTGTTCAGGTCTACAAACGCGACAATAAGGGGGGATTGTTGCTCTCTACACTTTTCTTGTAGCTGTCGAAGTGAGAATATCATGTCGACAGTTGACCGTTGGGACCTAAAACCGCACTGCGCCTCAGGGTATATGCGATCAGCAATCCTTTGCAGTTTGACCATAACGGCTCTGGCAAAAGCTTTACCGACAATGCTAAGAAGGGATATTCCACGATAACTGTTGCAGTCACCACGGTCACCTTTGCCTTTGTAGAGAGTGACGATGTTAGCATCGCGCATGTCCTGTGGCACATAGCCTATATCCCAACATTTGGCCAGGTGGTTGTGAAGGGTGGGGAGGAGACACTCAAGTTTGACAATTTCGGTGGTAATATTGTCTTTACCTGGACTCCGTCCGCATTTGAGCTGCTTCACAGCTAGATGAAGCTCTTCTACCGTAGGTGCGGCATCTAACTCGTACCAGGTCGGCAGTTTCGAGATAAGTTCTATTATTTCTGGCTGAAGATCTACACGATGCGAATAAATCCCTGTGTAATGTTCTACCCATCTAGCCATCTGACGACTACTGTTTATTATGACGGAGCCGTCAACTTCTTTGAGAGGTGCCGTCTTCTTTGGAGTAGGTCCAAGAGCTTTTTTGATGCCTGCATAAACTCCACCAATATCCCCCGCATCAGCACACACCTGAATGCTATGGCATAGCTCGATCCAATATGCGTTTGCAAAAAACCGAGTGCTACGCTGAAGCTCGGCTTTTGCCTGCGCGAGTTCCTTACGCTCCTTATCAAGAGGGTTGAGGCGGAAATTTAAAGCAGCTTGGCGTTTGGTGTTAATTAAGGGAAGTAGATGCTCTTGATTGTCGAGAAACCAGTCTTGAGTGCTTGCTTTTTGGTATCCAAAAGCTTTGCCTGCAGTGTCAGTCAAAAGAGATTTAATTTTCTCCCACTCGACTTCTACCGATGCCGAGTTGTCCCAGGTTAAAGCTTCTGCTCGAACCAAGGCTTCAAAGGATTCCACTGCCTTCACATTTCGGATCGTGCAAATGTTAATTCTTTTTCGTTGAAGTGGATTGGACGAATGGATTCTCTTTGGGACAAGTCGAACCTTGGAGACAACAAGGCTGTGGTCACTATCGCAGTCAGCGCTGTGAAACGTGCGGGTGTGGAGTGTTTCTCGCAAATCTCTCCTTCTAGTAAGAGCGAGATCTAGTTGGTGCCAGTGTTTAGATCGCGGATGCATCCAAGTAACTTTTTACATCAATTTGCCTCTGAAGAAGGTGTTGGTTACACATAGCTGGTATCTAGAACAAAATTCTAATAGTCGTTGCCCATTAGCGTTTAGTTTGCCTATGCCGTGTACACCGAGACATTCGGGCCAAGCTGTTATATCCTGACCGACACGAGCATTAAAATCACCCAAGATATGCAATCTGTCAGTTGTCGGTACTGCACGCACTGTTTCTTCGAGTTGGTCGTAAAATTGATCCTTGGTCTCAGGTGTAGAATTAAGCGTCGGTGCATAAGCGGAGATTAAAGTGGCGAAGCCGCTTTTTGTGTTAAGACGCAAGACCATGATACGCTCAGACACAGCCCTAGGTATTTCGATCGCACCAATTAGATTATTACGAACTGCAAAACCCACTCCGTGTTCTCGTGTTTCTTGGGCACTCTTTCCCTTCCAATAAAAAGTGTAGTTAGCTTCACAAATAGACCCTTCATCTTCGATCCTGGTTTCTTGCAAGGCTGCAATATCGATATTAAGTCTATTAAGCTCAATATCTATGTTACAGGTTTTGCGCGGTTCTTGTGCGCAATTTGAGCTTCGGCAGGTGTTCGCGAAGCCCGTCCTCATAGTTCGGACGTTCCATGACGCGAAGCGCATGTAGATTGCATTTTTATAAGTTTTTAAGTTTTTCCTTTTAGCAGGTGACTTAGATCACAGCATCAACGTCCAGCTGTAGAGCTAGTGCTCCGTTCACCCAGACGGAACAAGTTGATGCTGAGGCGGATCAGTACCTTATTGATCGGGGGCTGCCCGACTTAAGCAGGCGGTAACTGATCAGTGGACCTACGATGGATCCTCCTACTGTCAAGAGTGGCCCCTGGCGCCAGCACTTACGCCTATGCGTGCCAGCTTATAACCGGTGACTGCCACTCCCCGTGTTGTTTTACACTTGCAAAGCAGGTGAGCGAAGTGACCTCTTCGCAGATGCTACTGCGCCCGGGACAGACGACTTTATGGCAACACGAGCTTGCCCAGTACCCGTGCCACCCTCTCCTCCTCCCCAGCAGGGCCCACAGGAGAGACAAGTCAGTACATGTGGTGCTGGTTTGGTCGCAGGTACCTAGCTCATGCTTAAGCGGAGGCACCGTTCCGGGTTTACTATCAGTTTTCCTTCTATTTAGAATCTACATGATGGTGTCTGATGATTGTGAATAACAGCGTTTATAAAGGACTAGCAGGTTGGGACGCTGTTTTCCTGTAAGCCCAACAAGGCGGGGTTTAGGAAAAGGAAAAAGGATAAGGATACTACTGTCACGGAAAGTAGAAGAATGTGACACTAGCAGCTAGAGCAGTCCGGGGTCGCGTACCCGTAGTGAGCTCGGTCAGCTATTGTACAAATGACTGATCGATTCACCCTCTGGACAAAGACAAGTAGTAATTTACAAAATAGGAGTCAAAATCAACATATAATTCAATAACAAGTTTTAAATTAATCCAAAAATACAAGTTTAAAAATCAACCAACACGGCAAAGGTCTCTGGTCTCTGGGAGCTAAGAATCCCAGTTACAAAAAAAAGCTAATTATTCATAAATAAATGAGTTCTTGGAACATACATTATGTGTACCAAGCATACATACCTTAACAACTCTTGCATATATTTCGTATCGGATAATTTTCTAAACTATTTCTGTCCGGTAGCAGAAAAAGTAAAATTCTTCCACTTTTATGTGTAAGCGTGTTTGCGTGCACGTGTATGGAGGTGATATGTGTAATGTTGTTGCAGTGATGTGAGATTTTGTGTGCGTGTATCACGCGAGCAGCGTACTCAAGGGCTCCACGCAGAGGGAACGAACCTAGGCTTGAGCCACTGCCGAGTTGTTCTTTATCGCTAAAATAAACCATGTTGTTACCATAATGAAACGCGATACTAGTTGTTTAATACTAAATCATAGTTCTATAAAATCATTGAAGAAAATCGTATTCGATATTCCACCTGCATGTTATTATCAAGTAATATAGTTAAATGCACATAATAATAATTATAAGTATTTAAAATTAGCTAACCCGTGCCCACTTGGGCGGTTATAGGCATTATCAAGCTCTACAACTTTTCTCTAGATCGCAGTCATATGTCTCTCATCGTTAAGGAAGCGTGCGTAAGAAACGATTTCGTTCGATCGGTTTTTCTCTGACTTAACATATCCGATAATACCACCAAAAAGTCTTTTCATTTTTTTGGTTAATGTAGGTACTGATAAATAATGTGACTTTCTATTAGTAAAATAATTTTTAAAACCTGATTAGTAAATCTAGATATTACCCCCTACAAAGTCACAAGCTTTACCTCTTTATTATATAAGTATAGATAATCAAGCACAATAAATTTTACGTCAAAGGATTATGTATCCTTCGAATTAGACAGGTTGAATTTATAAAAAAAATCTCAACTTTATATATTTCGACGAATAATATCAATATGAATCTATGTACTGGAAAAAATAGCTCTATTACAATAATTTAATAACTATTATACTTTTCGAAGTTATTTCATAGATATAGTATGCGTAATATACGAATATCGGTTGATATACAACTCGGGTCATGACCGATGATCTGTCCATATTTCATCGGCCATTTAGCCATGATTCAATGCGTGTACGATAAGGGATTCCGATCGTCGCTATGACGATGCCGGCTATTGAAATATGGTAACTCTCTATCCACTTTATAACTCTGTGTAAATAAAAAGTATTATAGATTCAGTGTATATCACAACGTTATACACGAATTAATATTGCTTTTCATTTGACGTGATTCATTTGAATACTGCATGTTATAGATTTTAATTTGTCCTAAGAAAAATTCCAGAGTCTATTTATTTTGATACTACGATATATATTTATGACGAAATTAATTATTCTTTATAATAAACACCAACTTTGTCGAAATCGGAGCTTACGAATTATATATAAGTCTAGCACTAGTCTCTAAAAAGGAATATATTATTTGCTTGTGAGAACTGTTAGAATAAGGGTATATGTTTACATAGAAAATACATTTAGTTATCAAGAACGGCTTTGTCGACTGGCACTTTAAGATTAAAGACAACAGCCACTTCAGAACATAGTAAGCAATACACTTTGCTTAATCAACACATATAATATCTTAGTAGAAACAATACGTAAGTCGGATATTTACAAACAGTATTTACACATTATTGATAACTTATCTCGTAGGTAGAGCTACGCTGAAGCTATTACTGGTTTCAACATGAATAGGCCGGCTCGCCCGGTGTAGTGTCACCATCTCACAGAAACAGCGACGTGAAGTAATAGTTCTTGCGTAGTTGCATTTCGTTCGGTCAGTGAGAGCTCCAGAGGCCCACCTCCCCTCCTCTCTCTCATCCCTCCTCCACTGCACCAACAGGCAATGCACTTGCGACTCCCCTGGTGTTGCTAATGTCTATGGACGGTGGTGGTCACTTTAACATCAGGTGACCCACCTGTTCGTCTGATTCCTATGATATATAAAAAAAACCTAGCTTTTGCCCGTGGCTTGACTCATGGTATATGTCCATCAATGTTTGTATGTACTTTCCTTTGGGATTAGTAATTTTTTTCTGGATGAAATGTACGCTGTGTCCTTTTCTGTACCCTGAGAACGTATTTGCAAAATTTCCTTTTGACCAATTTAGCAGTTGACGCATGACAACGTAACAAACTCTCTGTCGCATTTATAATATTAGTAAGGACAGTACGTTTTTAACGCCATATATAATTTTAATCTGTCTCGCTCGTAAATTGGTTTCACGCATATGAAATTATATCGCACAATTCCCTAGAAATTTTCCATGGAATAGAAACTATTTTATTAAATTATATTTGCGTTGAATGTTTTAGAGTGTATTTGTTATAATAATATAAATACGGTATTCATAGCTGCTTCTTAGTAAAACGAGACTCGTTGTTATGATGTTAAGTCTATGTAAAATGTTATTGGATTCTTTAGTAATATAATGCTAAAGTTTAAAAGAATTTGGCATTTCGCAACAATCTCACGTGACGTGGAGTTTTTTTTTTTATGGAAGCACGATATAGTGACTGCACTATGTCTGATGTTAAGCATAGTACAATCCAAAAGCATCGGCAACCACCGAGAGACAGATTATCCATCGCCGGTCGCCGCTTTTTTTTTCTCGAACGGACTACGCTATTGACCTGGCAAAGTCTTTACAGCTTCACCTGACTAACCGGTCGCCGCTGTCATACCGGCCATAATGACGAAAGTCACTCGGTACTGGATATGCACAGGCTGATCCCGAAACGCGACGCGCAGAAGCGAGTCACTATGACGGGTTTTTTCGCTATATGCATGGTGGTTGCGACCCAGTCGGGCTGTAAAACCCTACCACCCCGCTTTCGCCATTGCCTCGTTCGTTATTCAGCAGGGTGCACCACGTGCAGGTGAGGTTGGCTTGGGTGTCTCAAGTCTTAAGATGTTACTCGACACCCCTTACACCCCAAGCTAAGCTAAGCTTCTGGTTGGGTATTAGACAATACCCTAGCATCGTGTTATGGTTATGTCATATTTTCTTCAGACTTATTAAAGAGTTTTATATTTTTGTATTTTATAAGTAACTAGCGGGCCAGGTGGACGTTGTCCTGCCATGATAATTTAAAAAATCCTAAAATTTAACCGCAGCGCTACCAACCGGTTCAAATTGTGAATCTAAACCTGTGTCAGATCCATCTAACACAAAAAAAATGTCATCTAAATCGGTCCAGTCGTTTAGGAGGTGTTCAGTGACATACACACGTAGAGAATTTTAGAAAAGTTATTTATAAATATAAGAATAATATGTTTTTACTTATAATATCATCACGGTGGCTTGTCGACGCTATTCAGCATTGCTTCAGAATACGGATAAATACAGTGATTTGATGATGATTTCCATAAAGTAATGCCATTATCGAGCAAATTTCATGTTAATAAGAAACAAAAAAGGCTGAATGAAAATAAGTTACTAATATGCAGATATCTGAGTAGATTTTTTAATATACAAATATTATATCAACAGTTAATAATCTATACATTATAGAGATGCCCCTCTGTTCGATGATTTGAAAGGTTTAAGCGGACACATCGTATCAGTGGGGTGTGGACGCGACGGGGTCGCATCTCCCACAAGAGACACTTTCCGCCACATCAGTTTCGTTTCATTGCACACAGTGCGCCCATTATTCATGAACCTCTGGTATCTCTGTTATGTATCTACACATCGTTAATAGGTGGATTGGTAGCGATGGTTATATTTCATTCCAATCAATTTTTTACCGGACCGGATTACGGTCTTGAGTATTAATTATTTACATATTCAAAATAATAATTCTCATTGTAAATATTGTAATTTCGTCAATTTTGTGCATCAGTACTGTATAGAATAATTGTATCTAAGTTAAACCATACGGTTTAAATTCCGTATAGATTATACTTTACTAACATAGTAACATGAGAGTCATTCTAAGAATAACTGCTAAATATTATATTAACTTTTAATAAATCTGAGCAATGCAGTGTGTAATTTAATGAAAAATAAAGGACTAGTAGATAACAGAATTAAATGTATATAAATATTTATTAAAACAATCGTATTTATATACTGAAACCATTTTGGCAAAACTAATATTATACTTGTATTTATATTTTTTTAAATGTAGAGCTGAAGACTAAATAGATAAATAAATAGGTAACTAAAATGTGGTCTTTGAAAAAGTTTCACAAAGTGGTCTAAACATGAAAAGTGATGGTTCATCTAGTTTATTTTTTATATCTTTGAATAACATAACAGTAAAAAAGTAGTTCAGGTACGTAAATAAACCCCTGTGCAATGAGGTTACTAATGCATAATTTTATTTTTAATTTTGATAGCACTGTAAATGCAATTAAATAATTTCAAACAAGTTCTGTACCACAATCGAAAAAAAAAACATACAATATCTTGAGTTTTTGTAGTGTTAATTTTGCAAAAGTTTAAAAAAACCTCAATAACGCTGAAAATTAAAAAAAAAAACTTATGGTCGAATTTCGACTACTAATCTAACCGTTCAGTCCTATATTATTATTTTGCAACATACTACTACACTGGCATTATTACGCGCGACTTCGTTTGCGTGGTATTTTCAAATATTTTTTTTCGGTGTAAAAGTACCCGTGGGAGCTTTCTGTACTGGGCATTGCTTATCATATATTACTGTAACATATGGCGACAAAACAATATACGATGTATGTGAGCTGTGAGGCTTCGATATATATACTGTACAGAAATATAACAAAATTTTAATAATAAAAAATTGATGCTACATTGTGATATAAATAAAATCATAATATATGTCATTACATATATATGAATTAATAGAAGAAGCGACCCTAAACTGTTAAGTCTGAACGGGGAGGCTTGTAATTTAATTAATGTGTCCTTTTTAAACAATGTTACTTGTGAGTGTGTTACATATATTTATATGTAAGCATAATTCTGTTAGAAACTGTTTTTACAGTAATGTGTAAAGTTTTTTCTTACTAGGTCAAAGGGAGAGCTATGTGTGGGAACTCGCATCTCTAGAAGAATACGTAAATATTTTAACAGCAACAGTAAATTACCTTTATGTGGAGATCAGGCTTTTAGTACTATTGTTACTTCCATGTTCTTTTATATTTATTATGTATTCGTCCGAAATTTTGCGAGAAAAATACTGCACACATAATTAGATACATTTGGTATATAAAGTAATATGGAATGGTTGTTGACGTAGTCGGTAATAATATTACCTTCTTCATTTAACATTTTGATTATTATTTCCCAGAGTAAAAATATTTTGCAGATTCCATCTTAACATTAATACCTCTGTACCATTTAAATGTTGATATCTATAATATGTATAAGTTTAGAATTCATTTATATCTATAAGTTTAGAATTCATTTATATACAAGATGCACAATAAACGGCTCAAAACCGTCCGCATGAAGTAAGTGCACAATGCGCGCATTTCAAACAATCTTTCGTCACTCGTGTGTATGGACTTTTTGTACACTGCTTTGTAAAAGCAACTTTAAATAATTCGCGTAAGGTGGAATTTGCAAAAACATGAGTTTATAGTATATCTATAACTAGTTAGGTATATCGGTGAGTTTTTGGGGACAGTTATGAGCGTTTCTTTTATTCAAGACTGTGCATCTTAGGTATATATCAATGTTAGAGTTCCATATATTTTTATTGGTTATAATAATGTTTTCAATAAATATATATGAAATTCCTAGTACATTGATATTTAGAAGCAAAGATAAGCAAGAGGTATTCTATACTTAATTAGTTAAAATCTTGTTATGGTAACGCAGAACAAAAATAAGTTAGAACGATATCAGATGAGGTACAGAATATTATTTTATATGAAAATTATAAATAAAGATATTGTAAATATCTGTAAACTAATTATTTTACTTGTTTGAATTTTTTCCGTCATTGTCTCATAATTTTATAAACTGTGTTGATTACTTAAGATCGAATACAAACAAATGTGTCCACGATATAACAATGTTATTGTAGAAATAAGGCATAAAAATAAATAACTTGTTCGCGATACAGCGTATTATCAAAAGAAAATGAAGACTATATTGTATGTACATCATAACGCTAAATCACTTCGCTTTAGTGATTCGATTACATGCGAGGGTTATTCTCGACAAATTATTACCATTGGAGGTAAAATAACATTGACTTAGGATCTATTTATATGAAAAAAGATTTAATCTAGGTTTTAATAAAGTTTAGTTTGATTATTTTGTGGTAAGAAAGAGATAAAACAGAGCATACATTCGACCATATATGTGTGTGAGTGATTTTTGGAGTCCTTAATAACACACTGATAATTAAAGTCATCTGAACGTATGAAGTCTTTTCTTTTTTTTTTCAAACTGACTACGCTATTGACCCAGCAAGGTCTTAACAGCTTCACCGGACTACTAAGGCGAGTGCTTTTGGCACTCAGCTGATTCTATTTGGGCAACTAGCTGAAGGGTGCACGGCACACCTCGACTTGGGCTGTTGCCTGATACGTGCAATTCGCGATCTGTCTGAGCTGACCTAAGCTAACTATTCATACATATATGAGTTGTTGGAGCATTTACATATGTGTACCAAGCATACATACCTCAACAACTCTTATATATATATCGTATCGGATAATTTTCCAAACTATTTCAGTTCGATAAGGGAAAGAATCAAAACCCTTCGACTTTCATGTGTAAGCGTGTATGCTTGCACGTGCGTGGAGGTAATATGTGTACTGTTGTTACAGTGATGTAAGATTTTGTGTCACCGTATCGCGCGAGCAGCGCACTCAAGGGCTCCACGCCGAGGGAACGGACCTAGGCTTGAGCTGCTCTCGAGGGGGGCCTAATCTGGTGTGCAGGAGCGAAATTTACCCCCAGACCACGGCGGCGTGATCTGTGGTTACACGGGCGTGGAAATAATTTAAGTGTATCTTCCTAAGTATAAGCTATAATGATCGAGATGAGTTAAACACACAATGTTTAGTTTGTTTGTACAATATGTTTTTATACATTCCGGCGCACAAATTTTAGATTTTTTTTTAAATAAAAAGATCAACAAATATACTTTATATCTTGTTAATTTAGATGTACACTGAAGGTTTGGATGATCCTGAGTTTTAAATGAAATAACATTTCTAAGCAATCTTTAACTGAAAAATATGGCTTTAATCACAATATTAGATGAGATTACAGTTGGTACGAGACTTTATAGGCAATATTCAACAAACTTGAATATGCATAATATCGTATATTGGGCTTCTAGGAGATATTTTATTTTAATGTAGGACTGAACGCAACATGTTAATTTGTACGATCAATTGTATATTAAGTCTCACGAAGATATATATTATGCATTTATAAAATATTTTTTGGATTACCACTCGTTAAACATAACTGTTACGTGTTATGTATATAATGTGCTTTATTTAGAACTAACTGTGCCCGCGACTTCGTCCGTGTGGTATCTTACGTAAACACACTGATAATTAAAGTCATCTGAACGTATGAAGTCTTTTCTTTTTTTTTTCGAAATGACTACGCTATTGACCCAGCCTGTTTTAACAGCTTCACCGGGCTACTAAGGCGAGCGCTTAATGCACTCAGCCGATTTTATTTTGGCAACCAGCTCATGGGTGCACGGCACACCTCGGCTTGGCTGTTGCATGCAAAATCGCGACCTATCTTAGCTAACCTAGCTAACTATTCATATATGTATGAGTTGTTGAAACGTATATGTGTACCAAGCATACACGCCTCAACAACTCCTCCATATATTTATTATCGGAAAATTGAGAGTTTTTCAGTTCGATAAGGGGAAAAAGTAAACCCTTCCACTTTCATGTGTAAGCGTGTAAGCGTGCACGTGTGTCGGGATGATCGTGTAGTGTTGTAGCAGTGATGTATATTTGTGTGTCACCGTATCGCGCAAGCAACGCACTCAAGGGCTCCCTACCGAGGGATCGAACCTAGGCTTGAGCCGCTGCCGTGGGAGGCCTAATCGGGTAAACGTATGAAGTCCTACTCGTACTCTTACTCACCTACTTTTCTCTCGTATCTACACCGCGTCAGCAATAAAATTATAATAACTTTTTAAAAAGTGGACCGATTTTAATGAAAGGAAGACTAATTATTTTCAAAGTTATGCTTTACGATTTATGTGTGGTTTTATTGTGAACTCAGTAGAGGTATTGCTGAGGAGCAGTGATGCGTGTTTATACAAACAGACAGACATTTTAAAAATGATTGAAATGGATTTCATTACTTAATACTAAACACCTACAATAATTTTCTTCGCGAAAAGCGAAAAGTACACATGTTAGATATACATTCTTATTATATGTATAGATAATATGATAATGCGTATGTTTACTACAGTTATTGATTAAACATCTGGTTGACTAAGTAGTATGGAATCGTAATGAAGGGAAACTGAAGGAGGTTATTGTTCGTGCAAACAGCAGTCCGATAGTTCGTATTAACTTTACGCGAACGGCTGTTTGCGTTTCACTCTACAACGATTCAGCTTACATGATCCCCTTTTCCTAGTCTCAATAAGAACTATAGTAGTCCTAAGACTAAGGGCTGTAACTTGTGATTAGTGAACCGGAACGTTTCGTGTGCTAATCTTTTGACAGTATCATTAATTTAGATTATTGATTAAATTCAAAGTACCTGGATGACCGAGCCTAGCTCGATTCTTTAAAAAACATTTTAAAAATTAAAATAAACTGTTAAAATAAAAATTAGCATTTTTAATTTTAAAAAATATATTCTAAAAATTTACCTCTTCTGCTGTCACTCGGCTTTGAACTGGGGTTACACGGATTTTCGAAGCAACCGATTTTCATCTGAGCTATTTTTGTTTTGACAGTGGCGGCGAAATTTACCTTTATATTCTAACTATATTTTTTCATTGCCTAAAAACCCAGTTAAAAAAGTTTTCTATGAATAAAATCTAGCTAGATTGATTTATCGTCTGCGAAACGACCTATATCCTAAGTTTCACGGAAATAGATGACGCCGTTTATGAGATCCTTAATATATACAAATATAAAAAATACAAGAATTGCTCGTTTAAAGATATTAGATTAGATTTCAATTGTCTAAGAAAAGATGGCTAGGGCTCTTAACCAAATCAAAAAACACTTTGTTTAACTTAACACGATGAAAAACAATCGTACCGGTTTGGAAAAACCCAGTCGAGAAGAACTGGCAAGAAAAACGATCTGGTAGATATTTTTATTTTATCTATATATATATATATATTTATTATTACTATAGAAATAATTACGGTGTAGGCACTGATAGTGATATCACTTCTAGACGAGACTATAGTTCACTTAATGATCCAAAATGAAATAACCTTTTGAACCTTTTAATCAAGCATAAAATTTATAGACTTAAATTACAACCAGACTCGGGACAATAATTATTGTATCCGACAAATAATATATTTGGGGATAGAACTCGTAACATTCAACGTTTAAACCACTGTGCAGTTAATATTATGATATATGGTAATACATATTATGTTTAATACTAGCGTATCGTCCCGGCTTTCCATTTGTGTATTAATAATATGACCTAATCTTTATTGATTATTAATCTATACTGATATTATAAACAGGTAAAGTTTGTGAGTTTAGGACGTTGTTTGTGACGTTGTAGGAGGTAATCTCAGGAACTACTAGTCCGATTTGAACAGCTCTTTCATTGTTATAGCTCATTTATCCAAGAACATTATATGCTATAAATCATCACGGTAAGACCAATAGGAGCGGAGCACCGATGAAACATATTTCAAAATGGAGATTTTTTCCCCTTGAGAGCTTCAGCTGCGTGTTAGCATTAGCCCAAAGTAATTACGCGGACGATGTCGCGGCCAGGAGCTAGTTTATAATACGACCATTTAATGAATTAAAATGACGACTACATAAACAATTGAAAGTCAGTCTGTCAATCAGTCAGATCTCCTATTGTCTTTAGATTTTTGACTACAATTTTTCACTCTTCCGTACAATTTTTGAAATATTGTCCTTCACACAAACCTTGTCCTGACAATTATACACACACAAACAAGATGATTTCCCAAATGTATGCAACTATAGTAAAGTATGAACTTAAAATAGATTCGGCAACCCGTAGTCCGGTGAAGCTGTTAAGACCTTGCTAGGTCAATAACGTAGTCAGTTCGAAAAACATTCAGCAACTGATTTTTGAATATACACTAGCGGACCAGGCGGACGTTGTCCTGCCTTGATGATAAAAAAAATCTAAAATTCAACCGCAGCGCCACCTACCGGTTCCAATTATGAATCTAAACCATTTTCGGATCCACTGGAATACGCACACGAAATTTCATCAAAATCGGTCCTACCGTTTAGGAGGAGTTTAGTGACATACACACACACGTACAGAAGAAATTTATATATAAAGAAATATTTTATATGATATATTGTAACAAATAAAAATAAAGATAGGATTATGCTTAAAAAGAATATTTTCTGATAAATACCTACGAATGGACAGATATTGTTTACAAGCAATAACATCCGGCGGAATTTTATTGAATAACAAATAATAATAGAATCTGAAGCGTCGGTGATGCGAACGCTCGCAACGTTTCTCGTTATATCCTTTAGGGATATTTTGAGATTTCCACGAACTGTGCAGTGCATCGGGTACAATGGTCCTTTCTTTTACCCTGTTTGCGAGGACACATCCATTCGTAGTTTTTGTTCGGCTTCGGAACAGTTGGTCGCGCGGCACGTACGTTCGTTCGACGTGTACGCGCTTAGAATTCAATATCGTTATTTCACGTTGTCTTCGCTTTTGTATATAAAACAATAAACAATAGATACGTTGGTACAATGTATCTTATTTACTTATTATTATATCATATTAAAAACTAGCCACTGCCCGTGACTTCGTTGGCGTGGAATAGTTACTTTGGGCTATCGCTAACACGCAGCGCAAGCTCTCAAAAGGAAAAAAAAACGATTTTTACACATTCTTCATTGGTGCTCCGCTGTCATTGGCCTTAGCGTGATGATGTATTGTCTATAACCATCCTCGATAAATGAGCTATATAAAATTGAAAGAAATTTTTAAATCGGACCAGTAGTTCCTGAGATTACCCCCTGCAACCTCACAAACCCACAAACTCACAACGTCACAAACTTTACCTTTTTATAATATTAGCATAGATATAAATATACTATTACACAAGGGTTTGTATTGAGTTCTATATTTGTGCTTATATATATGCTTATAAGCTTTTAGAACTAATGTTATTATAACTACATATATACGTTATAAGCGCTTCGACAACGCCTAGATAAAATTTGGTTAGTAAGCTTATTTTTGACCACTGCCCGTCAATCCGCCCGTATCCGAGCAACATATAACTATTCCTTTTTCACCATCGATATTGAGAAAATGCCGTCTTACTTCTACATTTTGTGTGGCGTTACAATAGTACTTTACGTATGTGTGCGTTATTGTGTCATTTGTTTTGTCAAGGTATCATGTAGGTAACGTATTTTTAGTTTAAAATCATTGTTTGGAATCATTTTGTAATTCCTATTTTACACAAATATAGTACGTCTTTTATAGGTGGTAAAGCCACGTTGAAGCTATTACTGGTTTCAGCATGAATGGGTCGGCTAAGCCGGAGTAGTACCACCCTCTCACAGAAAACCGACGTGAAGTAACAGTGCATGTATTGTTGCGTTTCGTTTGTTCAGTGAGAATGCCGGATGGCCATCTCCCCCCTTCTCCCTCTCCTCTCTCCTACTTCCCCTTCCCTATCCCGTCCCCCAATACAAGCTGTCAATGCACTTGCGACTCCCCTGGTGCAAGTGTCTATGGACGGTCGTGATCACTTAACATCAGGTGACCCACTTGTTCGTTTGCCTGCTATGATATATATTTTTTTTAATATGCCCATATGCAAGATGCGTATAAAAATTGTATACTGGTATTTTATAAATCTTTACCTTAACACAGATTCCAATTTGGTTCAATTGATTCAAGAAGTTTAAATGTTCTCTTATGAATCTCGATATATTTAATTTAAAGGTGCCTTTGATAAACATCGACGATATTCTAACGACATATTACCTGTACGAATTTGTCTTTGTAATTAAAATATAAAACAGGAACTATGTAACGAGAGAATTGTTCATTGTCTATCGGATTTGGAATGGAATTTAAACGGTTTACGTCTAGTGCGCCTCGTAAAACGTTTATACGTTTACATAAAAAGGAGTTAATAAAATTAAACATTGTTTAACGCTCCGTTCCGTACAAACATATTGAGAATTTAATTATCCTGTTTCGAAAGATAATTAATTTTGTTAATACTACCTATCATAATTCGTAATTTCATGTTTGAATAGTTATGTAGCTACGTTCTATCAGGTTGTAACCTACACATCACGTAGCTCTGTTATTTTACATTGTTTTTGAGTAAAATCCATATGTTAGCGTTTCTCTACTATCTCAATAATAATAGTAATATAAAGTTTATATCACAATATGTACTTTATATTTTGTTAGTTCTCTGTATTTTTATTGGAACCGCTTCTATTTGATGTGAGAAGCGTTATTTTACCGTGTTTTATAAAAAATAAAAATTATACAAGGAGGCACATATTTATTAAACGGGCATAAAAACTATATTATATTAAGCTAGCGGGATTAGCAGACATTGTCCCATCCTGATAATTAAAAAAACTTTGATAAGTTATATTACTAAGCCTTTTTCACGAATCACTCTATTTACTGGTAAAAACGAAGAGAAAATTCGTTGAGTAATTTTTGAGCTTATCGCGAACAAACAGACAGACGCGGTAGGGAACTTTTTTTATAGTATGTTATGATAATAATAATAATACAGAAGTTTTAAAATCCCTTTTTAATAGTACAATATTAGATTATTTTTAATTACATTAATACATACATTATACATACATACATTCATACATTAATACATTCTGTTAATATGTTTAAATACCTACTTATGATATACATCAATGAGTCAAACTGCTTTAAACACAACTTGTTTAAACTTGTCCAGCGTCATTAATAAAACTGTACAATCATTAATAAAACTGTATACCGAAAAAGTGAGGATTAAATGATACTTTAGGTAGCTTTAGTGATCTATTTTGCACGCCCACGCCCACGTAACTGCAGATCACACCACCGTGGTCTGTTGGTAAATTTCGCTCCCACACACCAGACTAGCCCCCCTCGGCAGCGGCTAAAGCCTAGGAAAGTTTCCTCGGCGTAGAGCCCCTGAGAACGCTACTCGCGCGAATACAGTGATACAAAATCTATCACCACTGCAACAAAATAACACATCAGAGCCACACACGTGCACGTACACATGGTTACACATGAAAGTGGAAGGGTTTTATTTTTTTCCTTATCGAACTAAATTAATTCAGAAAAAACATTATCCGACACGAAATGCATATAAGAGTTATTGAGTTCAGTTCGAAAAACAAAAATCTATTTTGTACTATTTCTCTAGTAATTAACGTGATTACTCTTTAGTAAAGTAATTTACTATATTTTTTGGCAATTTTTATTTTAAACAGAATTTTTTTTGGTTAAAACTAAGGATTAGTACGTCATTTCAAACATAACAATATACATGTCGCGTGAAATAATGGCTGGTAGGCCGACTTCATCGCAACTTGCCACAATACGACTTTCCAAACCTTTCTCATTTTGTTTTTGTTCCGTTTCGCGTCGTCGTCGCGCGGCCCCAGATGTTCTTGCGAAAGCCACGGCTCATCTGCGGATTAGTACCCGTTAGGTTTTCCGACTACATGGCCTACATTATAAAAAGAAACTTCAGCTGCTTATGTTCTGACAGTGGTGGTTTAATGTTTATTTCGATAATATTGTTTGGAGTACGTCTTCTGTACAAATAAACTGATAGAGCTCCGTTATTATGAGCGCGTGCCTCGATAGTTACTAGAGAAATTCCAATTTTTTTTTAAATAAAATGTAAAAACCACAGACCGGTGATGCTCAAACTTGAAACTGCTTGTGATGCACCACAATGCCGTTAGCCTATTATCGATCGACTCTGAAAGGCTGCAAGCATGTGTGGTATAAGATTGTCGTCTAGGTAGGTGTAGGTAAATCCAAATAAATGCGATAAAAGAAAGTGATGAGGTGTTTTTCTGGCCTAATTGTGAATTCTTAACCGTTTAAGTACTCTTGGCTTAGACACTTGGTTTTTATCTAAGGGAAGAATTATCGCTTTAGCTTCGTTTAATATAAAATTATTAAAGTTTTAAGAAGATACGATTTTTCCAAGTACTAAGCATTTAGCGATATGTTCTTTTGCCGTGGAGAAGTACGACAGGCGATGTGGTGTTTATTTTATTTTTCTACATAAATATATTATTAAGACAATAAATGACGTAGTCGAAGTCGCGGGTGACGGCTAGTACATACTATAAATAGTATTATAATATATAACCATTATATATCAATAATAATAATTAATTTAATACGTATCTTAGATATATTTAATGTAATGGTTATACCATAAAAATTTAATATCTTTATAACCCCTCTCGGCATAAAGTCCCGCTACGAACAGCATTGCGTTATTCTCACTAAGAAAATTACACAGAAATTTACATCACAAAGAATCCGCGGTGTCCCTAAACGTTTTTAAGTCGGGAATGTGAACCCGAATTGAATAAGTCCCATATTAAATTAACATCTCTCTCATTTCGTTTGTGAAGGTTTAATTGACAGAATCTATATATGAAACAAACACACAAAATAAAAAAAAAAAACAATGTAAAATAATTATGCTACGTCATTTTTTTGGATTAATTATTATGCTGGAAAATTTACATTGTTATTTCGAAGCCGCAGAACTCAAAATTACGCAATGTGATGAATTTGAGAGTAAATACAAAATAATGTATTTTGACAGCCAATTTTTGTAGTGGTTCTCTGTATCTAGATTAATGGATTAAAAAAACTGTGCTCGTTAAATTGCTAAATAAATCTCGCAAATCTGTATAACTATACCTTGCAATCATCAACATACAAACCGCATCAATCTTTTTGTCCTCTATGAACATAGTCGAAAGTTTGTGCGTGTTATAGGCAAGAATTTAATGCAAAACAAAATTAAAACATTATTATAGGAACACAAATTGTATCGATGTTATACATACCTATAATATAATAAGTCTTTATATTTCAATTAGTGTTCTGCACAACTCTATTTGGAGCGGTCAAAAAGTTTAGCGCGATTTGTAATTGAAGTAGGAGCGTTTCAACTTGACAAAATTGATAAAATTAATCATATTAGAACAATTATAATTTATACAATTATTTTGTTTTAAATAATACGTAACAAATTAGTTTATTCTTTTAAAACATATTGTATTCATGCGAAGCCATGTTGCAGCGCTAGTGTATTTGATATTGCAAAATGATCTTTTATCTCCGTTCGGTTAATCTCGAATAATTGTATCAATTATTTATTGTATTAACTAGATTTGCAACTGATACGAAATGACAATGTTGTTATTGACCCCGCAGGGGCTTCAACCGTTGAAGTTTCTATAACGATGCACTAAGTTTGCCATCCAGTTAGTTACTAGTTTGGTTCACAGTCCTATTGTGACACTGAACCGGCTTATTAGATATGCATTATTCTCTGGAATATATACGTATTGGATTGTTTTAACGCATCATAAGATACAGATACAATCAACTTTTGACTCTAGACAAATCTCTTAATATTATTAAGTAACGATTGTCTTATAACGAATATGAGATTAAAAACATTGTCTACAAATTAAAATAAATAGATTTCGTTGGCATTTTTGATGAACGATTTTCATTAAGCTTAATTTTGTACGAAAGCAAGTTCATAGTTTAGGGAACCATATTTTTTCTCACATAAATACACTATTAATTCCTCATACGAAGATATTCAAAACCGAAATTTATAAATATTCATTAAAATTCATAAGGGAAAAATATCTATTGTCATAGATAAATACAAGCGTATAAAAAAAGCGTTTAAACATACAAAATATAAACTAGTACAAAAAGATATGGCGTCAGCGTATTGCCGTTTTTGAAAACGGCGCTGATTTTCAGTCAGCCCTCAAATATCCGTCTGAAATACAAACAAACATTACTTTTTGCACACCCTAGTCGTGGACATAAACTTAAAATACACTACTTAAATTCTATTAATATTGTAACTAATTAGCCAAAACTAAAGAAAACTAATAAGAAAAGAGAGAAACGTTGCAATATAGAGTTGTGATAATGTGAATGCGTCAAATGTATTGATACACTACATATTTTGCAAATATGCACTAATTACTAAATACACCCTTCACTGAATCTACTTCCAGATTAATTCGGTTCGAATTGCTTCGTTCAGTTCAATGCTTCGTGTAATAAGTTCCCTAACCAACTCGTTTTGGTATAGTGTCCTCGATTAATCTACAAACATTGCTATAGATACGAAGTTCTAAAAAAATATAAGATCCAATTACGAAATTTGTAATAAAAATTTGTATAAAACAAATATATAATTGTTTGAATATATATTTGTTTAATTGTGTAGGAGGTAGAGCCACGTTGAAGCTATTACTCGTTTCAGCATGAATGGGTCTCACCCGGGGTATTACCAACCTCTCACAGAAAACCGACGTGAAGTAATCGTGCTTGAATTGTTGCGTTTCGTTCGGTCAGTGACAGTGCCGGAGGGCCACCTCCCTGTCCCTCGCCCCTACCTCTTCCTCTACCCCTTACCCTTTCTTTCCAAACAGGCTGGTAACGTATTTGCGACTCCACAGGTGTTGTAAGTGTCTATGGACGACGGTGATCACTTAACATCAATTGACCCGTTTGTTCGTTTGCCTCCTATGACATAAAAAAAATACCCATATATCTGTATATATATAAAACCGGCGTCAAATCCCTATTTCCTTATCTACAAGACAAAATAAAGATTTTCACTTTCTGACTGGAGTTTATCTATTTGATATATTGAATTTAGTAATTAACTGAATTACTCTTTTATATTAAAATATCCTTCGAATTAAAGGTTAACGAATAATCGGGGAAAATGTAGTCTTTTATCGAGGGAGCTATCAGCTATGACCCAGCAAACGAAGCGTGGGATGTCTGGCGAGTTGGTTCGATGACATCGTTAAAAACTCTGAACATGTCCAAATACAATTGGCACGTGATCGAGTACTGTGAACAAGGTATACTCCGTCCAGCGGTAGGCGAGTTTAAGTCGCGGATAATAGTTTTTATTTGCGATAATTTTATTTTTTACCATATAACAATGTTTACGGTACTTTTTAAACAAATATTTGCAGTGATATTATAGTAAAAAGTTTTTCTTAAATTGCTCCGGACGGAGAAGAACAGAGAGAGATTATATGTTGACGATAATGGTTGTTCGTATATGTGCCTGAGATGAACAAAGTCTAATATCGTTTAACCGATCATTAAACAGTAGGTATAGCTAACTGATTTTTCATGGAAAACATTTTTATACTATTCATCTTCTTTATATATAAATTTCTTCTATACGTGTGTATGTCACTGAAGTCCTCCTAAACGGCTGGACCGATTTTATTGAAATTCTGTGTGCGTGTTCCAGTGGATCCGAGAACAGTTTAGATTCAATTGGATCCGGTAGGTGGCGCAGCGGGTGGCTTTTAAGATTTTTTTAAAATTATCAAAGAAGGACAAAGTCCGCTGAGTCCGCTCGTTTTATTATAACTGGCACATATTCATCAATTTCTGTGCCATTCGACCGATCGCTGTGAAATTTTATATTTGAAAAATATTTAAAATTTGTGTACATATATTTGTAAACTAGCTGTTTCACGTGGCTTAGTTCACATCGAATTTAGCAAAAAAAGGTTTTTAACGTGAGACAGTGCATGTGAAGCGAGTTTGTTATTGAATACTGCTTTTTAGATTAATATATGTGTGGAACTCATTTTTATTTTTGAAATAAAAATATTTCAATAGCGAAAGTCCCGTTAAAATTGATCCAACAATTTCAGACATTAGGCGGAACAAAGTGAGAGACAATTTTTTTTTAATTGTTTTTTTTTTTTCTGTAAATGCCGTATATACTTTCATACCTATTTAGTAAGAAGCTGTTGTTTCGACGTTAAAAATAGACACTTCCCGTATTATTAGAACAAAGTTCAATACTAGTTTTAAGAAAGTTTGGTTACCTACGTATTAAATAATAAATGCACCACGCTCGCCGATCGCTGCCGAGACAAGTCGTGTTATCCTTTTTCGCAAGTCTAACCTAACCTAACCAAAGCGAGATAAAAGAGTAAGATGTCAAACGTCCAGCTAGAGCGGTGCATTTAATACGTAGGTTTTTTTTTTAAAGCGACCAATTGGCCCCCTTCGGCAGCGGCTCAAGTCTGTTCCCTCGGCGTGGAGCCCTTGAGTGCGCTACTCGCGCGACACCGAGACACAAGATCTTACATCACTGCAACGACATTACGCATATCACCTCCATACACGTGCATGCAAACATGCTTACACATAAAGTGGAAGGATTTTGTTTCTTCCCCTTATCGAAGTGAAATAATTTAGAAAATTATCCGATACGAAATATATATCAGAGTTGTTGAGGTATGTATGCATGGTACACATATATGTTCCAACAACTCATTTATGTATGAATAGATAGCTTACGTTAGCTCAGATAGGTTGCGAATTGCTCTTATCAGGTAACAGCCCAAGCCGAGGTATGCCGTGCACCCTTTAGTTAGTTCTCAAATATATTCGGCTGAGTAAGCACTCGCCTTAGTACTCCGGTGAAGCTGTTAAGACCTTGCTAGGTCAATAGCATAGTCAGTGCGAGAAAAAAAGACCAATACGTATTTTACTTTTTTGTTATAGCACTGTTCATTTTTATGAATTTCTGCAGATATATCAAGGCGTCTTATTCCACAAACTTCAACGAGACTCGACAAACAAATTCAATTAACCCTGGATGTAAACAATCTGTATCTGTGTTTCTAGTTATTTTTTTATAATTCATGGGTTTTTAACGTAGACCACTATTTCACCTGATGTCTTAGTCCAAGATGATAAACAAGTTAAATCTCAAGGGAGGAGTAGCTCTCAAGTGTAGCTCCTGGAATATACCTATTGATTCTTACCTTAAAATAGCGCCCTTATAATATAAACATAGCATATAACATTTCACAGAACAATTACCACGGTTTCGCTATTTCGTGCGACGTTACGCTGAATAATAATAAAATTCAAATTTTCAAATGCTAATTCAGGTCAACCCTTAATGGAGCTCATATGAATGTTAAACGAGTGAAACGGCGACGGTTCAGGATATAGCCCATCTATCGTGTAGATGAGTTACGTTCTTTATTCATGACGAAATTATTGATTTTTCATATGGCTATTGTTGAATTACAATGCTGATTTTGGGCATTTAAAATTCAGTATCACCATTATCATAGGAAGATTAAAGATGTACATTGTAGTAGATAAAAGCTATGGTTCTCGATTACATGTTCTAATTAATATTTCAAATGCAATTGTGTGTCTTTTTTTCTGGGTTTCGCCATCACGCCTTAACCAATCTTTCTATCATCATGCAGTTTTGTATACACGTTAACAGGAATACAGAAAAGAACATAGGTCACTTTTATCCTTACAAAGTGGTGTGTGTTTACGAGGAATATATCAAATCTGTATTGATGTGAGCGAAGCTGCGTGTAAGAGTCAGTATGTAATAGGCCTCATAGAGTACTTCATGTTACCAAGTGCTTGGGGAAAACTTATGGAAAAAAATTTATATGAAATCGTAAGTTACGTATTGATTTATAAAAGAATACAATGTACCTACAATCAAGATAACAATAAATTATTAACTTTTTTTTTATATCACAGGATGCAAATGAATAGATTGGTCACCTGATGTTAAGTGATCACCATCATTCATAGACACTTGGAACACCAGGGGAGTCGCAAGTGCGTTGTCAGCCTGTGTTGGGGCACGGAGAGAGGAAGTGAAGAAGAAAGGGGAAGGGGAGGGTAGGTGGGCCTGTAAAGCTGCAAGCACTGTTACTTCACGTTGATTTTCTGTGGAAGAGTGGTACTACCCCAGACGAGCCAACCCATTCATGCTGAAACCATTAATAGCTACAGCTTGGTTTTACCACATACAAAATTATACAAAAACCTGTCTCTGTTGCTAGTTTGGGAAACCCAATGCCATAGTGATTAGTTGTATTTATTATTCTACAGTGTTTAAAGGTAAGACAACAGTATATTTCCTTGTCTATAAAAATAAATCGGTAGCTTACAAAAATAATTTGAGCGATAAATATGACATTGCAACTGGGTTATGATCTGGAATCGATACAACACGTACATATTACACTGCGAAGTCCAATACTTATGAGAGACGCGCGCGCGGACTTTGTTTATGAGCCAACATTTCCCGGACACCGGCACAATAAAATATATACAATCATTCTATCGTATAATTTATAGCATCGTTTTATGAAGTGTTTTGTTACCTAGGTTCTCCCAATAAAACTGGGCGATTATTTGTAACCCCTTAAAATTGATTCGAATCAATACATATTATCTGCAGATGGCGCTAGGGATGTAACGTGTGTTTTTGTTTTACGTTTTCCAATTATCTATCGTGTACCCTTTTCCATTGAATCTTCGTGTGTTTACTTTAAAACCCCTCGTGTGTAATAATACAATTTATTGGATATAAAATATATTACGCAAATAAAATAAAAACAGGTTATAAAATTATTCCTATGAATTGATACTATTATTAAGTTTATGTATCTTTAGGAGATAATCCAGAATACTGATCTGATTTTAAAAAAAGTTTGTGTGTACGTAATGTATGTAATACACGCGTTAGAATTTATACTTCTATGAAGTAACAATTTAAAAATATTTCCAAAAATTTTATCCTTCCCCTTATTCTACGTTTGTAGAAAAAACGACATTAACAATAGAAAAAAGGTATTTAATACATTGAAAGTTTTAATATAAAGAAACAAAACATTGACTAAAGCTAACTTCAGGGTGTCGGTTTTTGTGATGGTGTGCGCGCGCATCCTAATAAAATAACTTCATGGTATCGGTTTTTCGTGACGGTGTGCGTGCGCATGATAAAATTTACTCTCATCATTTTTCCTAACGCGCCAAAAGAAGTATAACTTGAAGATTTCTTTCTCTAATAAAAAAATAATTCTTATTGCCAACTAGCTTCATTTGTATTTAAAATACAATCGTCTGATTAGAAAATATTTGTTTCTCACTATACTCAATTGGGTTGTAACATAATGCAATTAACATTCCAACAACATATTTACCAGTGCCATGGTGATAACCAAAAAGCGTAAATTCGATCCACCCAATCTGTATTTAAACGGCACCAAGATAAACCTGGTGAGCGAGATAAAGATCCTGGGTCTGATTCTTGACAAAAAGCTCATCTTCAATCAACATATAGCGGCAGTCTGCAAAAAAGCAACAAACATCTACAAGCAACTAGCATGCGCCGCGAAGGTAACCTGGGGCTTGAATAGTGAGATAACAAGGGCAATATACGTGTCAGTAATAGAGTCCATCATCATGTACGCAGCAGCCGTATGGTCAGAGAAAACGCATCTCACCGGCATAGTAAAGCAGCTCAATGCTATCCAAAGAGGCTTTGCGCAAAAAGTGTGCAGGGCATACCGCACAGTCTCCCTCACATCAGCGCTCGTGCTATCTGGGTTACTCCCACTAGACCTGAGGATAAGAGATGCTGCAGCCTTATATAAGGATAAACGGGGACTATCACAGGACTATTTACCATCTGGGACAAATTTGGAGACGATTACGAACTTCGCGGAAAACCCACACCCAGCGGAACTGACTACAATCGAGTTTTCCCTGTACGAGAATCAAAACTCAACCAAACCTCAACCAAATCACCGGCACAAAAATTTACACTTATGGCAGCAAGATTGCAGGGGCAGTAGGAGCTGCAGTCAGTTACTGGGAAGGAAATAGAGAAACAAAATTCTCATAGCACAGCCTACACACAGCATGTACAGCATTTCAAGCAGAATTATACGCGCTCTTAAAAGCGACACAGATGGTCATGGTCAGTGGGGAAACTAGGGTTTCGATATGGAGCGATTCTAGATCAGCCCTAGACCTACTGAGTAACCCAAAACTATCGCACCCATTACAGAGAGCAGTACGAGATTGCATAGAAGAAATACGGGCAACTGACAGAGATATTCAACTATTCTAGCTAAAGGCTCACGTCGGAATTGCCGGGAATGAGCGAGCAGACGAGCTTACGAAATCGGCAGCGCTTAAAGGCGCATCTCACGACTACGACAAGATCCCAGTGTCTTATGTCAAAAGAAAAATCAGGGAGGAGTCAGTTCAGATATGGCAGGACCGATACAACTCCTCTACCACAGGCGCGATCACGAAGACTTTCCTTCCAGACATAGCTAAAGCTTACCGATTGACGAGAAAAGCGAAGTGGCCCTGTACCTGATGTTGACAGGGCACGGACGAATAGCAGAATATCTCCACAGATTTAAGCTAAAGGACGACCCAAGCTGTGTGTGTGACCCACAAGAGAGGAAGACAGTGTGGCACTTACTACTCGAATGCCCAAGGTTTTCGGCCGCTAGGCAGGATCTCCAAACACAATTGGACATGTCTTTTGACCTGCCAAACCTGCATGCCATCCTAGCAGAAAAGGATAGCAGGCCCACATTCCTTCAATTTGCGGAGAAAATATTCCAAATAGCGGCCAGGGCAAACAGAAACTGCACTCCGGCGCACCCTCTACAGATGCCCACAATATCGACCCAAAACCCTAATCTCAAACTCGGGCCTCAACTTACGCAATACTTGTCAGTGGGGCAACTACTGGCACACGGCGATAGAAGGGTACCAGGTATTAGAACCCGGGGGGTGGCACTCTTCATGGATAATAACTATGAGACTCTCGTTATAAGCTTCTGCACAGTAAGTCCCCGGAACCGCATTGCGATCTCGCTCGGTCTCGCCAAGCTGATAAACGGGAGCACATCTAGAATAGCAATGAAGCGAAAAGCCTTTAACGCTTTGCCCGTGACCATGGTAGCGGGTCTCACATGCAGGCTAGTGCGAATCAAAAACAAGATTATAGCACTGCTTGCATGGGCGAACAAAACGCCATTTTCATGGGCATGTATATTGCTATCCCGAATCGGTGACGTGTGATTAAGCGAACATATAACGTCTCGCAGGATCAGCGTCGACGCTATGGCAGTCGCATATGAGAAGGGGGAGGTAGCCGATTTATTGGGCCGCATAAGCGTATCGATGTATCACGAGATAATTGCCTACGAGAACAGAGGCGCTAGCCTAGGCTTCTTGTTACACGAAAAGTCTCCAGGTAAAAACCCTACCTACAGTACAGGGAAACTAACTTTCGACCTCGGGTACGTCGAACCAAGCGGAGCCGAATGATTACAGGCAAAAATTACAGCCGAACGAGCAGAGGCCACAAAAACATCAGGAGAAGGTGAACCACAGAAACAAATATCTTCAGAAATAACACAGATGATCATGTCTCAATCTCATAAATATACTAGTAATAAACAGCAGGAAGCAATAGACCGTCTTCGGAGGAGAGCTGCAAACCGACCAAAACCGCTGCCATAGAAAACCAGATCGGACATGGGGCAAGTCATCTCACCCATTCAAATTCCTGTCACAAGACCACTGGATCACATGGAAAATGCTATACTCAAATTCAAAGCCATACTCGAAGCCACAATTAAAGACAACACACTTACGTGTAGACAAATTCTAGAGGCCCACCATCTGGGAATCGTGGCCTTGAGAGATGCTAGATCAGAGGAAGCGGAGGCGGCTATCTACAACAACGACTCTGCCCAAGTCATAGCAGGAGTAATGACGGGCAGCTACATGACCGCTTACAATTCCACCAGTGATTTGGTACTAAGGAAAGAGAACGAGACACGGAAAGCACCTCAGCCTCAGATATTCGAAGCGCCTCCGGAGTATTCAATAGTAGTAGTCGCTCAGTGCACAAGAATCATGCTGGAGGAAAAAATACTCGATAGGGTAAAAACTTCCTCGATGGTTCTAAATCCAGCAGTAGTGGAAAGCACTAAAACGACACCTAAGATCAGATGGACGAACGGGGTTCCCGGCTGTGGAAAGACTACGTGGTTGATTAAAAACTTCTATGTGGAGAGGGACGCTGTAGCGACTACCACAACCGAAGCGGCAAAAGACCTACAGGAGAAACTGGTGCAGGCACACGGCAAAAAAGCAGAAAAGCGTGCGCGCACCATGGCGTTTATATTGGTGTATGGTTTCAGAGAGCATAAACGTCCAAGGTTAATCGTGGATGAGGCTCTCATAAACCATTTCGGGGCAATCCTGACTGCCGGTCGGTTGGCGGAAGCAAGCGTAATTTTCCTCATTGGAGATATCAACCAAGTACCCTACATCGACCGGGAAAATTTATTTCGGATGGCATATACCAGACCAACGGCCGTAGACAGTATTGACAAACAGCTCACTTGCACTTACAGGAACTATGCACTGAATTAAGTATACGACGGTATTTATTCACCGAAACCGATAGTAAGATCTCTGGGCATCAGGGGCTATCATGGCGAACAAATACCCTCACACACTCCCGATACTCTCTTCCTGGTACACACACAGGAAGAGAAAAAAGCCCTGATAAAAAAGGGCTACGGGGTAGGGGAAGGATCGCGTGTTCTGACAGTCCATGAATCCCAGGGACTGACCTTCAAATCAGTGGTGATCTTGCAAACAAAGAGCAGAAGGGTACAAATCCACGATAGCGTTTCACATGCTATAGTGGCAATATCTAGGCACACCAACACCTGTGTCTACTATACCGACGTGACTGACGACGCGATAAGTAGGTTCATTCGTCGGGTCGTGGGCGCTCCGGCACGGGATATTGTGGATTACAACCTAAAAATGGCCATAAAGAATGGAAATACAAGCGCTATAAAAACAATAACGCCATTAAACCAAAAATAGTTAATAATAATGAAACAGTTAATATTTAATACATTACTAATAATAATAAAAAAAAAATATGAACACTTATACGATTTTTACGTAAAAAAAAATACTACATATAAGTAATAAAAAAGTTGCGGACCAAGAGGCTGCAGAATAGAACAAACTAAAAAAAAACAACATATTTAAAAGAAGCAATATTCATATAAAATACATATAAAAACCAGCACGCTAGAGGGTGTTCGGACAGAAATAATGAAAGAACAAAAAAATCAATCATTCTTTGCTCTATATTTTCTTAACGGATCGCAAGTGTCAGCAATACTGCATCGTCCGCGTATTCGGGAGTCTGGACTTATTACAACTTTATATTTCAGTGAATCTTCATATATGTATATATACTAATATTATAAAGAGGTAAAGTTTGTGAGGTTGTAGTGGGTAATATCTGGATCTATTGAACCGATTTTGAAAGTTATTTTACCAATAGAAAGTCACGTTATTTGTGAGTGTTATGAAGCTTATATTAACTCGTAAAATGAAAAGACTTTTTTTGTGGTAGTCGGATTTGCAAAGTAACTCGGAAAAAAAACGTTTCTTACGAACGCTGCCTTAACGATGAGAAATATGTGATTGAGTTCTAGAGGAAAGTTGTAGAGCTTAATAATGCGTACAAAAAAGTCTGCGACATCGTATGTATAACTTTTCTATTCAAGTCACAAAAAGTAGTTGTTTTATATTAAAGAAATAATATAAATTGTTAAGTAATATTTGTTGGTCATATTATCAACAAAATGTTACCGCCCAATCAAGTGGGCACGGGTAAGCTAGTAGTATATAGTCTAGGTACTAAATACGAAAATAAAATTAAAGAAGCCATTTATGTTACGACAACATAAATATATTCCGTACTGTATAATAACACCGGCTGACATGACTTTCCTTGTCCAAGATATTATTAATTTTTCTACTGATTTTGTAGTGCTCATTACGACATCAAACATTATTTTATCGTATCACATCAGATTTTTAGTAAAATTAATATATTCCCTTTTTTTGATTCTTCAGTAAAAATAAACTAAATTATTAAGTTTAGGCGCTTTTTCCTTGAATTAAGCGACCTTTCCTTTGAAAATATATTAGTTACAACAGCAACACGCCCATTCGAAATGCGTTACATGGAATCCTCGTACAAATCTCAAGCCTGGATCCAAAAAATGTTATACGAGAAAATTGAATTAATCCTGAAAAAAAAAATTTAACTCCGCTTCTTATTAAAGTCGGTTTGATGAAATAGTTTTTTAAGGCATCGGTTAAAGAAAATAATAGTTTTTAATACTTGAATAGAACATTTCCAAGATTATCAGATGCCATAATAAAAGAAGGAGTGTTCGAAGGACCACAAATTAGATATTTGATGATCGATGAACAATTTGATGTAACACGGAATTCTACCGAATTACAAGTTTGGCTGGCGTTCAAAGATCTTGTTAATAATTTTTTAGGAAACCACAAATACCCTGACAGTAAAAATATTATAGCAAATTATACATATAATTATAATTAAATAGGTTTTAAAAATTGGGGAGTAATATGAATATAAAACTTCATTTTTTTACATTCAGATAGAACAGGTAGATATACTTTTCTAAAGATGATGGATATGTATTATATTACATATTCCTAGACTCGTGCAACAATTTGTTTCACAAAAATCTAAAAAGTATAAACACGTTACATTTACATTTTCATTATATGTATATATCAACTACGACAGTAATTCTGTAGAAGATTGTTTACTAAAAGTAAAATAAATAAATTTAAACTTCATTTTTTTCTTGATAATCTTGTTGATTATAGTGAAGGACAGGGAAGAAAGGTTTCACCAAGACATAAAAACAAGATGGAAACAAAGTGCCAAGGTTGATGGAGTGTAAATATGATAGCTGATTACTGCTGCTCAATAAAACGTGATATTATCAATAATTATCATAAAAAAATTACACCCAGATGTAATTTTGTCGCTAAACGTAAAGGATATCACTCAAAATAGCCCTGTAGTAATTATTGTACTGGATATTTTCTTTGTAAGTTTTCATATATATGTATCTATAATATAATAAATGATTGATGATGAGAACTCAATTTGCTTTATATACATATAGCTTGTGTTCATTGTCACTTATATGCTATGGTATGTAAATTGCAACATGTTAATAATATTTGTAACTGTCTCCTACAACACAGTCAACTACAACACGTAGGAGGCAGGGTTCCCTTTATTATATAGAGATGTAACAAAATGCCTAATAAAGATTATTACTATTATTATTATGATTTTATCTTAAAATTTGAAAATAAAAGTTTTTACTTTTTGTAAAAAAATCTGATGTAATAGAGTAATTATGTAGGTATTTTTGTGTTCAAAATACTATAAATTGGTGATATTTTTGAGTTAATTCAGAACAACGTTCAAATAGTTTTCATTTGTCAGCTGGTGTAATTTACGTAACAAAATACTTAGTAGGTAACTTAACGTGCATATAAGGATTAAAAACTCGATATTTTTTTATTAAAATTTTGATATTATCTAAATTAACAAGTGAATAGTGATTTTTTAATTGTTATTGAATAAAATATAAATAAATATATTTGTTTTTTCCAGGTAGGAATTTTTAGAATTACTTTATCATATGCAAAAAAAAACATCTCTGACGGCTCGTTCTTATTGGTACTTATCTTATTTGAAGTTGGAGAAACTTTCTTATAAAATTATAAACAATACCTTAATATATAAGAAATCGCTTGAAGCTGTTAAATGAATTAATTACACTACAGCATATTCGTGTTTTACACAAATAAGTGAAAGTACCTGGGAGACCGAGCCTGGCTCGGTTTTAAAAAAAAACATTTTTAGATTAAAATAAACTGTTAGGTTTGTCTTATAAAATTATCAATTTTGTACGAAAAAAAAATATTGAAAAAATATATCTCTTCTGCTGTCACTCGGATTCTAACTGCGGTTACACGGATTTTCGAAGCAACCCATTCCGATCTGAGCTATTTTTATTTTGACAGTGCCGGCGTAATTTACCTTTATATTCTAGCTATATTTTTACATTTCCTGAAAACTTAGTTAAAAAAGTCTTCTATGAATAAAATCAAGCTAGATCGATTTATCCTCCCAGAAACTACCTACATACTAAGTTTCACGGAAATAGAATACGCCGTTCCCGAGATCCTGAATATATACGAATATAAAAACATACAAAAACTGCTCGTTTAAAGGTATTAGATAGATAGATGTATTATATAGTAATGGCGCGAAGTAAGTGCAGTTCAAACCTACATTACGAAAATTGCCAAGTACATGAGCTAGTTACATTACTTGCTTTACAGCAATACAGGAGCGGGCCGTACCTGTATCCTCACGCGTCACGTATATTTCTTAGGAAGGATGTACCTTATGTGTGTACATTATTAATCATAATAATAGCACGCACTTCTCAACGGGCGGCTTAATTTAATTAATTAAGCAGTACTAAATAATATAGAGCTAACCGACGACGATGAAATGTTAACAATGTTATTGTTCTAGTGGATTAAATCCAACAGCGGATGGCTCTAATATTAATTTGAATATTTGGTTGAAATTTTCAGACGAGGTCGACTTTACTACGTTACATTTATTTAACACGGCTCGACGTTTATCAAAAGTGTAAATAAAAAATTGGTTGCCTGTAAAGTCGGTATACGGGCGAAAGTTTTACGTGACAACGACTTTGAGTGGTAAAATAATTTTCGTATAGTAGTCTCTCTCGCTCTTAGGCGGGCTAACCATGCCCGAGTGGAAGGGACGCGTGCCTCTCACTCGCTCTCATTGTGAGCGCATAACGTGAGCGGAGCGTAACGCAGTTTCTTGAAGTGTCACCCGGCAAACCAATTTATAAGACGTTGTCACGTCAAAATATCTAATTCAGTAAAAATTGCATTTTTTTTTGCTTCTATTGTTTTAATTTTTTTTAATATTTAATTTTTTTATAGCTTGTTTTGTTCCTAGAAGATGGCAGAAGAGGATAATCTCCTTAAAAACCAGGAAAGAAGTTCATTAATACATTACAAGCATTCAAGGAAAAAAAGGTGAATACAAAATCACGATCAGAAAAATGGAAGAAGGGATAGATTTGCCAGGTGTTGGGCTAAAGGAGATAGCTTGAAAATCCTACTTTCCATTGCATTAGATCCTTGGAAGACACTATCGGGCTATTTTCGTAAACAGGCGCTTGGTATTTTGACTGGTATTTGCGGCAGGGACCTTGACATGCATGTTTGCTGTTTTCTTTATCGCTTAATTATCATAATACACATTGTATCGTGAATATTTAATAAGTAAAAGCTACTCATAGTCTTCTTATTAAAAGGCAAAAAGGAACCCATGTAGGGCTTCCTCACGCAAAATAGATCCTTTTTTTACCTTTATTTTTGGCAACCAATTTTTCAGATTATTACTGCCATTGTCGTGTAGTTAATAATAGCGTCGTGTGATTATTTCAATATACTAATATCTAAGATGGTGGCTCCCTTGTTAGACCTTCCAGGGAGTTTTGTATTATCTCAGAATTTCATACTCCGCGGTATTATATTCAATTCACTTCACTTATGCACAATAACCTAACTATATTATGTAAAACACCACAAAATTTACAAAATGTAGAGTCAAATAACACTAGATTATGATTAAAAAATAAAACTATATGATAAACTAAAATCGCGCTAAAAACTCAAACAGATCTTTAACATGATTCTCTAGTTAGTATCTCCTTACAAATTTGGTATCTGTCGCCAAGCATGTTATAACCAATCTCGTATGAAAATTAGAATGTTATTTGTATTTGATTATATTATTTCATAATTGAATTAGCTAATAATTTTATTACTTTAAGGTACTTATATATAATAAAATAATCGAAAACGCCGCTTAATTGCCAACAATAAATTCGTCCTATTTAGCAACGGTGAAACCAACCGTAGATACTTTTAGGCAATCAAATTATTTGCCGTTGCTTTCAGCGCAAATTCACTTAATAAATTGTGTTAAATATTTTGAATCTAAAAATTTTATATTAAAAACTAAAGTCAGACGCATTCAACTAAAAAAAAAGAAAAATATCGAAATATATCTATAGTTTTGTTTATAGATTAATGTATTATGTTCAGACTTCTCTTTATTTAACTCTCTTAGACTCTTATCTATATATGAATTCGTAAAGCAAAAATTTTATACCCCTTTTTAAATTAACTGTGTATGCGGGTGAACTTGAAATTTGGCATAGTTTATATGGCGGTGAAGTGCAGAAAACTATGAATTTTACACAAAATGCATTAGAATTACATTAAATTATTTAAAATATGCATTACTCACACTACTGCTTGAATTTTACACAACATATACACACATGTAAATAAAAAAAGACATTTTGACAGCCGTCAATAACGAACGTCAAAGGTTGCGAAGGAGGTTGCTATGCTCGAATCACCCTTTTTCATCCTAGATTAAAAAATGATATTATAACATATTACTTACGTTTCATACCTTACATTTGAATACACCTTGAATTTAAGTGGTCAAATTACGGGTTAAATTTATAATAATATAATAATTTTAACATGAATGACGTTACATGTTTTATACGATCTTTGTAATCAATTGGTCAAATTGTAGGTTAATAATAATAATACAATATGTAAATTCATAATACATATATACATTAATAATTAATTCATAAACAGTTTATCTTTAGTACATTTATGGAACCACTGAAATAATTATTAATTAATTCTCCTTAGTTTTATTGGATGTCAATTTTTTTAGGTAACAGGAATGCTTTTACTTACGTCATGGGTTGCGATAAATTTCTTTGTTTTCGTAAAGTTATGTTTACTTAGAATTTGAGAGCTTTACCACCTGTTTTTTGTTTCAAAGTTATAATTAATTTCAATTTTCATTTACACATAGATTTTGTTTATGTTTATATAATTGAAAAAGATCATGGAAAATGGCAAATAACTGAGTAGCCATGATGAAAACCTTGGATTATAGAAGTATAACCCTTTGACAAAAGAACCCTAATAAAGTTCAAACTTTGAAAAATCAGTTGACTATGGTCGAATGTCGGCCACAGGGTGCCTACTAGTTTAATTAAATTATCACAACTTGTTCACTCCGCATATGTGGTTATATAATAAAAGGATTACGTAATATACAATAAATATTGTATGTAGTTTATTTGTAAAATATACTATCATTAAAATAGATTTTAATATTATTTGAAAGATCACGAATATTGTAGATCTTTGCAAGAAATATTTAAGAGGCCCTCGTAGATTATTTATAGCTACTATTAAATATCCATTGTTAAATTTGTTTATATCTACGTAAATTCGTTGTAGCATCTTCGTAAAATTAATATTTCATTAGAAATAAATTATTTCATAAAACTTTATTCATTCGTGATCTCTAATTGGACATTTAGCTCACTGCTAGCCGTAAGTAATTGGCGTACTTTATAAAACTTTTTAGCAAATATTGTAAGATGTAATTATTACATAACTACTACTACCCAACTTAAGAAGTTACTCTGGAATACCAATTTAAAATATAAGGGAGTTACATTTCTTTTATTTAAAAATTGACGAGTAGAATCTAGAGTAGACGAGTAGAATTAAAAAGTATTCTTATTAATTACAATAACAGAACTATCGTACTGTTATTATTCGAATGTTTAAAGGATTACAGAATAGTATTATAAGGGAATTATATTTCTTTTATTTAAAAGTATAGGATTATAAGGGAATTATGTTTATTTTATTTAAAAATTGACGAATAAAATCTCGAGTAGACGAGTAGAATTAAAAAGTATTCTTATTAATTACAATAACAGAACTATTGTATTGTCATTATTCGAATGTTTAAAGGATTTATGTGTCACTCGCTGACTTGTGCAAATTCGTCTGCACAAAATCGATTATTACCTATTTAATTTGTATTGTTATCCGCGAAAATTCTTAATAAAACTGAAACGCGAGTGCAGCGACATCTACCGTTTTCATTTGTAAATCCGAACTATACAGGGACTCACTCAAATATAGTTGGTATATGCGACATTTTCTAAAATAAACCTAAACCAATTCGCAGCATCGCCTACCGGATTCAATTAAGATAAATACAAACCTACATATATTGCCGATAAATGTCTTCCCAGTATTGGCGATAAATTAATATTTGTCAATTTAAATTACATTCCTAGTGATTAACTATTGAAAATAATTTTCCAAAATAAACATTATCTATAACACTGAGGGGTAATATACCTTTCTAACATTGAACAACAATTCAAAATCGGATCGGTGGTACCAGGGATTTCCTGAATACAAAACGATAAAAATATCAAGTATAACTTAAACGTTTAGCTAATTAGTCTAAATGTATCTATATATAACACATAAAAAATTCACCAAAATCTCTCAAGAATTTCATTGAATACAAATTTTAGTTTTTTATCCGTTACCCTAGAGAACCTCTTGTGTTTTATGGGACAGAAAGTATCCTAAATGTAATCTTGTAGTATTAGTTACCACTGTGTCAATTTCGTCGAAATTGGTTCAGTACTTTCAATGTGGTACGTGTTCACAGAGACAGACAGACAGTCAGACAAAAATGGTAAATAAACTATTTTTGACTTCTATATCGATAACATAGTTCACCTCGATTATAATTATCAAAAAATATTTAATGGTTTAAAGTTTTGACCTAGTTACAGTTTTATTATAGTTACTAGCTGTTACCCGCGGCTTCGCACGCGTTTTTGAATATATTAAATGGATTTAAAATTGTTATTAGATGTGTAAATAACAATAATACTCTTTCAAAAATATTTGTAAGTATGACACGCACATCATCTACAGTAACAGGTAACATTTACATTATATATGTGAATACTAATAGTGTACCGAATGGGATGGGATTTATCATAAGCCACATAGCTGGAATCTTTAAACTACTATGTATGTATCACCCTCAGTGTTCACTTACACTATATAAGAAAGTAATAAAATATTAAGCTATACATTATCGTACAATATGTGTTAAATCTTTCATTATATAGATATAATTTACGTCCATATTGTTGATATAATCAAGTTATTAATATACCTTGCTATAATTTAAATCACATATAAACATATGACTTTCAATTATATTTATTCTTGTTTTTTTTTTTTTTTTTTTTTTTTTTCTCGAACTGACTACGCTATTGACCTAGCAAGGTCTTAACAGCTTCACCGGACTACGTTATTCTTGGAGTCCAATACAATGTATGTCACACGCGCATGTTTACAGTGAACAACATATTTTTGGTCAATTTCACACATACGAATGCACGGATAACATAGTGTCAACAAAGTCGTGTTCCACGTCTGTCTATATGTCTGAGCGATAAGATTAAAAACGCATCTTCATACCGTTTTTACCAATATATAAAATTATTCTTGGGCAAGGTTTAGGTATAATTTGTCGTATTATCAGGTCTGGTATCGTCTGCTGAACCCGCTAGCTTAAAATAAAACAGCTAATTAGTTAGTTATTTGCCCGTAAAATTCCCGTTCAAATATTACTTGTAGTCCGTTGAAGCTGTTAAGACTTTGCTAGGTCAATAGCGTAGTCATCTCTAAAAAAACCTTTCAGATATGTCCAGCCGTTTCGGAGATTACCCGGAACAAATAAACAAACAGACATATCGACAGAATTAAAAAAAAAAAAGATGATATTTGTAGCATCGCAGATATATGTATTCATCAAAAAGTAGTTATTTTAATATTAAATATACACACTTTATTCTTATAATACGTAATATATCACGAACCTAAAATTGGGAACAAAACTAACGTAGAATAATCTTTTTGAGGAGTTTTGACGGGTTTTCAGTCTGTCATGTAGTGGATTTTATATTTTATTCATAATCTTATGTTATTTGACTCTATATTGTGTTAAATTGGTGGCGTTTTATGTAATATGGTTTGTTTATTGTGCATAAGTGAAATGAATGAAACATAATACCACGGAGCATGAATTCTGTAGTTTAGAAAATTAAGAAGATAAAAAATTACGAAAGATTATATAGAGGAATTGGCGCTTATACCTTTACATTAACTTAGATATAGAAGAAAACTGGGTAGAGAATACATAGGAACTACCTATATTGACAACTTCAGAATTGGCAGTATGGGTTAATTCCTTCGCCTGTATTGATGGACGAATATTATTACTACTAACCTGTTCGAATAGCAGCACAAAATAGACTTTAAAAATGTTAGCGGTAACAACGTATTACGTATAATCAAAAATTGGAATTAAAAATAACGTAGAATAAACTTTTGAACAGGAACACAAAATATACCCTCATAATATTTCCGATAGAATGTTATCATGTTACCATGGTAACGTATATAATACTGACACTGACACGCAGCGGATGCTCTAAAAATAGCCCGATTTTGAGATATTCTTCATACGTGCTCCGCTCGTATTGGTTTTAACGTGATGATATGTAGCCTATAGCCATCGTCGATAAATGAGCTATCTAACACTAAAAGAAACTTTCAAATCGGACCGGTAGTTCTTGAGATTAGCGCGTTCAACCAAACAAACAAACTCTTCAGCTTTATAATATTAGTACAGATAAGACACTACTTTGAAATGGAATTTTACGGAACTGGAATAAAATTAATGCGTTGCTCTGTAAAAAAATAAACGACATTTAAAGTTTATTATTCCACTATATGTCGCTTTTAGCTTAATCTAAATTTTATAATGATAACCACAATCACCGTTTTCTGTCAAATTTCAACATGACAACATTTGCCATGGAGCTATTATTATGTTAAAACGCCATCTAAAAAATTAATGAGTACCTGATCGCTGTTTTAATGCCCAACAGCTGTAAAAAAATAGGTACTATATTTAAATACTATAGTTTTCTTACGTAGTAATAATAATAGGATATAAGATATTCTTTACAATCGTTGTAATTTGAAAATGAATCAATGAAAATAAGATGCTTCATAATAAAAAACAAACACATACATTAATAGAATTTAGCCGTTAGATTTTGTACTTCTAACTAATTCAGCTGATAGATAATTTCGCCTATGTCAGTTCGACTTGGCGCAATCGTCGCATAGCGTGATAAATGTAGCTTAAACTTTTATCTAATCTTACTGCTTTATATAACACAAAGAAAAGTTACCAAATTCCATCAAGAATTACATGAACTACAAATGTTTAAGTTTCATCCGTTATCCTGAAGAACCCTTTGCGTTTTATGGGACAAAAAGTATATTTGATGTAATCTCGTAATATTAGCTAGCACTATGTCAAGTTTCGTCAAGATTGGTTCAGTACTTTCAGAGTGATGCGTATTCATAGGGACAGACAGACAGACAGACAGACAAAAATTGTAAAAAGATTATTTTTGGCTTCTATATCGATAACATAGTCTACCCTGATTAAAATTTTCAAAAAATATTTAATGTACAGATTTCAACTTGTTACAGTTTTATTATAGTATTAGCTGACCCGTGCAACTTCGTCTGCACCAAATTGGTTATCACTGCTTTCAATTGTATTTTTAAACGTGAAAAAATTGAATAAAACTAAAACCCGATTGCAGCCACGACTACCGTTTCCAGTTGTGAATACAAACTATCCACGGATTAACTGAAACATTACCAGATTACATGTGATTTTTTTTTTAAATAAGCCTAGTACCCGTTCGTAGCATCATTCACCACTCCGTTGTTTGTAGTCCGGTGAAGCTGTTAAGACCTTGCTCGGTCAATAACGTAGTCATTTCGAGAAAAAAAATCATCTACCAGGATCAATTAAGATAAAAAGTAACCTACATAAAACTAAATAAACATCTCTACCACTTACTTTCTCATAAATATCTTCAACTTGTATTAAAACCTTTTTGTACTCCATTGTATTAAAGAAAAATATATGAACACCGTATCGAAACGTCAAATATCGTGCAGAAGCGTGAACTGTCACTTGCTTGAAACTATTGTTTAAGAGTTATAAATTGTTTGGAAAACGTATTCTAAATATATTTATAAAATATTTTTATAAATAATCTTTGTACCACTCACAACATAGTACCTTTTAGTAATTTATCATGTTGATATGTTTCTATTGTAGATTATTCTACGTTGTTACACTAAATATTTGTCATTAAATTTATATCGTGTATTTGTCATACTTGATATTGGCGAAATTACCTACATAGGCAGAGGCCATACCAGAAAGAATCAATCAAGCCAGTTTTATATATTATATTCATCCGAACAACAGGCTACCTGGTTGCCGGCAAGAGTTGCGTTTATTTGTGCATATCGTACCTTTACAGACAAAAATATTGATTTTTAAATAATTTTAGGATGTTTTTTTTACTAACTTTGAAACGTTATTAAAATGGAATTATTATTGAAAGACATTTTTGGTATTGACAATAATGTGCTTGATGGTATTTTTTGGAAATAAAAATAAAAGTAATCTTAACCCATGTTAGAATAACAGTGATTTTATTATTACTATATTTGAATATTAATAAGTACAAATTTCATCTTTCACACTAATTCAGCTATTAACTCTATATTTAGATCGATTTATTGCTACAAAAATAATATGTATATAGAATATAGCTATAGGTATAGTTTAGTGCAGCACTGGCTGCACGATAAAGATAGCGATAATTGTGGCAGCGTATGTTATCGACGCATTTTTTTTTTCGAAATGTATACGCTGTTGACCTGGAAAGGTCTTTACGGCTTCACCGAACTATTGAGGCGAGCGCTGAAAGCACTCAACCGACTTGGGATGTTTGGGCGAACAACTCAAGGGTACACGGCACATCTCGGCTTAGACTGTCGCCTGTTTTGTGCAAAAATCGCGACTTATCTGAGCTAACCTATCTAGATATACATATATAAGTTATTAAAACATGCATGTGTACCAAGCATGCCTGCCTCAACAACTCCTTCCTATATGTATTTTGTGTCGGAAAAATTTCTCTAAACTATATAGGATAGGATAGGATAGGGAAAAATAAGGGTAGAACTCTTTGTCGTTTATATCTTTGCAAAAGAAAAACAGCATGTAAGCATGTAGGCGTGCACGTGTCTATAGGTGATGTGTTTGATGTTGTGGCAGTGATGTAAAGTTTTGTGTCCCTGTTTCGCGTAAGCAGCGTACTCAAGGGCTCCCCGTCTAGGGAACGGACCTAGGCTTGAGCCGTTGCCGAGCGGAGCTTAATCTGGTGTGCGGGAGTGAAATTTACCCCCAGACCACGGCGGCGTTATCTGTGGTTGTACGGGCGTGAACGTGAACACGCTCTGTTTGAAGAGACAGGCTGGTACTGATCTTTCGCTGACATGATTGAATCAGGAGGGAATGTAAAAATGTGTCGCGGTCGTCTTCTATACTACGCAGCGTTGGGTACGGGTTCATAGTTCGCGGCGGATACCACTAAAGGGCTGGGTTGATTCGCGGCTTTTTCGAAATAACTACGTGTGAGTGATTTTATATATGCCCAGACAGAACGCATCTCCAGTTCCCTGTGGAGATCCTTATTCCGGACGTACCATGGGGCACCGGTGATTTACGTAGGGCTCGGTTCTGGAGAACCAGCAACTTTTGAATACGATTTTGCGCATGTGCAAAGACCAAACAACTGTACGTCATAATCGGACGGATGCAAGTTTTATATAAAGCGAGTTTATGTCTGGGGGACATTTTACTCTTATGACAAAGCAAATGATAGAGACGACCCAAGACCATAGCGGCTTTGTTTCACAGTCTATCTGTGTGTGAATCGAAATTTAAGTGTTTATCTAAAGTGACGCCGAGATATTTCACCTCACCGGCCCAAAGTATTTCGGTTTCGTATAGCCTGATGGTCGACGACGGATATATTTAAGGTGGCGTCAATCCCAAGTCATACGTTTACGTTTATCGTTGTTTCATAGTATATGGTGAAATCTTAATATCAATAATGTTTAAAATGATAATAAAATGAAATTTGTTCTTTGCTATGGAAAAAAATAATTGGTTGGAAATTTATTATTTTTATTTATAGAATATATCAGAGAGTATATAAATGATTGTTTATAAAGAACTGTGTCTGACTGTAATAAATTCATGCTTTTAATTCTGTTTAAAAGTTACTGGAAAAAATGTTCCTAAACCTACTCATAAATCAAAATGCGCATTGAACATACAACGTTAACCGGCTACCAAGTGTCCTTTCGGGCTTATACCACTCTCTCACAGAAAACCGACGTGAAATAACAGTGCTTGCATTGTAGTGTTTCGTTTGGTCAGTGAGAGCGCCGGAGGCCCACCTCTCTTCTCCTTTCCTCCTTTGCCTTCCCTTACCCTCCCCCATATCAAGGTTGGCAACGCACTTGCGACAAACCTGGTGTTGCTAGAGTCTATAAAGGGTGGTGATCACTTAACATCACGTGACCCACCTGTTTGTTTGCCTCCTATGACATAAAAAATATATATATTGATATATTAAAGAACCAGGTATTTTAAAATTCTTGTTCTTTTAACGTTGCCGGCTCTTGTACTTAGGTGTCGCAAAAAAGTCTAGTTACGTTAACTACACATTTTTGTTTTTCGTTATCCTGGAGAACCCCTTGTGTTTTATGGGACAAAAAGTATCCTGGATGTAGCCTTGTGATATCAGTTATTACTGTGTTAACTTTCGTTAAGATTGGTTCTGTACTTTCAGAGTAATACGGGTTAGGATTCTAGGCTTTAATCCTTTATCCTGGAGAACCCTTTACGTTTTATGGGACAAAAAGTATATTTGATGTAATCTCGTAATATTAGTTATCACTATATAAAGTTTCGTCAAGATAGGTTCAGTACTTTCAGAGTGATGCGTGTGCATAGGGACAGACAGACAGACAGACAGACAAAAATTGTAAAAAGATTATTTTTGTCTTCTATATCGATAACATAGTCTACCCTGATTAAAATTTTCAAAAAATATTTAATGTACAGATTTCGACTTGTTACAGTTTTATTATAGTATAGATAGATATGTAATTTTACTGAAGAATATTGTCAATATTTCATAACAAGTAATCACTGCAAACACCGTGTTGTTCCATTTTGTGTATAAGATTTATCAAGTTGCGGATAGGTGCTATTTTATCCCAAGAACCCAGCTATTTATTTGAGCTCCTTTATGAATCAGTCATATCCTTTGCAATATAAATTTATTTCCTAGTAAGGAACATGTTGTTATTTATTCCTACACTTTATTATTGAATTAGATATAATATATTTCATTGATGAAAGTGTTATTTGGCGGAAATCCATCATTAAAAGTTACCGTGGAGATTACTTCGCAATTCAGCTTGGTATTATTTGGTAGGTGTTACGTGTTACAGGTCTTACAACAATAAAAAACGCTTGTGTAACAACTAAGAGTAATTAAAGCGTTGTTGATCGGCGGTTAAACTCGACGTTGGCCAATGGTTGAACCTATCGTCGATTAACACTGCTGGTGTCTATCTGTAAAATATAAAAAAATATATGTATATAAAATGATAGAAAAGAAATATACATCTAATTAAAAACAAGTTGAAGATTGATTTGTAACGATTACATTTGTGTAATTGTGAAGACGTGACAACCAATGGTATTTATATTTGTAATATTATTGGTGGCAACGGCCAAACAATTACAAGCGGAAGTGCGAAGAAACGTCCACCCTAACTTTTAGACATAATCGGTGTTATGTTAAAAATAAGTTATAAAAAAGTTGGATATGTATTGAATAGTTGTTTTAAAAAGGTTACGTTTTAAACGCACAGCGCTCGCTAAATGTTCGCCTCGCCGTCTTGCTCTTTTGTTTCACTTTGGTTAAGTTAGGTTAGACTTGCCTACCTACTCGGTGGGTAGGTAATTCCAGGGAGTGGAGGGCGTAGGGGTTTGTGTTAGGTAGGGTAGGGTTAGGTTCGTGGGGTATGGAGGGTTTGTTTAGGTTAGCGTAGGCCGGAGGGGACTTCGGGTGGCTCAGGCGGAGGAGGAGTAAACCTCATTAAAAAAAATCATCACGAGGTGGCGGCGGAGCGGGTAGCCTCTCCGCTGTCGACCGAACCCAGGGGGAAAGGGTCGGGGGGCCTGGACTCCCATTGCACGGGTTCGGGTGGCTGGGAGGCAGTCTCGTAACCGGGCTGCCTCAGCCGGGCGTGGCGTGGGAAACGCCTGCCGCCGGGGGTGTCGCGGAGCTTGCTCACCCTACCCCGTGACACTTCCATAGTGCGGCGTAGGTTGCCGTGGAGTTTTAGCCGGTTAGAGTCGCCGTAAGGCCCCTCATCTGCACGACTCGCGCGTAGGTGTGGGCGGTTCATGTCAGGCTCTCCTCCGGGAGCCTGAGCTCAGTCCATGATGGATTTCTCCACGTAAAAAAAAAAAAAAAGGTTAGACTTGCGAAAAAAGATAACGCGAACTTGCTCCGGGCGAGTGTGGTGCGTTTAATAAGAAACCTTTTTAAAGCAAGTATTCAATACGTTTTTAACTTTTTTGTAATAACACTGAATGTGTTAACATATTAAATTGCTATTTCAAAAGAAAACTGATTGTACAGAGATACAGAGAGATATATAATGTATGTTTTTGTTCACATATCAACAAAGGCAGTTGCAGAATTAATTCTGCTTTTCATCTAGAGTGTATTCATACATTCTGTAAAATAAACAAGTCGAAAAGGTGTGCGTCACAAATTCAGTATTTGTAATTTTGCATGCGAGGTGCAAGACTCGTTACCGTGACGTGAGCCCGCGGGGCATTGTTATGTCTCAATTATGTCTAACTTCGTCGCTCAGTCAGTATCCTGTCATGTATAGTACTGAAGCGAACGCCGGGTCGCGCCACGTTCTCGCGAGGAAACCGTCGAAGTATGTGTTCCACAACGTTGTTTGTGTAATTAATTCGAAAATACATACTTACGATACTGTTATCTTTCATGCTATACAATAATTTATTAGGATGTTATTATGTATTTCATTTTTATTAATATTGATGAAAATAAATGAATTTTAAAAATAATTAAAAATGCAGAAGTCATTTATTATACAATATTATCATAAAAACACATGAGTATTTTTTCTATACTATCATTTTTATCAGATTTTCCAAATTTCTGCCATTGATTAAAAAAAAAATGTATGGAGATTAATAATTACCGCGAACATGTTTTTCAATGATTTAAACGTTCTCATGATGGCCAAGAAGACGTTGAAGACGATCCATACTCTGATTAGGGTAGTCTATGTCAAAAACAGATAACAATATCAAAAAAGTCGGTAATTAGGTTAATTATGATCCTTTAATATGTATTTGCGTTTTACTATTGTTGAAACCATAAGAATCGATAAAAAATGTGTAAAATTGGAAATTTTATATAATCATATAAATATATAAAAAGTTTTACTTCAATTTTCACGTTTAAACAACAAGAAGCTCGAAAATATATTTCAAAGGAACAAAATTTGCGTTCGTTGAAGCTTTAAAATAGAAAGCAGAACGCATTCTGAAGATAAATAAAAATAATAGAAATTCCAGCGTAGTTTCTAAGAACAGAAGATTCAAATGAAGCTTTGTAGTTATAGGGTGTGTATTCAAGGTGATAATAAGTAATTATGGATAAAAAGAATGTATAAAATTTTAAAGATTAATCTATTTACTAAATAGCCACACAATTACGTACATTTATTACGTATTTATAGCAAAAATGTAGTAAGTTTTGTTTAATTAACTGATTACACAAAGATTCCATAAAAAATGTATTAAATGAAAAGTAAAATAGAGTGCCAAGTTTATGTACAAATATTGTTAATGAAAGATCGACATTATAAAATTCAATAATAGTGTTGATTCTATGAAAAACCAGACATAAAATTACATAAAAAAAATTATAACGGTATTTATAATATGTAAATCTCAACGACTCAATATTTATAGTTTAATTTAATAACAATGTGCTTCATCTTATCTTCATCTTCTTAAAAATATGTAGTAGACTACTTATCCTGTAGTGATCGAAATTCTACCATAATTCGTTACTTTTACAATTTCAATATTAAGCACCTGGACGAGCGAGCCTAGATCGGTTTTTTGAAATTATTATTGAATTAAAATTAAGTGTTAGCTTTGCCTAACAAAACTAGCAATTTTTTTTCACCAAAAAAAACGTAAAAAGATATCTTTTTTGCTGTGACTCGGATTCAAACTAGGATTAGACGGATTTTCGATGCAGCCAATTTTCATCTGAGTTATTTTTGTTTTGACAGTGGCGGCGAAATTTACCTTTTATATTCTAGCTATATTTTTCATTGCCTGAAAACTCAGATAAAAAAGTTTTCTATGAATGAAAACTAGCTAGATCGATTTATCGTCTCCGAAGCCACCTACATACTAAGTTTCACAGAAATCGCTAACGCTGTTACCGAGATCCTGAATATATCTTTTATAGGTCTTTACCTATGAAATTGCCATTTTGTATGAAAATATTTAAACGAATTCTTTCATGTATTTTTTATTTGTATTAATCGAAGTAATCACCCATGCAATCAATGCATCTTTGCCAACGCAGTGGCAGTTTATTGATGCCCCTCTTAAAGAAATCAGCTGGATGGGAGGCAACAAATTCTTCAAAGGCATTTTGTACTGTCTCTCGGGTTGTGAATTTTTTTTCCGCCAAGTAAATATCCAAATTCTGGAAAAAGTAGTAGTCTGTAGGCGCAAGGTCTGGTGAGTAGGGCGGATGACGGAGAACTTCCAACCCCAGTTCTTGCAACTTGGAGACCGTTTGCTGTGCAGTATAAGGTCGCGCGTTGTCATGCAGGAGCAGCGGAGACGAGCAATTGACCAATGCTGGTTGGAGATGTGCCAGCTTCTACATCATTGTGTTCAGTTCTTCACAGTACATATCTGCAGTAATGCTCACCCCGTTTGGTAAGAAGCTGTGATGAATCACACCGCTGCTAGACCACCAAACAGTGACCATCACTTTTCTAGGGGTAAGTTTTCGTTTAGGGCATTGTTTAGGTGCTCATTCAGGATCCAACCAACTTGTTGAGCACTTGCGGCTACCAAATAGAATCCATTTTTCATCACAGGTAACGTTGCGGTTCAAAATTCCTTCATTTGTGTGTCTGTTGAGCAGTGCAAGGCACGTCACGACGCGTACTTCGCGCTGGCGATCGTTGAGTTCATTGAGCCTTTAATCCTTCATTGTCAACCAAAGTCTTCGGACGACCGCGAGGTTCATTTTTTAGGTCGAAATTTCCAGAACGGAAGCGAGCAAATCAATAACAGGTGATGCGTTGGTTTGTAGTGTTAGCTCCGTAAACGTCGTTGATGTTGCGTTGCTGCCACTACGGTACTCATATTCCATAATTACTCGAATTTCGAACGTATCCATAACGACAAAAAAGATTGAAATGCGATGAAAATGTAACACTAATCAATAAAAAAATGACTACTTTTGGAGAAAGAATTCCGCGTTTTTAAAATAAAATTAATTTGAAATTAAAATTCTTAGCCAACCAAAAATTATTTTGATTTGAAATAGCCAGTACTGCATAACGGCAATTTCATAGGTATAGACCTATTATAACAATATAAAAATATACAAGAATTGCTCGTTTAAAGGTATTAGATAAAAACCAAGGCTTATTGTATTGTATTGTCATAAATGTATATATCCCATATTTTATAAAGAAAAAAGTCATTAGGTACAAATATACTACTCGTATTATAATTCTGGGTACGTGTTCTCATTACATATGATCTTGGTTAACTAATTAACTTAGTTACTTGAAAATTTACTGATGCAGCTCCTTCCTTGTTTATCTCTAAACTATTTAAGTAACAAACTACTACTGAAGAGTTAAATTGGGAAAAGTGTTAACGAGTGTTTCTAAGTATATCCGCCGCACGATCAGCGCAGTAATGAACCAGAAGTTCAGTCTTTAATAATTGTATTAGCCAAGTAATTTCGGTCAGGGTGGGAACTTCAAAGAAATAAGAACGCGCGACGTGCCGCCTTCGGCCTGATCAGTTTGTACGTGAGCCGGAACTAAATACTTTAAATTATGTATTACTATAACAAACATAATTATATTACACGAGATACACCCGCGACTTCGTACGCAAGGAATAGCTAATTTGGGCTAATGCTAACATACTCTCAAAAGGAAACCTCCAAAATATTAGTAATTCGAATTAAGCTAACAACCTGTATTTATAACATTGAATGATTGGATAAATCAATTAATAATCTATCTCTACTAATTATTTTTGAATATGTCACGAGCAAGGTCTTTAAAATGTTTAGTCATTATAAAAAAAATATAGTTAAATTTTTTTAAAGAACAATACTAAAGGAAAATGATGCTTATTAAACTTTAAAAACACTACAGGTAAACGTTACGCTACATTTAAAGTAATTATCTAAAGAAATACAAATTACATTATAATGTGTTCATCTAAGCCACTCCTATAGATTATTCTGTGGGCAAGTATCCAATAGACACGCAAGGGAGCGACGCTGCACCACATATTCTCAACGTATGCCCATTAAGGCTACAATCAAAATGTCTTCACAAGTTAATATCCTAGCCGATATAAAGTGCAATATAACAAGCATTACTTAAAATGCTTTGAAAATATTTACAATAAAATTTACATCAAGAATGTTTTTGTCTCTAAATTGTTAATGAGCAAAATTATAATATTGCCTTGTTTTGTGTATTTCAATTATTAGAATGTTAAATAAAACAAATAGAGGCATACTACTAAAGGACTCAAACATAAAATTACACCTTTTAAATAATTTCTTTAGTTTTAAAACTGGGTTGGGTATAATAACGTTTGCACCACTGCCAAACTCATTTCTGTCACAAAGCTACAGTTCTAACCACACAATGTGTTTCGTTCTAAAGGGTTTAGGAAAGGCATACGAGTTTATTCTTTAGTCCTTACGGGAGACATCCAAGCAATTCACTCAGTAGTATCTCTAGTGTTGCTTATGGTTTTATTAGATTTAAGATGGGAATAAAGTGTTACGATCGCTTAATTAAAATGAAATGTACATGTGATTAATTCTTACATTCTAAAAAAAATCTACTTTAATTGTGCAATTATTTCAAGTCGTTAACTATAGAGCCATTTAGTGCCATAATGTTACTTATCTATACTAATATTACAAAGAGGTAGTTTGTGACGTTGTGAGATTGTAACGTTGTAGAGGGTAATCTCAGAAATTACTTGTCCGATTTGAAAAATTCTTTCAGCTATATTATTCTTTCAGCTATTCAGCTATATAACACATATAGCTCATTTATCAAGGATGGTTATATATATATATATATACACATATCATCACGCTAAGACCAATAGGAGCAGAGCACGAATGAAGAATGTTTCGAAATCGGTTTTTTTTCTCTTGAGAGCTTCCCCTGCGTGTTAGCGTTAGCTCACAGCAAGTATTTCACGCGAACGAAGTCACGGGCAGAGGCTAGTATTTAATAAGACGATACAAAAGTCACAATATCTACGTTCAATCACATAGATAAATCTAATCTAAGCAATTTTATATGAAGTTTTACTTTATTTAAAAACTTCAGTCTGTTCGAAGAATAGAATAAGTAAGCACACACTAGAGATTTTAACATCTCGCAAACTAAAGCAAAACTTGTTACTGAAACTGCATATGTACTCATATTTCCAACAAACTGCAGACAAGAATTGTTGTGGGTGTCAAAAATAATTAACAAAGTGTAATGCAAATGTAATATCTTCATCAAAGAGTTGTGCAAAATAATATAATTAATTTGATATGTTATTCAGTTTTATTATTATAACAATTTGCTCATCTTTTTCCGCTTTGGCTCGCTTAATGATAATGTTTAAGCTCGTGAGTTGAGCAGTTAATATTAGAAAATAATTTGAAAGAAGATACTAATATATTACGAAATAAATTGAGTGCTCACGATAATCTATATGTTTCATTTAATTGAGATTCCGAAAACACATTTAAAGGAAATTCAAAAACGCAAAACACATGGCAACAGGTTTGCTTCGAGTTTGGAATATAGGAGATCCTAACGGCAATACATGAGACACGGGAGTTGAGGTGCAGAGTTCAGGCCAAGCAGGTTGAAAGAGTACGTAACTTTGTGGTCTCTCACTATTATACTCAGCAACGCAAGAGTCAAATCAGATTTGAACAGTAATGTTAGGGTGACAAGAGATATTAGAAATGTTAAAGAATATTTATTAGAAATAACTTGGAATAATTAAAACAGTATCATATCATTACTATAAATAAATAGCTGCCCGCCTCGGCTTGATTGAAATGAGAATAAGTTCTCAGTACAATCATCTATTGAAATAAATATGGCAATTTAATAACTGAATGTCAATCTGTGAATTTTTTTGAAGATCTCTGTACCTTCCGAGTACAAAGATTTATATATGGAGAATTTTTAACCCAAATATTTCACTTATCCTAATTATTTTTTAAACATCTTTTTTTTCATGAAAACCTTGTCCTGATCAAGTATTTAACGAAAAAGGATTATATACTTTCGGCAATTGATTTTTATTTATATATATTCAGGCATAATCCAGCCAAGCCACGATATGAGAATCAGTATTGTATATTGGAAAAGGTTGCCTTCTTGTTACATTTGTTTAATAGAAAACTAAAAAATATATAAAGAAATTAATAAACTTTTATTAAGGATTTTTGTTTGAGAATTTTTATTTATAACCCCAAAATGTTTCCTCTTGCGCTAATTGATGTCCTTAAGGCACTAGAAAACCGCACATAACATTTTAAATGGAAGCTGCTAAAACAATGAGCAGTAACGGGTTACCTCACCGTATTCCGGGTCACAAAATAAGCTGTATTCTGTCGCGTTGTGCCGCGGTTTACCACTTATGTATTCCCGAGAAAATGCCTTTTACTGCAAAATGATTTTTGATGTTGAACTCCTATTTCATTTGATCTCCGAATAAAGACTGTTAAAAACAGTCCTCTTATCAGCATCAAACCATAAAACGGTAGTGGTGATATATAGTATATGGTTGCTACTTACTATAATTAAATTAAAATGTCAATATTAACAACCAATTCAGACTAAAGGTTTTTATGCCATAGGAGGCAAGCGAACAGACGATCACCTGATGTTAAGTGATCACCATCGTCCATAGACGTTTGAAACACTAGAGGAGTCGCAAGTGCGTTGCCAGCCTGTGTTTGGAGTAGGGGTAAGGGGGAGGGGAGTTGCGTCTCCGGCGCTCTCACTGACCGAACGAAACACAACAATGCAAGCACTGTTACTTCACGTCGGTTTTCTGTGAAAGGGTGGTACTAGCCCGGTTGAGGCGATCCATTCATGCTCACACCAGTAATAGCTTCAGCGTGGCTCTACCACCGACGAAAAATGTACTGACTTCATTTAATAATCCAAAAATATATTTCCTTGAGATAATATTTACGTATAACCTTTATGTAAATAGGATAAATCACATTAATGCCCAGGAGGATTAACCGACACGGTTCATCAATCAAAGGTAAGTCTGATTTTAATGATTTGAATACATATTGATTTCTTAGGAGTCGCTTCGGTAAATTTATTCCTATATTATTTGTCAACTTTTAAATACATGGCATAAAATATCTGTGTATAGTTAAATTACATAAATGCTTATCAGCATTGCATCTATCTATGCAATATTTAATCACGAACTCTTCGCAATAGTATACTATCGTAGAAAATGAGACTGAAGCTGTTTCTCTTTATAGTAAAGTCATGTAAGGAAATAAAAAGGCAACGGAATAGATCAACATCAATCTGCCAATAGTTTTGAAGATCTTCCTATCTTCTTCTTCGATCTGATTCTCTCTTTTTTTCACTCAGTTTTATACGGTGATTTTTTAATCTAAATTTTTCACTTTTTCGTACCATTTTTCAAATATTTTCATTCCTGTAAATCTCGTCCTGACAATGACACACACAAGAACAAAAAAGTGTGTGTGTGTCTTATGTACACGCGTTAGAAGTTATTCTTACACAAGATCTTACGTAACAAGATAAAGATTTTTTCAAAAATTTTATCTTCCGGCTTATTCTTGGTTTGTAGAAAAAACGACACTAACAACAGAAAAATAACAAAGAAACAAAATGTTGACTATAGCTAATTTCTTGGTGTTGGTTATTCGTGACGGTGTGCGCGCGCTCCGTAATAACTTCAGGGTGTCAGTTTTTTGTGACGGTGTGCGCGCGTATCGTAAAAATTTGCTCTCATCATTTTTCCCTTTTTTTATGTTTTACAGGCATGCGCTTGGCCACAATCTCACCTGATGGTAAGTGACGATAAAGGCAACGATGGATCACGCTTACTTGCTAAATGCCTGTTCACTCAACTCTTGAACACTCCCAAGTTATATGATCACGGGAAGACAAACACTGGGAGTGAATTCCACACCTTAGCCGTACGTATAATAAATTTAGAAGCAAATCGCTTTGTACGAATCTCGGGAATATCGACCACATAAGGGTGGAAGCCCTCACGACGTCTTGTCGTCCTCTAATGGAAAAATAAACGCGCCAAAAGAAGTATAACTTCAAAAAGAATTATCGACGTAAGTGAGAAGCTGTTCTGAAGTGATGCGCTCACATGCATTTAGTAATTAAATTTTATTTATACTGATTTCACATGACTCTGAAATTGTAACTAAAAATATAAAAGCTGTTATTGGGTTTGTATGCTTGTTACGCTTTCACTGTTCAATTGCTCTACAAATTATCATACAATTTTGCAAGCTCGTTCCAGAGGTACAGAGAAGAAAATAAGGTACCTTCCATTTAGAAAAAAGTAATGTTTCCATGAGAGAATTCAAATCTAGATCAACGTTAACGAAGCTGCGGGCAGAAGATAATTATGTATGTTTTCATATCTTTATTTAAAACTCGTTTAAGTTACAATGTACTATTTTATATTAAATCATTCATTTTACTTACATATTCCAACTAAAAAACCAACCTGGGCAAAACTTTTTTAATTCTAGAGAAGACATTAAACTCGTGAAGTTGTTCTGGAGCACGGAATCACTGCAACGCTCCGTTTTCCAAACATTTCTTACGAAAACTAATGCAGTTATCGTTGTTTTCAATTAAATCTTTGCTATTTTGTTTACTTAATTACTTAGTACAAACAGTTATTTAAAGAGTTACGTGCTTAGCTATTTAAAAAGCAGTTAAAATGTTGATTACCAATGAATATAAAATATTGACCTCCTAAATTTAATGCTTTAAATTGTGTATTTTAGAGTAGTAAGTAAATAATAATTTAATGAGTCAAGTAAATGTTTTAAGTAACTGTGTTAAGTTTTACAAAAACTTTCTAAGCATATTAGGGATTCACTGAACTATTACTTACTGCTGAATCATTACGTGAATGGTAGTGTTGTCTATATAATTGTCTGATAGCATAGATTGTCAATTTTTAGTAGACAGATAGTGAGGAAGCTATTTTCTGACATCACCAGCATTCACTTAATGATCCAAAATTTGACAACAAAAATTATTTACATGATCCTTATATTAAATGTCCAGTAAATCATACTTAGGAAGTTTATTGTGTAGTTAGAAGATATATTGATGAACTCATTGAGTTTTTGGCAGCTCATCTCGATGACTTGAATGTTTGCCGAAGTTTTAGTTTGCCGTCCATAAATATATTAAATCTAAATTGAATAAAGTATTTATGGTTTTTTCTAAAATTATATTATTTGACGACCATAACATGCTTCAAGAGAATGGCACGTTCTGAAACATTAATTTCATAAAATTATCGAAAAGTAATAACAATAAATAGAAAGTATAGTTCTTTGCTGATTTACCATTTAACTTCGTTAATACTTAATGCCAACGTTCGAAGTTTTACGTTTTATGCGATGCGTTTGGAACGATAGTTACTTAGGTACTTACAAGAATAATAAGATTATAATGGTGATATCAAACGGTTTGTTTGATATACAATCTTTTATCAGGTTCTACTAAATGTATAAAGCTAACTTTTAACCTATCCTTCCAGGATTATTTTTTGGATACTTGTACACAAACTATGAAGTTATGTTTCAACAGGATAGCGTAACGGGTTTAGTGGTGAAAGCCAAATTTGATGGTCAGTTATCTTATTCTAAATACGTATACAATTCCCTATGCGTTTGATATTGTTATGTTAATGGCGTAATCAGTTCGAGAAAAAAAAAACGTATATTTTTCTGTTACAAACATGCCCTCTGTCCTTTTTTGTATCTTCTAACAACATCTGTGAAAAATGTGATGATAATCGCTTCAATAAATAAGCATAATAAACATACTAATAAAATCACATATGTATTTATAATATTTGTAGGTATTAAATGTAAAACAAGCACTTCAATATATTCAGCATGCGGGACTGCAGTTTTGCAAGGTTTTGGACTGCTCTGAATATAATTATGCATATGTATATCGAGGCAACTTAAGAATAAGTTGCAATTTTTTATTACTATAATAATATGTCAACTTTCTTTTGTACTAAACTCTTGATTATATTATGTGTTAGTCCGAACTTACGGTTAAATTCAGAGCGGCCAAAATATTGACAGGGAACGGAACTTCATTTATTTGTCCTGTGACACTAATAGCAAGCACTTAAGTATCATACACAGATTATATATCGAATCACCACAAAATTAAGTAGGGTATATTGAATATAGTTCTTATACTATACCATGTTAAATTGATGCAAAGAATATTATCATGTGCAGCCTTTAAGGTGAACTGAACTGATTTCATAGTGCTGACCGAGTTTACTGGCAAATGTCGTTACCCAAGCAAACTTTAGCTATCGAGATCTTCTATTATAAAAGTTTTATAGAACCAGGCCACGTGATAATAGATGTCTAAATAAAATTAGTGGACATCTCAGATGAATAAAGTTATATTTTTATATTACAAGTATATACGAGTACGTACGTATGTATTATAATTCACAATTCTATAAGCTTATGTTATATGAATCAAAACAATAATTTATAATTAATTTTGATATAATTTGAACGGATTTATAGATATTATAAGAATGTTTGAAGTTCTAACGTTAATAACGATTATTTATTGTGCGAAAGCAAAATTTTTCTCTCATAATTTATTTCACATCTGTTTAATGAACTTTTGTTGAAACTATTTAATTATTTGGGCATTTCTTCAAATAATAAAGTTATATTGACAAGTTATTATACTCATTTTATTTCGTTCATGATCTACGGAGTATAGTAATCCCAATTTTAATAGCAGTGTTTAATCATTTCAATAACGATATGTAAATTATAACGATACTTTAACTGTTAATAATTCATACATGTAAGAGTGGTAAATCTGTACATATTGTCACTCTAAAAGCATTATTTCTGTGTCTCTGCCGGAAAGAAACTAATTCCATGATGTGCAGAATTGTTCCGGCTTGGAGTATAATGATATACGGAGTCTTGCAAATGAGTCCTGTAGAGTATTAAACTTGCCTAACTTTTATTAATACACTAGTTCTTTCTTAGAATCCTTTATACATACTTCTAAATCGCAGTAACCACTTCTAATTAAATGAATACTACGCTTTTTAGCGACTTTTAAAACTACTCATACGCAATTTTACTCTTCAGCTACGGTGCTAGCTTCTAAACATCTTCAATTTTACCCACTAGACTATTGAGTATCATGAGCTTCTATTCGATTCCAATTGTTAACATATAGAGGAACGTATTTCGTATTTACCAATAAAGGTATTAATTCGTTCATACTGCTCGAATTGCATCTCAATAAATTGCATAAAATACACAATAGCTAATTAATTAATCTGGAAATCGCATGACGTATTCCGACCGTAATTTCATGCCCGATGTTTAAACCAATCATTATAAACGGGTAGTAGTTATACGTTAGCAATAGTATAGACATTAATTAATTAAGTATGAATATAACTTCAACATTTGAAGGCTCAGATTTTTATTTAAACTCTTAGACTTTTCGTTTCCTTTAAATTTCAAGAATTCGGAAATACTTAATTTACTAACCCTATAAAAAGGTGAGTCAACTTTTATTGAAGAACCAAGCGGTCTGGTCTTTGAAGATGTACAAACTGCATTTTTCAAATATCGGCAAAAATTACCGAATCGTAAAAATATGTACTCGTCTCTTAGTCAGCGTATTTTCCTCTTTTTGTGTGGACATTTCTTCTTCATCCTATTCCTGTGAATACAGGTATTTGAAATATGGAATGAAGAAATATTTTTAGGACGGTGCGGCGCTATCAAGGCGTCAATTAATAAAGGAATTCTTCGATCTCCAATCCACTACAGAATTCTCTAGAGGTAATTAGCAAGATTACCATAAAAAAAGATTTGACTCATTACTAAAGATGCATTATCTAAACTGGTATTCTGATTATTTTATAATTAATATAATGTTTTGCTTTGTTCTATCTCACATCTAACAAAAGAACAAGATAGTAATAACATAAATGACACCATTTAAAAGTTCAACCGACACAGAAGTAATAATAATATAAATTTCAACAATTATTCAGTTAATATATCAATTAAATGGATATTATAACGGGCAGAAGATTGTAAAGAAATACTATAATAAGATTAAATTCAAAGAGCTTTGTTGCACTGACTCTGACAATCCTTGGTAATTTAATTGGCTTGATGAATTCAGTTTTTAAACAGCCTATTGTTTTGTATTATGGTATATCATAAACTTGTACAATAAATAACTAATCGAAAATCAAATTGCACCATCAGATATACACATATGTAATGTGTATAAATATATATGTACAAGCATTTCCTTGCGACTTCGCTCGCGTTGATGTGGATTTGATATATTCCTCGGGAACAGGACTAAACGGTAAGTACGCTGTGTCCTTTTCAGTATTCCTGACAACGTGTATGTATGGTTTTATGATAATTGGTTAATTAGTTAAGGAGTGAAAGCGTAACAAATAGAGAAACAAACTTACGTTTATATGTACCGTTGTGACTGTTTAGTCACCAGCAATGTTTCTACAAGATAATCATTAGTCGATTCTCGTTCTTAATCAATTAAAAAAATAGGTGCTTAATACTTGACCTAATTATCTCGAGAAACGCAAAACTGATATATACTCAACATCAGCTAATTTACAAAACGCGAACTGGTGTTCCAAATAAATAACTCTCTGTCGTGCCTCGGTTCCTATTGTTCGACAGTGCGGCGTTCCCATGATAAGCAGTTATGCAGTGTAATAGTAACCTTGAAGATGGCCCCTTTAAAGTTGTTCACTGAAACTAAGCCTGATTTTTTTACGTTTAAAAGTATCATTTCCATACTTTTAAAATTTTTAGAACAAACTTTAACTGAGGTTATTTTTGTTGTGTATTAGTGTTTGTTTTGATGTTATTATTTTATATGTTAAATGTATCACGAACTACCACGTTATATTATTCTATTGAGAATATTACAGAGGTGAAACTTAACATTATAATGGGTTTTATTAATATTTTTTACTAATTTTTATTTATGTTATATCACCATACAAAGTATTCTATTTCATAATCAAATTCTATATCTATTCTCATTAAAATTCATCCAAGCATTTGGCAATTATTGAACAAATATTCAGATATACGTACTTTTATATTTATTACTACTATTACGATTATTATTATTATTATTTTTTACATGTAAATACAATATTGTTGTGTTTTGCAAACAGTGTTGATTGCTTGTCAGAGCTAATCACCGAAATGTGGGATTCAATTTAGATGTGACACTACTGGCAGACAGACAACCTTTAAAAGCTTCATATATCTCTGTAGATGCTAATTAGTAGTATTAAAATTACAATAAAAAGTGAAAAACATCTCGAAATTAATCAAGCTAAAATAATCAACGCCTAAACATCAAAGCAATTTTCACAAACTTTAATTAGTAATAAATATTATATAATATCAGATTTAAAAATTACATATAATTTATTTTTATCAACTTATCAAATTTTACCTATACTTATGTTTGCACTTGTATAGAATCTATTCTTTAAATATACTTTTATAGACTACTCTTGTGTAAATCTTGTTGGTGCTTCAAATAAAATAAAATGAAGAAAGTTAATGCACACTTAAGTTTTTCAAAAATTGTAAAGCAAATTAGTATAGCAATTTTACTCTACTTACGACCTTACGGTAACTTACGAACAATGATCAGCAAAATGTCACCCTATAATTGTTGAAAACACTTACCTGCTGTATTACTTGTATAACGTTCACGGCTTAATTAAGAGAGAGGTCTAAGGGGAACAGCTCGCTAAAGTACACTGCAAGGGCTACACTTGAACAAGTTGATTTACGATAAATTTAAAAATAATATAATGAATTTATAGACCTACTAGCTTCTACCAGCGACTTCGTTCGCGTGGAATAGTTACTTTAGGCTAACGCTGACACGCAGCGGAAGCTCTCAGAAGAAAAAAAAAACCAATTTGGAAACATTCTTTATTGTTGCTCCGCTCCTATTGTTCCTAGCGTGATAACATATAACTTATAGACTTCTTTGATAAATTAGCTATCTAGCACTGAAATAATTTTTAAAATCGGACCAACAGTTCCGGAGTTTTTTTTGCTCCAACTGACTACGTTATTGACCAAGCGAGGTCTTAGCAGCTTCGCTGGGCTACAAGGGTTCCAGAATTAGGGCGTTCAAGCTTCTAAACAAACAAACACTCCAGCTTTATAATATTGGTTTAGATTACTACTCTTCCTGCGTACTTAATTCCAGTCGTCATTCAAATTACAATAACTATTGATAGACTGGACCGATTATAATGAAACGAAAAATTAGTTACTCCAGAGGATATGCTTTAGGATTACCCGGAGGATATTTTCTTGCTGCTGTTTTATTATGAACTCAGTACTTTAGGAGTGATGCGTGATTATACAAACAGACAGACATTTCTAAAGATTCTATCACTTTTTTCTAGACATCTGCAATAATTTTTTCGCACGAAAATCGAAAAAATACAGACGCGTTAGATTTACATACTTATTGTACGTATATGAATAACGATGGTGATGAAAATGCGTATAATATGTAAGAAATCTATTTAATTTACAGGACATTTTATATTTCTCTGTAACAATGTAACTGTAACTCTGTAAAAAATGACAATTATCTGTAAAAAGATAAAACCGATTTCCAAAAATCTACTCTAAAGAATACCCAAGAACGCATACCTAATTTTGGTTTGTCATTAATGTAACAATATCTCAATTATTATACATTTCCTATTCGAATTTGAGGTGTTCCCTGATGTATATTCGAAACCCAGGTATCTATGAATAAATAGGGAATAAATAGGGTTTTCTATGTAAATATCCCCATTCCAATAAAAAAAAGCATTTTCCAAATCGATTCCCGAAGTTCTAAGACAAAAAACATTTCGAGAAATACAACCGAATTGAAAAAGATATCTTTTAGAAATATTATTGTTATTAAGTTATTTTATAATTATTTTGTTTATTAACTTATTGTGTTATAACAATCATAGATGCGTGTTCAGTTTAACAAGTATAACCTAACTAGACTTTAGCTTTGTGGTTCTGACTGATATTTATTAACTTTTCACAAAGGCCCGTAAAGACTACAGAATTGTTTGACGTTGTTCCCTTGTAAGAGTGCATGTTTCTGCTAAGTGCACTAGTTTGATTAATAATTTACTATAAAGTATGAAGTCCAAAAAGTTGTTAGTTGTTAGTCCGACAGAACTTTCCTGCCAATTTATCAAAGATGTGTCAGAAAACAACTTCTAAGGAAACCTGTTGTACGTTACTTAATTATCGGAAATAAAATAATAATTGCTTTAAATATCATACGATTATTCACTTAGATAACAAGTAACACTTTGTAAATTGTTTGCATTTTTAGTAACAACTTTAGTAAGCTGAGTTATATTAATGACATCATCTACTCAGTCAGCTTTCTTATCTACTTATATTTTCTACTAGCTGTCGCCACCAACTTCGTCTACAACGTTAATTAAGTTTGTATAAACGATAAATCATAAGCACCACACTACTTGTAGGGGGTCGAGCCACGCTGAAGCTATTACTGGTTTCAGCATGAAAGGGTCGGCTCGCCCGGAGTAGTACAGCCCTTTCACAGAAAAACGATGTCAAGTAACAGTGTTTGCATTGTTGCGTTTCATTTGGTCAGTTCCAACACCTGACGACCACCTCCTCTAGCGTTGCCCCTCCCTCTTCCCCCATACACACGCTGACAACAAACTTGAGATTCTCCTGGTGTTGCTGGTGTCTATGGACAGCGGTGATCACTTGACATCAGGTGACCTGCTTGTTTGTTGGCCTCCTATGGCATATATATTTTAAAAAATTATATCCCACTTCCCCACAGCAATAAAACACACGTATTTACGCATGGTGCTTATAAAAAACATAGTGTCTTGAAACTTTAATGACTTTATATTAAATAAAGATATTCTGAAATTTTCCTATGTGAAGCAAAAAAAAAAACAAAATATATGGAGTAGTTTTTGAGTAACGTGTTTGCATCGGCAGACTTCTAATATTTTACTAATATAAAATATTTGATGAGTATCCAGTACTCATATTTATATTTCACTATTAATTGACTTACAGTCTCTGTAAATAGTATTACTTGTCATTAAACAAACTTGAAATTTAAAATAACACGATGGTAAATTTATCTAATTTATAAATAAAATGTTATAATCACAATATATATCAGTATGGACGGATTACCTGTGGACATTTACAAAATCATAGAAATTCATATTTCATCAATAATTCATAAGTCCAGAGGTTAATATTTGTTTTAATGGTAAATTTATTCCTTGTTTTGAATTATTTAAATCATTCGGAACAGAGAATCGGGGTCGACTGCAATTAGCAGGAAATTTCTATAAGCTCTCGTAGCAAGTTTGTTCCGGCTCGCGTCCAAACTGATCAAGACGACGGCGCGGCGGCGGCACGTTGCGAGTTCCTAACATTCATTAATTTCTTTGAAGTCTCGACTTCGACCGACAATTTCCTTGCTTTTCTCTCTCTCACCAATAATTAATAAGAAATTGCACTTGATTCATTGGTAAAAATGAAAACAGACAAACATTAAACAATAATAGTTCTATTTAACACTATGTTCAACAAGACTTAATACTCGTGTAATTTATTTTGTTGTTTCATGGAAGTACGTAAATTGGTGTTTCCGTGTATTAATAATTGCCATTACTATATATAATATTTTTAACGGCTTAAAATTTAATTATTACAAGTTATCTCTATTAAATTTTATCATTCCTACCTTATCTTATTGAAAAACGTAATAGTATGTCGTTTTAAATTCTACCTATCTAATGCTCCTTTCATACATTCATGACGAATCTTCGGCTATTTGTCGCGCTATAAACTAATTTTAAAATTAATTCCGATAAAAGCGCTGAATAACCACGCACCTTTGTAATTTGAATAATAATTTGAAATTATTGTCTCTATGTCTTTTGTTATGTGTAAAAACCGCAGGCCCAATATCGTACTCTGCCTATCGTCACTCAGTCCAATAATAGGTAACGTATGACTTTTTTTTTATATCATAGGAGGCAAACGAATAGGTGGATCACATGATGTTAAGTGATCACCATCGTCCATAGACACCAGTAATACTGGAGGAGTCGCAAGTACTTTGTCAGCGTGTGCTGGTGGGAAAGGGAGAAGGGATAGAGGAGGGAGGGAAGGGAGAGGGGGAGGTGGGCCTCCGGCACTCTCACTGACCGAACGAAACCTAATAATGCAAGCACTGCTACTTAACGTCGGTTTTCTGTGAGAGGGTGGTACTACCTCGAGCGAGCCGACCGTTTCATGCTGAAACCAGTAATAACTTTAGCTTAGCTCTACCACCTATGAATATAATATCTTCGCGCACATGCATTGACATTCAACATAGAGAAAATTTAATGGTGATATACGCCGGTATTGGATCATTATAAGTTACTTATAATTTAGTCACGTGCACGCCTACACGCTTACACATGTAAGTGGAAGGGTTTACTTTTTTCCCTTATCGAACTGAAAAACTCTCAATTTTCCGATAATAAATATATGGAGGAGTTGTTAAGGCGTGTATGCTTGGTACACATATACGTTTCAAGAACTCATACATATATGAATAGTTAGCTAGGTTAGCTAAGATAGGTCGCGATTTTGCATGCAACAGGCAACAGCCAAGCCGAGATGTGCCGTGCACCCTTGAGCTGGTTGCCAAAATAAAATCGGCTGAGTGCCTTAAGCGCTCGCCTTAGTAGTCCGGTGAAGCTGTTAAGACCTTGCTGGGTCTGGGTCTTGCTGGGTTTCGAAAAAAAAAAAAAAATTAATTATACATTGATATATTCTTCTAAGAAATGATAAAATATTCAAAAATATAAATTAATATTTTTAAACTTAAAATATATCCAAATCGGAGCTATGAATGAGAAAGCTCTCGCCACCAGTGGATGCCGTTCCTCGCAACATTAAGCAAAAAACTTTTAATCACATCAACTCGACTTTCCGAACATGCAAACATAAATCGTGTTCAAACTTGCATAACTTATAATGATGATTCCCACTTCAGTAAATTAGTATCGATTTATTTAGTTCCATACATAAGTAATGTTTTAACTTGTGACTTTCGCTAAATGGAGCGTTTTAACGGAAATGTTTATGTTAAAAGTCTTATATTATTTTTCACTGCATTATTTAGGCAATTTAAAACCTATTTGATATTAATTACCGAAACGGATTGATTGAGATCCAGAACAATGTGGCTTGACAGAAGTACCTATATTTGAGAGTGAATCGAGTACACTGACGATTAAAATGAGTTTTTTTTTATGTTATATTTTTTTTTATTGTTTCACGACAAAGTGACTGCACTATACCTGATGGTAAGCATAGTACAATCCAAAAACAGTGTCGACCACCGAGAGACAGATCATCCATCGTCGGTCGCCGCTGTCATGCCGGCCATAATGACGTAAGTCACCTGGTACTGGATATGCACAGGCTGATCCCGAAACACGACGCGCAAAAGCGAGTCACTATGACGGGCTTTTTCGTCATGTACATGGTGGTTGCGACCCAGTCGGGCTGTAAAATCCTACCACCCCGCTTTCGCCTTTGCCTCGTTCGTTGATCAGCAGGGTGCACCACGTGCAGGTGAGGTTGGCTTGGGTGTCTCAAGTCTTAAGATAGTACTCGACACCCCTTACACCCCAAAATATATTATAGGAGGCAAACGAACGGACGAGTTACCTGATGTTAAGTGATCACCGCCATCCATAGAGACTTGCAACACCAGTGGAGTCGCAAGTGCGTTATCAGCCTTTGTTTGGGGGAAGGGTAAGGGGGAGAGGAGTAGGGAGGGATGAGGGGTTGGGAGATGAGCCTCTGGCGCTCTCACTGACCGAACGAATCGCAACAATACAAAACTATTACTTTACGTCTGTTTTCTGTGGGGGGGGTGATACTACCCCAGACGAGTCGACCCATCTGTTCGTTTGCCTCCTAAGATATAAAAAAAAAATCATAAATCAAATGAGCCACCGAACGTCTATGTTCAAAGTTGAAATTACCCGATTCCCCGAATTTTTACATCCTCTCGTTGAAAATCTTTAACAACCTCAATCTCTTAGAGGTAGTCAATATATTTTAGAAATAATTAATTAACTAAACTAAGCCGTCCGGTAGAAGTACGTGCTATTATTATGATTAATTTTGTACAAACATAAGGGTACACAATTATCTTGGTACGTGACGCTTCACGTACTGGTGTTTCACAACAAATTTTGAACGTTTATTATGCTCGACTGTCCTTGTATTTTATTAAATACTAGCAGTACCCGCGGCTCCACACGCATTTTTTAAATTGTATTAAAGAATTATAAACATATGAGACGATGTACAATTCTAGAAATGCTCTTTAAAAACAATTCTAAGTACGACACGTACGCCACTTACAGTAGTATGTAATGTATACTAAATATGATATATAAATACTAACGATGTACCTAGTGAGATTTACCATCAGCAACATATTTGGGATGTTAACCCACCATACAACTGTCTTCGTACTCACACTGTGTAAGGAACTAATGAAACAATAACATAAAATATTATCATAAAGATTTACATTTACATAACTTTGTCATTATACTTACGATTTTGTGTCTTTACAAATAATAAACGCTTGTCTGTTCTGCAAGAAATTATATTATAGACCTCTTTACGTAATACGTTTATGGTCTAAAATCTTATTAGCAAGACCTCTTCTATTTTCAAAGTTACCAATCATTATAATATCGAATTATAAATTGATAATTATTTCTCTAATTAAAAATAAAGAATGAGTTGAAATCTTGCTAAATTTGATACAGACAAAGTCGCAAGTAAAAGCTAGTCTAAAATAGACTAACCTCAATTACTTTTTATAAGGTAAGGTGAAAGTCCCCGTAAAATCGGTCTAACCGTTTTAGAGATAGTACTGCGAGCAAAGCCACGGTTAACAGCTAGTCTAAATTAAAATATATTAAATTACTTTTTATGATATCTGCTATCTGTTGGTTGAAGTTTTGTGAAAATCGGTCCATCCGTTTTGGACATAGCATTGCAGACAAAGCCGCGGTTAAAACTAAGTCTAATTTAGAGTAGCCTATGTCACTCGCTGTAGCTTCAGCTATTTGCCAGTGAAATTTCCATCAGAATCGGTCCAGCCGTTTCGGAGATGACCAGGAACAAACAGACAGACATACAGCCCTACAAAATTCTTAAAAATTGCACTTTTGTTATCAGTAGCGTGTATACGTTCATACCCAATCAGTGATTTTTTTTTATTTCGCTGTTACATACAGGCACTTCATTTTTATTATATCTGATAAAGTAGTCCGGTAAAGCTGTTAAGACCTTGCTGGGTCAATAGCGTAATCATTCTGAAAAAAAAATGATGTCTGATAAAAACTGAACTGAATTAAAAGTTTTTTTTTAAATATCATATGAGGCAAACGAACAGGCGGATCACCTGATCCGTGATCAGCACTATCCATAGACACCAGCAACACCAGAGGAGTCACAAGTATATTGCTAGCCTGTATTGGTTGTGAAGGGGGATAGGGAATGGAAGGGAGGGAAGGGAGAACGGAGGAGGTGGGTCTCCGGCGCTCTCACTGACAGAACGAAATGCAATAATGTAAGCACTGTTACGTCGGTTTTCTGTAAGAGAGTGGTATTACCCCGGAGAAGCTGACCCATTCATGCTGAAACCAATTATAGCATCAGCGTGTCTCTATCACTCTCAAAAAAGTAAGTAAGATCAAAACTACGAAATATTCTTATAATATGTTTGCACTTGTATAGAACATCTTTCGGGAGTTTAAAATCACTAATATATTTTGGGTTGTCGTGGTGATTGTGCCCGTAATTTTTCAGTTAAGAGGCTTTTGGCCTAACAGTGAAATTCTCACATTATTGTTATTTTATGCTGTACCTAATACCTTTAAACGAGCAATTCTTGTGTATTTGTATATATTCAGGATCTCGGAAACGGCGTCATCTGTTTCCGTGAAACTAAGTATGTAGGTAGTTTCGGGGACGATAAATCGATCTAGCCAGACTTTATTCATAGAATAACTAAGTTTTCAGGCAATGAAAAAATATAGCTACAATATAAAGGTAAATTTTGCCGTCGCTGTCGAGAAGAAAATAGCTCAAATGGAAATCGGTTGCTTCGAAAACCCGCCTAACGCCAAATTTGAATCCGAGTGACAGCAAAAGAGATACCTTTTTTAATATTGGTTTTTTTGTGCAAAAATGCTAATTTTGTGTGGCAATCTAATAATTTATATTGATTTAAAAATCTTTTTTAAAGAACCGAGCTAGGCTCGGTCGTCCAGGTACTTAATATTTACCAAGTGATATTCAACAACACATTTATCTACGTAGACAGATAATAAACTACGAATAGTGTAATTTAGTACATATACCATAGTAATAATTGAGCAAGCAGTTATATTATCAATTTAAAATGTTACGCTCTACAAATTCCATAAAAGTACCTGCCTTAAATTCACGATTTTATAGTGTTAGTAAAGCCATGAAAGTATGTACGTAAGGTATTAGTTCAGTCGACTGGCGATTGCGGCGAGGGGGTACAGATGGAGGGCAAACATAGGCTTAACTGCACTAGACGAGTAGATTCTCTTTTAATTAAACGCGTTCTAGACACCGCAACCGAGGGTAAGCAGTTAACTCATAGCAGAATCGATGTAAAACCCTCCCGAGTGTGTTTTGATGACGAGCGTCTGGAGTTTGCGTGGAAAATATATTTTTATCAAGCGACAAATTAATTATTTACATCGAGTGAAGTGGCTTTCGGCTCTTTAAGGTATATATGTATGTTTATGGTTCATTAATATTTTCAAGGGAATCTTTTATAAGGTTTATAAGCAACTTTATTTCATACTAGTTAATATACGCAAGTTACTCTGCGTTATTTATTATCTCAAGAATATATTATACGTATTGAGAAATTGTCAAAAAAAATGAACCCAAAAATATACTTTGATACAAAAGGTCTTTGTAAGCAATGTTTATTTATTTATTTAAGGATCACAAAACTGAGTTCTATGAACAGAAATGGACACGAACCCTGCTAAATGTGAACATGGCATAGGTAAATTAAGAAGACAAAGACATTATTAAAACAAAATAAAATTAAATTAAATTAGACATGTAAATAAATGTTTTTTTTTAAATAAATGTTATCCGCTTATTTACCCTCTCCTATACATGCGTACGACACCACTATCCCCATTTCTCAAGTTCTCATGATGGCACCCATGTGCGCTTTACTAATTCTTATGCATAGTAACTTAATTTGTTTAGCTTAGTAAGATTCGCGTTGTTGCATCCAAGGGAAAAGCCAAGGTGCGGTTGCTTTGACAACTTTGAGTTTTTTGGCAAGTGGTTAGCGCCATTACTGGTCGGTAGTGAAGCTGGGATGCAATAAAAATGCCACCGTTACAATTGTGCTATAAGGCTTTCAACCGCAAAAATATCTTGTGAACAATATTCACACATCTAGAATAATTTCAATTGTTTATACCTGCTATAGTGATGAGAGTAGAAATACAAAACAACGAGAAAAAAAAAACATTCAGTAAATGTGCAAAATGGGACGTACAAAGCCACATCCTAAACTGAATACCAATGAAACTCGAACGGCACCAGTCGAGTCCACTTTTCACTATTGTGCTCTAATACCATTGGACTTTTATTTCACAAGTGAGATTTCAGTGAGGTCCGGATGTGTAGTAACCTGTGGAACAAGCAAGCGGGCCACAGCTGCAATTACCTAATGATGCGCGACCGTTACCCAATTACGGCGAATGCTGCATTTACGTTTTTAGTTCCGCTGATTTGGGTGAATTACTCGATAATTCACTGCACACAGTTGTTGAAACCCACATTACATGGATAAACAGTGAATAAAAGAGAATTTATCCATTTAATGATGAAGTGAAACTTTTAATGCGACTTCCAACAAGGTTGCGTTAAATGTTTAACGCTACCATGGAGGGGGTATTTTTTTTCATTGTAGCATGGCAAAATGACTGCACTATGCCTGATGATAAGCACAGTACAATCCAAAAACAATAGCGACCACCGAGTGACACACTGTCCATCGCCGGTCGCCACTACCATGCCCGTCTGGAAAAAGCTGGATATGCACAGGCTGATCCCGAAATACGACACTCAGAAGCGAATCACTATTACGGGCTTTTTCGCCATATACATGGTGGCTGCGACCCAGTCAGGCTGTAAAACCACCCTGCTTTCGCCATTGCCTCGTTCGTTATTCAGCAGGGTGAACCATGTGCAAGTGAGGTTGGGTTGGGTCTTGAGACACCTTATGATGTTATTTGACACCCCTTACACCCCAATGCACTGTTGCGTTAAACATTCAACGCTCCTGGGGAGAAGGAATAGAAAGAGACAGAGTGAGAGTGAACGCGTGGCATTGGAACACAGGCGCGTAGTATACCTTTTTATGTATGTATTTATTTATATCAATTTCTACCCCCTCCTATTTTCATTTTCACATTACGAAATTTCACTTCTTCCACGCGGAGGAACTCCACGCACTATTTTTTAATTTTTTTATTACAGTAATGTTTAAAATTTTACTGTTACATATATTGCAGTTTAAGGATTTCCTTACGCAACTCGGACGCAGACCGAATAATGTGTTAAAGGAACTAAAATTAGGTTTAGTCCGTGTAGCCCCCACAAACAACGTGAGTGAGATGTTAATTTAATGTACTTGCGACGGTGTCACCCGAAGCGGGTCCGCAATTCTGACTTTCAAAGGACCGGGGCGGCCACGGATTCTCTATTATGTAAATTTCCGCGTAATTTTCTCGGTGTGAGCGCACCCACCGGACTTTGTAACGGGAACGGCCTCTCATTAATACTTACCTGAGGAATGAGGTGTCCAATTTTTGAAAGATACCAGGTAATTTTCTATGTTTATAAATATTTATAAAATTCTGAATCACATTTCGACTCAAAATGACAACTATATAAAAATTACATACTTATAGGTGAAGCTGTTACTGGTTTCATCATGAACGGCTCGCCCAGGTTAGTACCATCCGACCCACAGAAAACTGACCTGAAGTAATAGTGCTTGCATTGTTGCGTTTCGTTCGGTCAGTGAGAGCGCCGGTAGACCACCTCTCCTCCTCGTCCCTCTCTCCTCACCTACTCCCCCTTCCCTATTCCCCCTTCCTCCAAACACAGGCAGGCAAGGCACTTACGAATCCCCCGGTGTTGCAAATGTCTATGGACGGTTGTGATTACTTAACATCAGGTGACCCACCTCTTGTTTGCATCCTATGAATAAAAAAAAGTGTTTACAGGTCGTTTTGTTATTAAAAGTGAAAATGATATAATTTAAAAAATAAAGTTCAGTTAGTATAATCAAGACGGATTAAAGCGTTAAAGTCGTCTTCGTATGAAACACCATTGTACTAAACCGAAACCAATTGTTGTCTGATGAATCAGAATACTGTAGGCTACTAAACATGATAAAATATAGGTGGTGGTAGAGCCACGCTGAAGCTATAACTGGTTTTAACATGAACGGGTCGGCTCGTCCGAGGTAGTAACACACTCTCACAGAAAACCGACGTGAAGTAACAGCGCTTGCATTGTTGCGTTGCGTTCGGTCAGTGAGAGCACCGGGGGACCACCTCCCCCTCCTCTTTCTCTCTCTGCCTCTCCCCCATTCTCCACCAACACAGGTTGGCTATGCACTTGCGACTCCTCTGGTGTTGCTGGTGTCTATGGGCGGTGGTGATCAATCAATTAACCACCTGTTCGTTTGCCCCCTATGATATATTAAAAAAAAAACTGAATAAATTCTTCGTCATCACTATAAAGGAGGATAATGATACTTTTTATAAATCAATTAAAAAATCGCTCATCCTTAGTCTTGTAAATATAAATTTCCATAAAAAAAAACCCAGGTTGACATTCTCATACATTTATTGTACCGAATTGAAACAAAATTATTTTATCATGTTTTGAAAACTTATTACAAGCATGTTTTCATGATTCAATTGTTGATTACGATAAAAGTTTTTTGAAGAAAGAACTTAAGTGCTTTATATTCAAATTTATTATATATGAAGCTAGAAAGCCTCAATATTTTTACGATAAATAAAACAAGGGATAAATTATATATTTCAACACAAAGAAGTACATAAGATTTCTAGAAAAAGTTTTAATGTTTTGATAGAGACTTTTCTCGACTCGTTAGATAGTTTTATTTAGTTGCGCCACGGAGACTGGCACGTGATTTTTATAAAAGAGCTCTGGTGACTCGTATTTTAGGAATATGTTTATGAACATTGAGAGTTTATTATATTTCCTGTAATAAATAGATTGATTTTTGAAAAATAGTTTATAATATTAATAGTTTCTTTGATGAAAGAAAGACGTATCCTAGAACGAAAATTGAAATGTAAGTGTTGTTTTCTCGTATATTTTTATTTAAATGAATTGATTATCTACAAAATTTACTGGAGTTTACTAGTTTCTGTTAGTACCTTTAACTGCACTATCAGAAGACATATAGGCCCGGTAAAAGATAAAAAAATACAGTTTCCATACAAACTTTATCAATTAATGTACTTGAAAACTAAGTCACTATTCGCGTTTGTCTTGTATGTGCATTCTGTTCCTATAAGCGGAAAGCATTTTCACACGGTTTTTAGTATAATTGAGAAATTTTATTTCAGAAGTTTTTAAGTACCTATATTACGTGTATATACAATGAATAGAAAAATCGAAATATTTTATTTAATAAAGTTGCAAAATATTTTTTGGTCATTTAAATTGCTAACGCTTGCTAATTGGTATGGGCCTCCGGCACTCTCACTAACCGAACGAAACACAACAATGCAAGCACTGTTACTTCACGTCGGTTTTCTGTGAGAAGGTGTTACTACCCCGGGCAAGCGGACTCATTCATGCTGAAACCAATAATAACTTCAGCGTTTCTCCACCACTACTAAAGTAGATTATTTGTAGTCTTGTTTTACCTAATGTAATATTAACACTTATTCAATTCAATATCGCATTTACATTGCATATTAGATTAATATTAACACCGCCTTTTATTATTGCAATAAATATATTAGAAGATATAACAGATTGAAAAATATACGCAACAACGAAAAAAAATATGTTTGGCTAACCGTCAAGGTCGAAGTATAAAAAATAGATCAAATGGTACATATGTCTAAATCACTTGGACACCTATGTAGCTCGGGGATGGTCGTAGTATATCTATGTTAGAAGAAATATAGATTTGTGTAAAGAGTTCGAATAGTCGACCGCGCCAGAGCTAGAGGATTATCGCATATTCATATTTACTCGGTCATCATTTTCTCTACTTTAACCAAACATTTCGCTATCTATACTTTTCTATGTATACATATTAATGATGAGATGTATAAATTTATTTAGTCCCTTACTTTAATACGTCATGTAGATGTTCCAGCAAATATATTTGTATGCATATGTGAAAACTTTTAACAGGATATACATTTTCAAATAGTTTTTTACCTATATATATATAAATACATGACATGTCATTTGTTGAAGCTAATCTCCGAAACGTTTAGAATATATCCACATATTAAAACCTTTCACATTTTTAGAGAAGGTTTGCCTCATTTCAATGTTATTTGGCAAATAGAGGATTTTTAAAACTATTATGAAATTTACATATCGTTAATTGCATAGGAGCTACGCAGTAATTACAAAAATAAACTGAAAGTGAAAATAATAAAGTATGAATAAAAGAAATACAGTTAAAAATTAAAAGATCAACGATAATTAAGCTACACTAATTTTTGTTAGCGCCTTTGCTAGCGTTAATGTGAATTTGACCGATCGCCCGGGAGCGGTACTATTTTCCTGTATGAAAGAACTTATGTACTCCTCTATGCCCCTGACAATGTGTATAAAACATTTTGTGATGATCGATTGAGTAAATAAAGCGTCAAAGCCTAACAACTGCAACATCAAATAAACACACACATATTCGCTATATATAATACTAGTTAGGAATACAATAGAACACATAGTTCTCAAGAAACATTACTACGAAAACACAGTCGCAGGCACCATTTAGCTTTTAAATCTCTATACAAGTTTAAAAGAAATAATCCAGTAGCCATCAATATCACTTATCTATACAATTATTCAACTACCATCATAATGTGGGTTTTCCCGCCGAACCTTTGTAATCGAAACACTAAGCCGAAGTGATTTAAGATTATGGTGTGGGATAATGCCCTTCATTTTCGTTTCTACGTGGCACAGGTGCGATAGACAATTTTTCTTAAAATCGCGTAATTTATGTCCATCGTAATTTCGTACCTAAACCGGATTAATTTTTTTAACTACCTGAAGACGTTAATATCTTAAAAAGGGAGTTATTGTTGCTTATACTAAACAATATATTTTCGCGCTTTGTACAGAACCAATAGAAGTATATGAAAAATAATATCAGCCTTTATAAATTGCTGACGATTCTAACATGTATGTACTACACATATATATTTCTAAATATATATAAGTTACTACCCGTGACTTTGTCTACCTAATTCAACAATATTTTTTATCCATAATGAGGCAAAAAAACTGAAAGCATTAATTTAGTTTACTTAAAAAAATTTTTTTTAAAAAACAATGTTATCGTTTTGTTTGCTCCCTCCTACGTATGCGCATCAGACCGTTTACCCTACATTTTACTTTTAAAACGCTTAAAAACCGTAGTTCCTTAAAAGTTTGCATTAAATAAATGTATCGTACGCTTTGTATAATAGCAAAAAGTTAACAATCATTATATTAAAAGTTTCCTGTGTATGTAGATACTTTCTCAATAAAATAGAAGTCGTGAGCTTTACCCGTTTCTTGGAATTGCGTTATTCCTTGCGCAGAATAACTGTATACGTGAAACCAATTATTAAACAGTAAAGTAAATTACATGCAAGTAGTTATAAAACAAAAGAGGAAACTTCATTAGTTCATTGTAGTGATTTCATTACCTTTGTGCCAAGTTTACTGGCTCGAACTGGAGCAGATCAATTACTAGAATACCTGCCGAGAACTTTGTGGTCTCGGTCAATAGTTTCTGTAGTCTAACGGATAGCCTGAGTTACAGATTTGTGAGGATAGCAGACAGTATAGATCACTTCTCCGCTATAATATTATCAGTACAACAAAAAAATTAGTGGTTAAAAATTTCTATCATTAGACTATTAATTACACAATCCTTAACCAAATACTACCTGCACGTGCATATTAAAAAAAATAGTAAAATTCAATGGGAATCAAAAAATAGGTAGTATAGAACCATTTACGATACATTCTGCATCGAATGCCCATAATTCTATGCCGACATAGTCAGTAATTTTAACGTGAAATTGTACAAAGAACTGTTTTTTGACTACATACAGTGCGACTGGTTAGTCGCCAGCAATATTTTTACAGGATAACCACTAGTCGATTCTCGTTCTAAATCAAGTAAAAAAAAGTACGTGTGGCACTCGGGGATTACCGCGGTAAAGCTATTGCATAGCATTTTTTATTAACTTATGCAATTATAACTATTTATTTTATTTATGCAGTATTTTTTTCCTTTGTTTTTTTTTCTTTGATATTAATTCAAGTTACACTTTTTGAGCGTGGTGACCGATAAGAAAACATTTTTTTTTTCTTTTATTAAATAAATGAGAAGTTAATATTGTTCAAAATATTTTTATTATCTTACAATACATGTAGGTTATTCAGGAAAACACTTTGTACACAAATTATACGAGTACAGATATTCACTGTTGTACATAGATGATAAATACCTATACACCAGTATACGTTCTCACAAACAGCTTATTACGTATTCGTCCAATTTCAAAGCAGCTTGTCTCGATTCGCACCCGATTAGGCCTCCCACGACAGCGGCTCAAGCCTAGGTTCGATCCCTCGGTAGGGAGCCCTTGAGTGCGTTACTTGCAGTGACACAGAAATATACATCACCGCTACAACACTACACGATCACCCCCACACACGTGCACGCCTACACGCTTACACATGAAAGTGGAAGGGTTTACTTTTTTTTTCCTTATCGAACTGAAAAACTCTCAATTTTCCGATAATAAATATATGGAGGAGTTGTTGAGGCATGTATGCTTGGTAAACATATACGTTTCAACAACTCATACATATATGAATAGTTAGTTAGGTTAGCTAAGATAGGTCGTGATTTTGCATGCAACAGGCAACAGCCAAGCCGAGGTGTGCCTTGCACCCTTGAACTGGTTGCCAAAATAAAATCGGCTGAGTGCCTTAAGCGCCCGCCTTAGTAGTCCGGTGAAGCTGTTAAGACCTTGCTGGGTCAATAGCGTAGTCCTTTCAAAAAAAAAAGTCTCGATCCGTGCGAGCTTTGTACAGTCGTACCATATATACGTTAAGTGAACGCTCGGCCGAGCTACATGGTAGGCAGAGTGGGGAGTGTTAGGTTTTTTCGTTACGGAATTTTTGGATTCGGTCTCCACGCTCAAGGCCCGCGATAGAAGCTATGCAATAGCTTAAAATTGACGCTTGACCTAATGATGTCGAGAAACCCAAAACTGATGTTGAATGTACATTAGGTTATTTACCCAAAAAAGAACTATTGTAATAATAAGGAAAGCATAGAATCACACGGTGCCGTGCAGTCCCGTCCGCGTCCCTACCTCAACCCGAACCCCACTTTCCTTTATTCGACCATGCGGCGTTCTGTAGATAAGCAGTTACGTTATTATGATTAACCTTGAAAGCGTCCCTTTAATGTTGTTCATTGAATCAAGATGTGAATTTTTACATTTTTAAATGATGTTTAAGTGATTTTTAAATGTCGTTCTCATACTTTTGAAAGTCTTAGAACAAACTTTAACCTAGGTTTTCTTGGCCGTTTATTAGTATTTGTTTTGATATTATTATTTTATATGTTGAATGTGACCAAAGGATTGACTGGGTGTTTTAAACTTTAAATACTTTAGTCACTTGGTATATAAATAAATTGTAGGTGATAGAGTCACGCTGAAGCTATTACTCGTTTCAACATGAATGCTTCAGCTCGCCTGGAGTAGTACCACCCTCTCACAGAAAACCGACGTGAAGTAACAATGCTTGCATTATTGCGTTTCGTTCGGTCGGTGAGAGTGCCAGAAGCCCACCTTCCCTCCCTTCCCCTTCCGTTCCTATCCCTCCACCCTTCACCGTTCCGTTCCTTTCTCTTGACCCTTTCCTTCGGCGATAAAAACTAAAGACGAGCAATTTGTGTAAAGGGAGTTCCGATTCTGACACGGCCGCGAACGGTTGTGTCCGCGCTCAGAGCGTTATTTCGTGATTATTGTAATAATCGCTATTACATCGTGAGTGTTCGTTCGGCTTTCGCCTTGAAGTGCCGATCCGCTGACGTAGCGCACACGTGTACCGCACCTGCGGAACACCTGCGTTATTTTTCCTGAAATTGAGTGAGACCCTTCCTTTGTATTTATTTATTGCTTTGTTTATTATATTATATTGGTACATTTATTTGTTTACTAATTAGTTTATCTATTTATTTACATAGTCCTTTATCCCTTTAGCCGTCATTTCTTTATAACTTTATTTATTTCAAATTATTTATTTGTTTAGTTATCCATTTATTTATTTGTTCTATATCTATGCAAATTATTTACCTTGCCTGTCTCGCTAACGTATTTCCTGTTTTGCTTTCTTCTTCTGGTTTATTTTAAACAAATCTCTTGATCCGCACACAGTATAGACCCGGAATTAACCTGTTCGGTGTGCCCCCCTGCCCTTAAGACAGGGAGGTCGGTTCGCGTGCCCCTCTGGCCACGAAATGGCCCTCCAATTTATGAGAAGTCTCCGGAAGGACTTATTAGCGAATGGGCTTGACGAAAACATCGTCGACGCCGTTCTCGCGCGTCACTGTGCCCCGTCCGAGAAAGACGTGCAATACGAAGCCCGCGTACCAACCGCGAACTCGTACTCGCCACTATCCCCGATAGACCCCGCTGATAGGGCTCCGATCGACGCGATGGAGCTAGACGTCGCGACACCCGCCGCTTCCTCCACGTCCGGTCACGCCGTCGCGCCTGACCCCGCGCCCCCCACCCTCGCCTTTATCCGCGATAGACAAGGACGGTTTCATAACCGTCACGAAAAATAAAAAATCGTCCCGTCCTCTGCCACGCGAATCCGACTCGGACTCGGGTCCAGTAGGTCCGGCAGTAAAGGTCCCGTGCCGCGAGACCAATAGATTAGACGGCGCCCGGGCGCCCACCGCGACCGCGCAACACGCCAAAACAAAATCAAGCTCTGGTAGATCCAGTCCTCTCTCCGTCCCGCTCACTCCAACCGCGGCTAAGAAGCCTCGCCCACCCCCGCCGGTCACCATCCAGGATAAGGCGCGATGGATGTCAGTCTCCACCGCGCTGAAAACCTTAGGCATTCAGTACACGTCAGCCCTCAACACTCAGGCAGGGATTCAGGTTAAGGTGACTAGCACCGATCACCATCGCAAGTTAACCGAGTACTTACGAGTACAAAAGTTAGCTTATTTCACATACGCACTAGAGGAGGAACGTCTACTCCGAGTAGTCTTACGCCGTATCCCGGTCGAAATCTCAACAGACGACGTACTAGCGTTCCTTAATAACGAGAACTTCCCCGTCCGAGAGGTACACCGCATGTACCACCCAATCACTAAGTCCAAGTTCAAATTAGTGTTGGTCATTCTTGACCGCACTAAGGAGGGCAAGGAAATTTTTAATATCACGTCCGTGTGCGGTCTCACGGGCGTCACGGTAGAGCCCCCGCGCAAGTCTCACACGCCCTCGCAGTGCCACAACTGCCAGGGCTACGGTCACGTAGCTAGGAATTGCCATCTCCGTCCGAGATGCGTAAAATGCTTAGGAGATCACTCCACTAGGGAGTGCCCGCGTACCCCGACCTCAGCAGACCCTCCGAGTTGTGTTCTGTGCGGGAATGCGGGTCATCCAGCGAACTATCGCGGATGTCCCCGCGCCCCGCACACGCTACGCCCTCGACAAGCGAAACAGGCGGCCAGAGCGCCTGTCTCCGCCACCCGCCCTCCGCCTCCGCCTCCACCACTCATGTCAGTGGAGGCCTTCCCTGGCCTGCCGGGTGCCTTCCGCACCCCGGCAGCGCACACTTCCACTCCGCGTGCGCCACCCGCGGTGCCGCGTGCGCCCCAACCCGTGCGGGCCCCTCTGGCCCCCTGGGCTCCCAAACCTCAGCCTCAAGCTCCTAAACCTCAGGCTCAGCTTTCGCAGGCAAAGCCTATTCAATACGACCGCCTCAGCAACTTTTCTTTCGACGGCGTTGACTGGATTAGCCAGTTAATGGTCGTACACGACATAGCAGACGTCTTACCTTTTGCCGAGCTTCTCGTGACGAAGAGAAGTCAGGATATGCTCAGAGCGTTCGCGCGTTTCCCGGCCCTTGCTAGGACAATGAACGAGCTCGTCCGTGCTCATTACAACAAGTCGGTTTAACAATGTTTGCGGCAATGAATAGGGTTAAACCGCGCGGTCTATCTCTTTCATTTTTTAATGCTAGGAATCTCTCAACACAGCGCGATCTAGTAGCTGCCTTCTTGCGCGATAAACAAATAGATATTTTCCTCGTACAGTAAACATTATTAAAACCGAAAATGCGCAGCCTGCGAATCGCGAATTATAATATAATTCGAAATGATCGTGTCACCCGCGGGGGTGGCACATTAATCTACTTCAAATGCTCGTTATACTGCATGCCGATAGATCCGCCCGCTCTAACCAATATGGAAGTGTCTGTGTGTAGACTAGGGATGACCGGTCATCCATCCATTATAATAGTATCCGCGTATCTCCCGCCGACTAAAGAATTATTAAAATCCGACTTAGAAGCGTTGTTCGAATTAGGAGACTCCGTCATAATAGCGGGGGACCTTAACAGCGGGAACGTCATCTGGAACAGTCCAACTACTTCTCGTAACGGGAAGATTTTGGACAGACTAGGCGACGATCTAGCTTTTGACGTCATAGCCCCTATGGAACCCACTCACTTTCAAGATAACTGTCGTCCGACAGTATTAGACGTAGCTCTCTTTAAAAACGTCACGCTTCGGGTACGACTCATACAAGTCGTACACGAACTTGACTCAGATCACCGTCCCGTTATACTACTGTTAGGTTCGAGCTCAGATGCCACCCCTCCGTCGGTTAAGGTGGCAGATTACGCGAAACTCGCACGCTATTTCAAAGACAATGCTACGTCTCAAAGTTTAGACAGGATTCCGGACGTGTTGGTGTCGAAAGCTGACGCGGACCTGGCTATCGATTCCCTGGTCGATTACCTTCAGACCGCCGTCAGGGAGACCTCGAAAGAGGTACAAGCGGTGAACGATCGCCGCTTTATACTCCCGGACGACGTGAAGGCATTGATCACGGAAAAGAACGCCGCGACACGAGCTCACGACACTTACCCGTCCGCAGAGAATCGCGATCGCTTATGCTCACTGCGGAAGTTAGTTAAGAATCGAATCTCTGAGATCCGGGCCGACAGGTGGGATGGTCTTCTGGAGGACATCCGGCCGTCCCACCTGGCGTTCTGGAAGCTCACGCATACATTCAAGTCAGCCGAGACTATTCCAATGCCTCCTCTCGAGAGAGGCCCCGGGTTGCCTCCCGCGTTTGACAGTATAGATAAGGCGGAGTGTCTCGCCGCGAGTCTAGAAAAACAATGTTCACCGAATACAGCAAACACTGACCCTACCCATATTGGTTCGATCGAGTCTTCCGTCGAGCGTACACTCGCGTCTCCGCCGGCGGATACAGTAACCCCTATCACTTTTGTAGAAGTATCGGATGCCATCAAGCGTTTAAAGCTTAGGAAGTCCCCAGGTCCCGATGGGATCAGGAACGAGGTATTGCGACTCCTTCCTGATCACATCATAGCTCTACTGGTCTGCATCTTCAATGCGGCCATGTCCCAGGGCCATTTTCCAGCCACCTGGAAGAAGGCCATAGTGATAGGTATTCACAAGCCCGGCAAAAAAGCTACGCTTCCCGATAGCTACCGCCCTATTAGTTTATTAGATACACTAGGTAAGCTATACGAGCGGCTCCTTCTGAACCGTCTCCAGACATCCATATCCGACTTAAATCTGCTACCGCCGGAGCAGTTTGGTTTTCGCGCGGAACACTCTTGTACAAACCAAGTGCACCGCCTCACGGAGTACATTCTAGCTAGGTTCAACGATGATCCCGATCGCAACCCGACACCGGTTAAAGCTAATCCGAAACGCACAATAGCTGTCTTTTTCGATATCGCCAAGGCCTTTGACAAGGTCTGGCACGAAGGGCTCATCTATAAATTATGTCAATCTCGTATCCCGGATAGGCTAGTTCACATAATCCGCGATTATCTTTCAAATAGGACTTTCCGCTACAGAGTGGAAGGTGAGCAGTCATCACCCCACCACAAGGCTCCATTTTCGCGCCCACACTTTACAGTCTGTTCGTCAGTGACCTACCTCGGCCCCCGGGAGTAGAGCTAGGTTGTTATGCTGACGATACAGTCATCTACGCTTCCGGATGGTTTCCGATACGACTTAGGAAACGCATCGCAGAGGCCGTTAGAACACTCGGTGACTGGTTTCTGCGATGGCGTATAGAGGTCAACCCCGACAAAAGTGCCGCAATACTTTTCGATTCTAAATACCGCGATTACAAGCGTAAACTCAAACCTATCACTTTATACGACACCGACATTCCGTGGACCAAGCAGGTTAAATATCTCGGAGTTACGCTAGACAGACCGCTTTTATTTAGACAACACACAACGCGAGTACGTAACAAGGCCGCCATGGTCACGGCTCGCCTACATCCGTTAGTTTGCCACAAGAGTAAAATGTCCCTCAGACACAAGCTCACACTTTACAAAACTTGCATCCGTCCCGTTCTAACATATAGCTGTCCCGTTTTCGCACATATGTCAGAATATAACTTTAAAAAATTACAAGTAATTTAAAACCGTTTCCTACGTAAGCCGACCGGCGCTCCATGGTACGTCCGGAACGAGGATCTCCACAGGGACCTGGAGATGCCCTCTATCTGGGCGTATGTAAAATCACTCACGATTAGCTATTTTGAAAAAGCCGCGAACCATCCCAGCCCGTTAGTGGTATCCGCCGCGGATTACGAACCCGTACCGAACGCTGCGCGTTATAAAAGACGTCCGCGACATATTTTTACCGATCCTCCCGACGAAATTACGGCAGCGAACGATCAGTACCAGCCTGTCTCTCGAAACAGAGCGTGTTCACGCCCACGCCCGCGAAACCACAGATCACGCCGCCGTGGTCTGGGGGTTAATTATGCTCCCGCACACCAGATTAGGCCCCCCTCGGCAGCGACTCAAGCCTAGGTCCGATCCCTCGGCAGGGAGCCCTTGAGTACGCTGCTAGCGCGATACAGTGTAACACAAAAACTTACATCATTGCTACAACACTACACTATCACCTCCACACACGTGCACGCCCACACGCTTACACATGAAAGTGGAAGGGTTTTATTATTTTCCCTTATCGAACTGAAAAAACTCTAATTTTACGATAATAAATACATGGAGGAGTTGTTGAGGCGTGTATGCTTGGTACACATATACGTCTCAACAACTCATACATATATAAATAGTTAGCTAGGTTAGCTAAGATAGGACGCGATTTGCATTTAACAGGCAACAGCCAAGCCGAGGTGTGCCGCGCACCCTTGAGCTAGTTGCCAAAAATAAAATCGGCTGAGTGCCTTAAGCGCTCGCCGTAGTAGTTCGGTGAAGCTGTTAAGACCTTGCTAGTAGTCAGTTCGAAAAAAAAAAAAAAATTGTGTAAAGCACAGCGAATCGAGTGGGAATCGGTTAACTATCATAAAATTAACTTGAAGTTGAATTTCGAAGTATGTAAGATCTAGATTTTCATACTAGTCAGTATTAAAAATCAGCAATTTTATAACTAAAGGCCTATATATAGATAAGGCTTGTAGCTTTGTAGGAAGTTAATTAACTAATCTCTAGAAGTGCAAATCCAAAATTTTAAGGATATAAATAGATATCCTTCCTAAATATACACACGATAACATAGGTTTTTGTGAGTATTAAACTACGTTGTTATTAATGCCAAACAAGTTGTGAAAGAATACTAGTAATAAATAAAATAGCACATAGTAACACGATATAATGTCCTAGACTTTATAGACTAGTGTTAGTTTTCATTGTATATAGAAACTTTTGTATTCGCAAGTGAATTAATTTACGAATAGTGAGTAACAGGAAATAACATTTCTTCAAAATATTACTAAGAGTTAAAAAGGTTTATGATTACAAATCAATTCACATATAATTGATTTATTACTAAAGCGTAGTGCAATATGCTTTCCTAAACCAATACTAAATAGAACGTAAGCACGGTCGAAAAGTCAACGCAATCTTGGCAAACGGACCCTTGTGACTATCACCAAGAAATTACTAGAGATTTGCATAAAGGAGAATTGTGAGATCGTCTTTGAAATACAACTCTGAGTTTGTGGATATCCCGACATGCTTTGTATTAGGTTACTCCTTGCTTTGTTCTAAGCAAAGGATGCTCCAATTTTACAACATACTATATTTTGACTTATCGCAGTATGAAACTTGCACTACAAAGCTAAAATTATTTTATTTTGTTATAAAATTTGTGTTTGTATAAAGAATCCGTTATCACTGTGAAAACAATCAATCTATGACTATTTGTTTGGCAGAACATATGTACAGACTATGCCATACTTTATGATCACTCTGATTATAGGTACGCAGAATACAAATTTAGGTATAAATACATATTATATTGTATGTATAACATTGAGACAAGTTAAGGATAAATAAATACAAATTTGAAATTCCTACGATAATATTTTTACTTTGTTTGGTATCAATTTCTTGACTAGGTTTTGGGCAAGCACCATCTTACGGCTATATTCAGAGTGGCCTAAAAGATTGATGAGAATTTTAGTCACAATTATTCATTTCTTTAAACCATATTTCCAAGTTTTGCGATCAAATCTAGTAAGTATTAATTTTTCATAATATTTATTTTCAAAAAGCGTACTAAATTGTCAGCAACCAACTATTGCGATCGACCTTATAGAAGCTGCAAGATATCAGTGTGAAATAGCTCAATATTGTAGCTTTTTATGTATTTCGTAGATTATTGTTTGATATATAAGCTAACTTTTAGCCTACGCTACGTCAAATTAGAAAAAAACATAAGAATCATTGTATGTTAATAGTTGAGTTTCTCTCCAGTTATTTAAGATTATCAGTGTGGCTAATGGCGGCAGTTAGAGTGACTATCTGGCACACGTTGGATAGCGCATTTGTCCTGGTGACGGCTACAATTACCGGGAAATACCGGCCTCATTCGTTCAAATACCTGAGTGATTTACCTTTATTCCCAACTCGCCGTCGGTTATTTTTTCGAAATATTCTACCAATGTGAATGATATAGTGGAAAAACAGACAAATAACGTGCCTATTGTCTAAAGCCAATAGCGAGATTAATTATGAAACTACAAGTAGAATAGGAAATCATAAATAATACTCCTATATTTGCTATTCGATATTTCGTGTATTATGTAATTAATATAAAGTAGCCAAACTAAGTCTAAACTAAACTATTTACTTACTCGTCTATATAATCATCAAAAAAAGTCATTAAATTCAAATTAATATTCATATACATTTTTCTCAAGCTTATATGATTATTCGCACGTTACTAAAACTCTAACATGTTTTTTGAAAAATCTGTTTGCCAGTTTGTCTATTTGTTTCTTGGGATTTATATTTGAAACCGTTGAAACGATTTTAAAAAAGGTTTTTGTTAAGTAGATAAAGAACTTTGCAATAAATGACTTAAGGTAATTAACTGTAAAGCAATTACTTATTGCAGAACCTTATATTTATTATAATTACTTCACTTGAACGAAGTCGCAAGTACATGATTAATAATGCATAAGTAAAAATTGTAAAGTTTCTTTTAGTCAGTATTAAGAGGACCTTCGTGTTCTTTGTAATAAGTTTGTAGGAATTTATGAACTTATAGCATTGCTAAGTAGCGTATAGAAAAACATTATTCAAAATAAAATGATCTTATATTCGCAACAACAATGATTAGGCGTTCCGTATGTAGTTAGGTATATTAAAAGAAAACTTCAATAATATAAAAAACTTTATTTTGGCTTTTATCCTACAAAATTAAGGAAACATAATTCTATAATGAGTTAGTTCATCATGACAGTTCTAAACCAAGTACTTAAATTTCTTAAAGACCCTCACACGCACAATGCCACTAATTTCCCCAGAGATATCTATGGCATCCAGTTAAATTAACTTGCCTAAACATTTGTTAATGAACAATATTTTTCAACCGTTGACGCTTCTTGAATGTTTCCAGCTTGATATTTTTTCATTTCACAAAATATTTTTTCTGAGACGACTATTTACACATTTAAAATATAAATGAGGGAGAATTTCTTGTACGTTTTAACACAAGATATATTTTCAAAATTAATTTGTTTGAATAATGTAATATTCTGTACGTATAATAAATTTCTTTAAATAAGACAATTTTTGTTTTTATTTGTTAAGGTTGTTTGAACAATTAATAATATATATATATATATATATATATGTATGTATATATATATATAAGTTATGGCAAATTATTATTACCACAGTGTTGGAAAAATTGTACATGAAATGATGGAGAGGATGTCAGAATGGGCATAAGTTTTTTAGTCTCACATATAGTTTGAGAATGTACATTGCGTAATAAGTTGTTCTCTTCCACTATCCTTTGTTAATTGTCATTTTTATAGGGTTAGCGTTCGAACACAATCTCATCTGATCTTAAATGACGACTGTCTAAGATGATAAACATTCTAAACCTAGAAGATGCTGGCTCTCAAGTACAGTTGCTGGCACAAACCATCAGGTACTTGGCGATAGATTTTCAAACAAACGGTGGTAGCGTGAAGTGACTTGAAGAGACACCTATCCAGGACTGGCATTATAGCGGCGACCGGCAATGGATAGTTTGTCTTTCGGCGTTTTTGGATTGTACTGCGCTTACAAGAAGCTAGCCAGGCGGACTAAAAAAAAGCCCTACCACTATCCTATGGGCTCTTTACGATATTTTCCTCCACCAAAAGGTCCTCAATTGCTAGTACAACCTGCAAACATCGATGCAGTGTCCAAACTCGCTAGCAACTATACCACCATCGCATCAATTGCTTCATCACATTCACATGTTTTTATTTACACCGTTCATCTGAACCTTCTTCGGTTCTTCTATACTGTTATATATAACTACCTTCACAGTTAACACTTCACGTAATGTTCATATCTCCTCATAGTATGCCAACGCTATGCTCCTCAACTTCTCTGTCACTACTAATATTTTGAAACTTCTTCTGGTTTCCGTAGTCCTATTTTCATCCATTATGGTTCGCTACAGATTTATCTAATCATTCGCATTTCTGCTACACGTAATCTTTTTATCCCTCTTGTTATAGTCTTTATTCATTCAGCACGATAGGTCTTACAATGGTTTTATATACCTGTCCCTTAAATTTCACTAACGTTCATGGGTTACAAGGGATGCCTGAAACTTATCACCATTCGCTCCGTATTTATTATATATATATGTATATATATAACATAGGAGGCAACCAAACAGACGGGTCACCTGATTTTAGGTGTTCACCGTCAAACCCAGAAATTGAAAGTCGTATCAAAATCAAAAGAAAAGCTACCAAAATGATATCTGGATATAGTGTATGAAAGAAGTTCCACCAACAATATACGCTGTCAAATCGGGTCTACGAACAAAATGAACCCGTATAATTTTGAACGCCACCAAACTGGAAGATGAACAAAATAAAAGAAATTCTATAACAATATAGTTGTAATAATATAACAACATTATTGTCCAGTAGTCCAGTAAACAAGTAACTAAAAATAAAAATCAATTCAATACAAACTAAAAAATTTCAAGTAAAAATAAAAGAAATATAATACTAAGAAACTAAGTAACGGTAACATGCTTATGACTTCTATTCATAAATAAAAGCACAGGCCTTACATTGTCTAGTAACTAGTAAAACAAAGAAATGTAAATTTACTAACAACAATAAACATAATAAGAAAACCCAAATCAACTAAAAATAGTGAAATTATAGACTATTCCAAAGCTACATCCAAAGAACATCGGAACTCAGAAAACCATAAAGAAGAACAAGACATTGGCACATGTGAGACAACCTACAGTAAATAAAAGGATAACAATAAGAATTAAAGAAAATGGGTAAGAAATACACAGTGCAATAAATTAAGAATAAATGAAGAAACAGTGGGCGTACAGAACGGAAGAAGACAGTTGAAACAAAAAATGAAAAGGATAGGGAAACCCAAAAAGTAAAACAAATAACAAGATTTAATAGTCAGAAGAACACACAAAATGGAAACTAGAAAAAACCTGAAAATATGACGAAATTATATATAAAAAATGGATGCTTGCTAAACAAATTAACGGAATGAAAAGGTCTCTGCCTACCCGTGGTAGAGGAAAAGCCCGCCGACTGGGACATCCAAATCCCAGTTTAAAAAAAAAGTGATCACCGTCGCCCATAAGCACTTGTAACACCAGGGGAGTCACAAGTGCGTTGCCAGTCTGTGTTTGGGGGAAGAGATAAGGGGAGGGAGGTAAGGGACCAAACAAAACCCAACAATAAAAGCACTGTTACTTCACATCGATGTTTCTGTGAGAGGGTGGCACTACCCCGGTCGAGCCGACCCATTCATGCTGAAACCAATAGCTTCAGTGTGGCTATACCACCTACACCTATATTTCTCACGCTCTAGTTAATGCAATTGATGTTTTAAATCAGTGAACTGGGTTATCAAAAATTAGAGCAAGCTGGTAATGATATATCAATTAAGGCTATATGAGGAAAACTGTTTGGAAAACAAATGTTTATTTTTTTGTACTACTAATAATTAGCCTATCGTTCTTCAATTTTTCTTGGTGTATTTCCGGCTTACTCTGAACCGCAGTAGTATTGCTATTTTCATATAAAAACTTATTAAGGAAGCCTTAAATGTATATCATTAAATAAATATGAAATTTAATTTATATAATTATCCAAGTGTTGGAAATAGAAATAATAACATACTGTCAGTTTGCGTAATTCACACGCTGTTGACAAAGAGTCTTTATTTCCACAAAAACTCCACAACATAATTAAGCATTAGAATTCATTCACAGCAGGATTAAGTAGTTTGCTATCGCTGATGTTGCTTTGAATGTTGATTACAACATTAATTAATCTTCCAATAAATCAATGTTATTTTTGTAAACTGTAATATCCTGATTATACTTATACAAATAGACAACGGGTCTAAGTGGTGATAACGTGAAGGTGGTAGAGCAACGCTGAAGCTATTACTGGCTTCAGCATGAATGCGTCAGCTTGCCCGGGGTAGTACCATCCGACCCACAGAAAACCGATGTGAAGTAACAGAGCTTGCATTGTTGCGTTTTGTTCGGTCAGTGAGAGAGCGCCGGAGGGCCACCTCTCCTCATTTTCCCCTTCTCTTCTTCCCTTCCTCCATCTCCCTCCCCGAGCACAGGCTGGTAACGCACTTGCGATTCTCCTGGTGTTGAAAGTGTTTAAAGATGGTGGTGATCACTCAATATCAGGTGACCCAACTGTTCGTTTTGCCTCTTATGATATAAAAAAAGCATTTTTCCACTGCCATCAAAGGCGAAACATCAGCATTACAGAGATTTTTTTACCACTCATAAAAATATTTTGAAGTAATATTACTTATCATAAAACTTATCGCACAGAATTGTAGGAAAAGAATAATTGTGTTTTGAAATGGATTCGCCATTATGGTATACATGATAAAGCACGATTTGATGTGGGTCCATTGGAAACATAGAGGGGTGTGTCACTGGCTGGCAGCGACATGGATGTAGGAAGTAATTTCTCCAGAGATGAGGGTCACGATAACAAGAAACCTGACAGATGTCCAACGTCGCTTCGACATCACTTGATTGACATCTATCCTGGACAAACATATACTGCCGCTCAAACCGACAAAAAATATCGCTCTAAGCAATACGTTGGATTTTATGGAATGTAATACTAGAAAACATTAGCTAACAAGCCAACTCTTTAAAGCGTAAAGAGTAATATGAAATATGAGATTAAAGTAAACGTAAGAATTGCTACTATAAATATCCATAATTTATATAAAAATCTATATACTTTACGTACGTTTAGCTATTTTCCCAATTTTGTGAGTGACATCTATTTTAGAAGCCACTGATTACGAATATGATATTAAAGTCATTTCTTCTGGTTATTTTTCTGAATTTATTTTAACAAGTGTTTCATCGATTTATATGAAAATTTATGCACAAGAGGTATGTCATTCTGTAATTCAGAGACAAAATACTACTACGCAATTGGTTATTTAATAATACTCCTGCACTTTTATTTAATCCCACCCACTTTTAGTTATTTCTTTCTATACAAAAAGTGTATTTAATTGCGGAACTGATAGCCTGAAATAATTACCAATAATAATTTTTGATATCTCTGATACAGTTGAACACAAGTACAGATGTCAACGATAATTATTCTATATATTGTTACGATGATAAACTGGTGTACTTCATACAAATGTTACTCATTTAAATTTATTGTCATAGATAAAGTATCGACCTTTGTCATCTGCTTTGTTTCAATACATTTTATTATTATTACTCTGAGATATCAAATTTAACTGACGAGACAAAAAAGTTACTGCATAATAAGGGCAATTATTTTTTAAGACAAGGCTGTAGTTCATGTTACAGTAAATAATTATTCTTTTTATTTCAAAAAGTAGAATTACACTTCTATTTACAAGCCAATACGTTTTCTAAACCTAACCTAAAAATAATTCGTAGTATACTGCAAACACAACATATAGGGCAGTTTATATAAATTATATTATAAATGGAGAAATGAAGCAAAAATAGATTGAAATATCTATTTCTGCGCAAAACATCTAACGTCTTGACCTCGTTTATTCGTGAACGTCACTGCATTGGCTATCTATAAGTAGATTATACGTGGATAGATTTTGTTGGCCTTACTCTAAAAATTTAGTAATAGAATTGGCTATATTTGTTTAATATCTGGTTGATGAATAATGCACAGAAAAATAGGCACTGAATAGTTAATAATTTCTGTTAGGATTCAGGGAAATAAATAATGGACAAATCGGCAGTGATTCAAATAGAATAGACTCCTTTGTTCAAAAGTAAGCTATACGTTGAACAGAATACATCACGAGTCCATATTCGTATTGTTTCACAATTGGACTGACATACATATCTGTAAACAATTTAGCATAAGGTACACGACCTATGCGTATTTCAAAATATTCGTATGTACCAACATACTAGAAATGTGTTAGCTTTAGAAGTAATCTAAATCAAATTGTTAGGTGAGTTGTGACTATCGTAATTAGTAACCAAGAATTATGTTAATTATGCTACATCATCAGTTAACATTAAACTATAGTTTTCACATGTATAACGGAGAGTGTTCTGAGGAACTCTTTAACATGGTGCACTCTTCACCATGTCAGACTCGCACCTCCCGCCGCTGGCTGGCTACTCACCTACACACCTTAAAAGCTAGCAAAACGGCGACTACCGTGAGGTTCTCTTGGACCTTCCTTATGCATACGCTAGCATTGTGGAATGGGTTACCTAGCACTGTTTTTCCTCAGGGTATGATATAGAGCTTTTCAAGAAGGGACTGAAATGCGCTCTTCAAGGTCGGCAACACAACAGTGATACTTTTGGCGTGGCAGTTATCCATAGGTGACAGTAACGATTTTCCATCAGATGGGCTATCTGCCTGTTTGCTGCCCTTTAGCGTGAAAAAATGAGATTGTACTCAAGCGTTGAAACCTGTATAAGCAAGAAACAACACATCTAAGATCAATCTAAAATTATTAGACGTCTAATTAAAATGAGCTACAATGCATATATAATGGATCAAATAAAGCTACAAAAGAAGTCGTATGAATGTATGAAAAACTCTCACTATTACTTATTTTATATACGAAAAAGTTTTTCTTATAAATTTATCATACAAATGTGTCAGAGCATCAGGAGAAAAGTGGAAATATTCCAAATAATAACAAAGACACAACACTCTAAGAGGTGAATCACGTCTGCATAATATCCTATTATGTTGAAATAAGACGTTTTCAAGAATGTCTTTGTTGGGAATTTATAGCACATTTGGCCCCAAATTTTTCACTATACCGACTTTTTTTGCTACGACCACTTCTAAAATATCTATCTTCAAGGCGTAGACTGTTTTGCCTCACAATAAGGTTATTCCCAAAGAGGGACTCGCACTCGTACAATTTAGTTAAGAACTTAAAGTATGTGAACTTGTAAGTTATTCCTTCGAGTTACGTTATACAAATGAACTTAAGATGAAGTGTCTATAGACTTGATAAAATTGTTTGTGTCATTGTTAAAGGAATTTTCAATTTACGTGCTTAGAAGTTTGATAGGTGATATATATAACAATAGATAATAAGTACAACACATCTAGATTTCTTCTTAAAATAGAGTCAGGATTATAATGTATATATATATATATATTTTAATACATGTGTATAGATTATGTATTGCATATAATACTGGGAACAGGCTACGACTTGTTCTGCGGTAGTTAAAATATAGATTTTTTTTAGGTTGTAGAGACACGCTGAAGTTATTGCTGGTTTCAGTATGAATGAGTCGGCTCACCCAGTGTAGAACCACCATCTCACAGAAAACTGAGGTGAAGTAACAGTGCTTGCATTGTTGCATTTCGTTCGGTCGTTACAGCGTTGGTGACCCATTTCCCCTCCATCGCCCTTCCGTCCCCGCCCTTACCCCCTTTCATCCAAACATAGGCCGGCAGCGCAATTGCATCTTCCCTGGTGCTGCAAGTGTCTATGGGCGGCGGTGATCACCTAACATGAAGTGACCTGCCTGTTTGATTGTTGCATATGGCTTTAAAAAAACTCTAAACAATAGATTAATACCTAAATCCATGTAGCCATCAGTTATAGTAAAATGCATAGCGTAATTAATTCTATGAAAAAACGCTTAGCTGTGCTATTTATTCATGGTAATGATCAAATGGTCTCATACACATATACAAGCATCTATTTTTACATACAACGGATAACTATTAAAAAGTATAATTATGGAAATATATTTTTTTTTCACGTTTATATTTCTGTAATCTTCAACGTAGTGATACTTATCGAAGTCTATACATCTAGCTGCGTTTTAAATGAACGCATTTGCTAGTCTGAATGAAAGAAATGTTTAATTATTTATTATGTCTATTGCGTATTAGGTTTTAAATAATAATTTCGTAATTATAAAGTGAATAGCGGACGAGTACAGAGCTATCAACGCTGATAGAGACCTCATCTGCAATTCATCGGTGGCCGGTCGCACGATAAATGAATTGGGGATAGCTGTTTGATTACTATTCATAAAGAACCGAGCTGTGTGCGTCTAAAATCGTTTGGTTATCTAATACAGACAAAGCTCAACCCCCGTATTTCTCGGAACCCGAATGATACTACCAAGTAAAGGGTGTAATGTAAAACTTATTTTCCGGTTCCACGATCTCATATTATTTACATAACAATATCAAAGTTCGCTGAACATAAAATTCGTTTTATTATGAATATTTAAAATCTTGAAAGCTAAATAAATAAAAAGCTTCGGTAATGTAACATTATATTATCTTTTACATTGTAAATTTGTAGTTTTGCGTGATTAAAGTATTCTATCTTGAGTTGATTGAGACTCTATCGTCTATTTTTTTATTCTATTAGGTACTGTAACTTAACCTCTATATTTTTTTACCCGTTATAACTTCTGTTAAATTTTATTATTAATATTTAGTCTTAGAAAAATGTATATATAGCTCAAATAATATTTTAAAGACTCATCCATATGCCATAAATGTTATTTATGTGTGGGTGCAAGTCTGATCAAAATCGGTTCAGCTGTTACGGATATTAACCTGGTTATAACACTTATGATGATACAATAATTTATCGACTTTTTTGTTTTCTAATAGTAGAGACACGCTTGAAGGTGGTACAGCGATGCTGTGTGATAGAGCCACGCTGAAGCTCTTACTGGTTTCAGCATGAATGGGTCGGCTCTCTCGGGGTAGTACCACCCTCTCACAGAAAACCGACGTGAAGTAACAGTGCTTGCATTACTGCGTTTCTTTCGGTCAGTGAGAGTGCCGGAAACATCTCGCCCTACCCTCACCCCTCCCTTCATCTTCTCTCTCTTAACCCTTCCCTCAAAGACAGGCTGGCATTGCATTTTGCGACTCCCCTGGTATTACAAGTGTCTATGGACGGAAGTGATCAAGTGGTCATGTAACCAGCTTAAGTAACCAGGTGACTAGCATGTTCGATTGCCTCCTATGATGTAAAAAAAATAGTATACTTCTATTACCGTATTATTACTTCCTTATGTAAATCGTCCATTTTGTTTTTTTTATATCTACTATTACATTTCCTGAGCTGTTATATTAGTGAATCATAGAAAATAAGATTTTTTTTTATTAATTTATAATCACCATATACGTATACTCTTTTATATGAAGCCTCAATTTTAGTTATTTAATTCCAAACTAAGCATAGATCGAGTTAAAGTAACTAAATAGGTAAGTACATATATAGATATTTAACATAAAGAATTTAAGAACTATTTTCAAGATACAGAAGTGCGAGGGTGGAATCCAAAACCTCTCCCCTGAAAAACTTACTACCACCGCGTTACGAGGTCTATCAAAATCTCATCCCATTTTGATATAAATATCTCTATCGAATATATTATTAAATAACCCTGCATAATCTAAATACTATCTAATCTACATACTAAATAGATAATCAACTATTGTAATGATATAAGTCTTGAAAGATATTCCTCCAATGAATCAAACTTTAGAACTTTTATGTAAACACCAAAAATGATTCATAGTCTGTGAGTAAATAGTTTTCTTATTAAAATGCTATTTTTATTGTGCTGTATTTGACATATAAATCGCTCATATTAACTAGAGTGTTAAACACCCAATAAACGGAGATTTAATTAATGGGTTAATTATAGTACTCAATCTAAGATAACCGCATTTCGATAATGCCCAACGTGTGGTGCACACAGTCGCAGTGGCACAAACCTGGCCTTTGATTAACACAACCATTCGGTACCACACCGCACACAATAAACATTACTATATCGGGTTATTTCGGCAGTTTCGACACGACTCGGTCGCACCTGACCGAAATGTTGCGGAGGTGAGCTTTGTTAATACCCTAGAAATATTGCTAGTCCAAAGCTTGTTGCTAATTTACGTGGATATAACACCCACACAAGATTAATTCTGAATACTTTAACATTTATTACGACGTTTTTTTTAATTCGCATATCTCTTAGCATTTTCTAAAGTTAGACTTAACCGCTCTTGGAATAATGTTAGTGATTCCGATTTTTGGGTTAATGAGTCATTACAAATTTTACGAAATGCTAAAATATATTCTAGATTTATGTGCCTTTAACCCACGAAAAAAACTTTTCTTGTGTACAAACCTTGTATTTTTTATATAATAGTTTAATAATTATATTAAAAAAAACTTCATTTAGAACGCTTAAAAAATTGAAAAATGAAATAACGCTTTTCGATATTAATCTTCAATTCACGTACTTTAATACATTTTAATCAATATATGCATATTTAACTCAAATATTTTTCAAAGGTATCTACATTTTTTCCTTTCCTTTCAGTTGTTTGTTTAGAGTTGAACATTCTCAAATGTTAAAAAGGGATTTGTAAACAATAGAATACTTTCAATCAAATGAATATTAATTACATGCTATATTTTCTTGAAGTAATATATAAAAAGTGGTAGGTACTCTCATAACTTTTTTTTCTCGAACAGACTACGCTATTGACCTTACTAGGTCTTCACAAGTCTATTAGTCAGCCAACACAAGATGAAATTTCTGTTTATTTATTTATTTTAGGGTCGTCAACATGATAATATACTAGTAAATATATAGAAAGTAGGACTATTGCGATAAATTATAAATGTAGTCATATTTAGAGATAACCACTACGCTATGTACGCTACGTGTGGTCCAACAATAAATGACAGTACCTGGGCGACCGAGCCTAGCTCGGTTCTTTAAAAAATATTTTTAAATTAAAATAAACTGTTAGGTTTGCCTCACAAGATTAGCATTTTTACCAAGAAAAATATATTAAGAAAAGATATCTCTTTTGCTGTTACTCAGATTCAAACTGGGGTTAGACGGATTTTCGAATTAGCCGATTTCCATCTGAGCTATTTCTGTTTTGACAACGGCGACGACATTTATCTTCATATTCTAGCTATATTTTTTCATTGCCTGAAAACTCAGAAAAAAAAATCATCTATGAATGAAATCTAGCCAGATCGATTTATCGTCCCCGAAACCACCTACATACTAAGTTTCACGGAAATCGCCCTCGCCGTTTACGAAATCCTGAATATATAACAATATAAAAATATACAAGAATTGCTCGTTTAAAGGTATTAAGATAAGATAAGATATTAATAAAACTAAGTATTAAACTACATTAAATATTTAAAGATTTACCTTAATAAAATAATAATAATCTTTATTAGGCATTTTGTTACACCTCTATATAATAAAGGGAACCCTGCCTCCTACGTTAGTGTATACTGTGTTGTAGGAAAGAGTTACAAATATTATTAACATGTTGCAATTTACATACCATAACATATAAGTGACCATGAACACTAGCTATATGTATATACAGCAAATTGAATACTAATATACATGTTTTCATATGCTTTGATTTGATGTTTTTAGTGTGTGTGTGTATGTAAAAAGAAGGATGTACGGAAAAGATAATGAGCGTGTGCGTGTATATAACATTATGAAGTCGACAACATTAGAATGGTGTTAGGTGTGTGTTATTGAATATATGGTGTGGGTGGGGATCAATATCTGTTTGACTCTTGCTGTGAGTAAAACGGAGTTCATGACTACATTATGATCTTAATCCTAACATGTTAGTTTTGATTATTTTTCTAACTTGATCCCTGCTTTGCAAAATCTCTGCAAAATACTAAAACTAATTGATACTCTAAAACCATACTGTATAAAAGAAGATTAGAAAAATAACAAATTATTTATTAATAAATTATTAACAGAAAGAGAAAGAAAGAATTACTGACCAATTAAAACTGTTTTTTGTGAATAGACAGATATTGCTGTTACTATTGCTGTTTTGAAATGATTTCGTTTAGTTGAGAAAATGCTGCATGTTTTATGGAATAAGTTATATGACCTAAATATTCTGTTGACCGGAGGGTAAAAGCCTAAATTAGTACATGAATGAGAATTATAAAATGATACGTATTTATTAGATCTCGGAGCTTAACAGAAATATAAAATTTGAAGTGTCAATCTACTTTATAGCTAAGCATACTCTAAACAAAACGGAAACGTAAACATTAAACTTGTGTAATTAATTAATTGCTGTAAGAAACGTCATTACCAATAGTACTGGAACGTTATAACCGTTAATCCAACGCTTGTTTGAAAATAAACAGTGATCGCATTTAAAGTTTTGCTAGTTCAACTTGTCCGGTAACTATGGAGAGCTAATTAAATTGCAAGTTAGTTTTCAAACAAAGTGACTCGTTAATGTGATAGTGTCGTTATTGTTCCTACCTGACCCAAAAGTTAGTTTTCTGCCTCAAAGGAAGTTCACAACCACCCGAAATCAGTTCCTCGACTTTTTTACATTTACGAAATTACTTTCCGAAAGTGTAATTTAATCTTACCAATTACTCAGAACTCAAACGGAGAAATTGACGTTACCTAATTTATGTATATTTTGAGTATTATATGTACGTAAGTAAGTATTTATGTTTTAAAATTACCTACCCACACGAATGTAAGCCTAAATGGTATTGACCTTAGCTCACCGTACTTAGTATTAAAAGGTTACAGACAGAAAAACCAATTAAATAAAATGGTGGAGGACTTTCAATACTATTCAAAATGTTTAGTTAACAAGATACAGTATTTATTTTGTGAGTCATATATAATATTAATTGAAGAAATTCACAAACAAAATTTTAATGAAATTTTATTCTGGAAATCCATAAATTGCGTATTAAAAACTAATGAATTTTAAAGCATTTTTGTTCTTTATTTCTAAGATTTTTAGCAAAAGTCAAAGAAATAATTTCGATCAAATATAGTATTTTAATATTAATTAAATGTAATAATACAATTGAATGCAAGCACTTTAGTAATTTTAATACGCTTTTCATGGCGTGAAATTAGTGCAGCCTGTAGTTTTGTATAAGTAATCTTGAAGGTATTGTAGTCCTAAAACTGTATGTACTCTATATACTCTGAAAACTGAATTTGAACACCTTGTATGCCGTTATATGCTTATAAAGCAGTTATGTCTTATTAAAAATAAAAAGTTATGTCTCATTTAGAAAAGAAAACAAATAAAAAGAAATATAGAAATTATTTTTAGTTTTGTATATCTCCTCATTTTAAAGCGTAAATCAGAACCAACTATTATTTCTAACTTATACCCTTTTGCTTCTAGGATATACAGGTATTAGTTAAACTCACAGACGTGATACAGATACTAAACTAAACTGTAGGGAACGAGATAGTATTAGGTTTTGTCAACGTATTTTTTTTACATTTACTTACGTACAAAATGTAGTTTATCAACTAAGATTCGTTCACTGCTTTTTTCTATACTTCTATGCAAATATTATAAAGAGGTTAATTTTGTGAGTTTGTGAAGTTGTAGGGAATAATCTCAGGAATTACTGGTCCGATTTGAAAAATTCAGTGTTATAGCTGATTTATCGAGAAAGGTTTTAGGCTATATATCAACACGCTAAGACCAATAGGAGCGGAACGCCAATGAAGAATGTTTCAAAATCGTTTTTTTTACCTTTGAAAACTTCCGCTGAGTGTTAGCGTTAGCCCAAAGTTCCGAATTACACGCGAACGAAGTCTCAAGCAGAGGCTAGTTATGTCATAAAAAGATATAATTTCTTACATGATTAAAACCATTAAATAAATATACTACTTCTTATTAATAAACAGCAAAAATGTGTAGATAAAAAATATTTAAGCATATTGTATTTTACATAAATATACATGTATAGACAAATTAAACTCATGTCCGTTTCTAAATACTAATGAAATCCGACAAGTTAACTACAGAATGTAAGCCTTACCAGTGTATAATTTCGGGGTAATCCATTCAAAAGTGTCAGATTAGAGGAAGCGGGGAATTTGCTTAGGGAAGTTCAGCTAACAATTTATGTTGGCACAGATGTGGTCACCGGCCCAGCATCGGCTTGTGGCACTGTTTATAACAACAAAGGACTGTAATTAAACACTTAGACATGAGAACCGAAATCCGCTTATAATAACTATACAGCTATAACCAGTTAACGAGGACTTCAGTATTCAAAATAGTATGAAACAAGTACTCTAAGCGTCTTATAAACGACGTTTGCGTGGCTATGATGAAAACTTAATTAATTTTAAACTGCGCTTCTTTGAAACTAACAGAATGAATAGGCGTTTATTATGTACCTAGTTTCTCTTAACACTCTTAAAATATTCATTTACTATAAAACGTGCCTTATATTTTCCATTTTTTTTCATTATCTTTAATAGACATTTGAATTATCTTTCTATTTATATAATCAAGCCAAACGAAGTTGTAGTGCCAACCCGAAATAAATTTTAGGATTGACCGGGATTCAAATATGTCGCCCCTCGCTCGGCCTCCATATACTGCTTGCAAACATGAAACATGGATTGGGCTCATTAGCATTGTTTTAAATATTTAAAAATAAGAACCGTTTTCTGTACATTTCTTGACACTACTTATTTATTACTGGTATCATTTGTTAATTAAAATTTATATCTAAAATGGTTGAAACGAGTGTATTTGCTTTTACACTATCACAAACCACGTTTATTTAATAATTTCGATGCGTTATCTTAGTTGTCCACTCGCCGATAAAACACCCAAACTATAAACCTAGATAATAGGTTACACTGCATTGAGGAACATGAATCTCAGTTACAGTTCTATCAGTACGTGTATTGTTTTGATATTTGATAAAATTAGTTTTCTGAATATTGTTGAGTCTTTAAATAGGTTCTACGCGAATAGTGAACGGGCGCGAAGTTGAAGCGGGAAAGACATTTATCGGCAATATATGTAGGTTAGTTTTATGTTAGTTGAACTCGGTAGGTTATGATCCGAATGTTCTAGGCTTATTTAAAAAAAAATACCAATTGGGTATATGTTTGAGTGAGTCCATGAATAATTTGAATTTACAGTTGGAAGCGGTAGATCTCGCTGCAAGCAGGTATTAGATTTTTTAAGGTTTTTTGCGTTTAAAAATGAAATTGAAACCGCTAATAACCTATTTGGTGCAGACGAAGTAGCACGGGCCATCTAGTTGAAAATAAATGTTTTACCTTTTTATTAGTTAGCTGTCTCTGGGACTTGGTACATAAAGCGCCTATTCCATTTATACTGTCATAGAGCTGACCTTGCGAGTACACAGACGACCTTTTTGACTAAAGCTAAGCAGCGGGAGATCTGCTACTTAGCTGTAGAAATAGACGTAGTTGTGGTGCCTCCGCTGTTAATTCATGGACAAATAATAACAATTCAATTTCTTGTATAACCATATAATTACTTTTATAATATTCTATCTAAATAAAAATCATTTTTTTTAATGTATCACGGCAAAATGACTGCAATATGTCTGATGGTAAGCACAGTGCAATCCAAAAATAATAGCGACCACCGATTGACACACTATCCATCGCCTGTCGCCACTATCATACCGGCCTTCAAAAAGCTGGATATGCACAGGCTGATCCCGAAACGCGACGCCCAGAAGCGAATCACTATTACGGTCTTTTTCGCCATATACATGGTGGTTGCGACCCAGTCAGGCTGTAAAACCCTACCACCCCACTTTCGCCATTGCCTCGTTTATTATTCAACAGGGTGCACCACGTGCAGGTGAGGTTGGCTAGGGTGTCTCAAGTCTTATGATGTTATTTGACACCCCTTACACCCCTTATTACTGAATGTATGTATGCACACCATTTCAGAAAGTCTATACATATGTTTTGATTGATTTTTTTTTGTTGTGCTTGTAATTGTTAGGACATGGCTTGTATGAAAGAGAATGTTTGATACATCATACGTAAAGTACAAAATTGTCTGTTTGAATAAAATAAAAAACTTAATAAGTGACTGAGACAAATGAAACTTAGGAGATTTTCAAAAATATTGACAAATGTCAGTTCAGGTGCCATATTATTTCAGCAAATGTAATACAATTTATTTTTTATTACGGTAAAGAGAAGATTTGGTTTCAGAAAACGGGGCCAGCAACTAAGATCCCATAGTAATTAGTTTATGATTTTAAACGCTATAACCTACGAGCGAAACCGTTCGACCGTATCCATCCGTTCGAGTTACTCAATGTAAATATGATTAAATAATATATATGTATTTACTTGGGGATCCGGCAAACGTTATCCAACCCTGATTATAAATAAAACCTTGACAAATTATAAACCAAAATCTTCCCCGTGAATCACTTTATCCGTTGGTGAAAAATACAATAAAATCCGTTCAGTAATTTTTGAATTTATCGCGAACAGACAGACAGACAGTCATAGCAGAGGACTTTTTTTATAACAGTTAGTGATATAAGAGTATGATATTAACTAAGTTATTAGTAATAGTATAAAACTCTAAATACTATCTAACATGCTGCCTAGGAAGGTAGTTATCAGAAGGATAATTACATTGCCCTTTGTAGGTATAGATATCTGGGACTCATGGCAATCGAACAACAGTATGAGTATCTATACATTTTATTTATATCAAAGAACATGTGGGTCATCTGATGTTAAGTGATCACCACCATTCATAGACACTAGCAAACCCATGGCAAGTGCGTTGCCAGCCTGTATATTAGATAGTGGGAAGGGGAAGGGAGGTCAGCCTCCGGTGCTCTAAATAACTGAACGAATCGCCACAATGCAAACACTGTTACTTCACGTCGGATCTCTGTGAGAGGGTGGTACTACCCCGGGTGAGCCGACCCATTCATGTTGAAACTAATAATATCTTCAGCGTCACTAGCATTTAGGCGAATTATTATTAAATACGTCATACACGTTCGAGCACTAATCAGTATGATTCATATAGTAAAGTTTTATTGCAGAAATTCTGACAGTAATCCATCTAATAATATGTATCTCTAGATGAATACCATTATCATACCATATACATTTGAAAACGTATTGAAATCCCGACTACGGGAATACAAAGCTGCACCGTCACTTCTTCTCGTATTATAAAATATGCAGATAAGTTACGGGAATTGATTCAAAGCACAGAGGAACCGAACAAACTGTCTAAATATAGGCAGGTAGGCGGTGAGATTTGTGCCGTAATTTCCCTTGAGGTTACATATATATTTCTAAGATATCGAGTTTATTTTGAATTATATTACTTAAACCACAAAGACGTAGAGAGAATAAACAATATCATAATTATGAAGGAATATTTTTTTATGTTTAATGGTGAAAAAAATTAGGAAATAATAACAAACTGTTATTAATTTTTAAACTAGATTAGTCATTTAACTTATATTTTTTCATAAAGGCAATTGCTTTTATTTAGAATAGTTATCATTCAGTGGTTCAATTTTAGTTATTATAAGAGATTCAACAACTTTCCTTCACGTGATAATATGTAAATATAGTTATTTGTATTGACTATTGTACGAATAATCTACGTTGTAGACGTAAGAAACGTAATGTATGAAGAATACAGATAAATAAAGGTTTCTATTTTTTGATGATATGATAAAAAAAAACTATATCCAATTTTCTTCTTTTTTCATTCAGTGCACAAATTAGATATTACATAAACTATCATTTCCTATACAGCCCACTCATTAGTTAACAATATATATCTGTATGCGACATGTAAAAAAGTGAACACGGCTTATTTAAAAATAACCATACTTAGATATAATTTTCTTAATCAAAATGTATTAAGGAACAACTAAACATATCAACAGACTGGTGTATGCCGTTGTATACCGAAGACATACGATATAGTGTTGGTCAACATTGGTCCTGCAGTGTGGTGTCATGAAAGTGTTTCTATTCATTAAGCGACTCCCAGGACGTGACATTATAATTTAAACTTGTTAAAATAAGTTATCGCAGTCAGCTATAACTCCTTATTGAGCGACCTTGAATTATAAAGCTTGCCAATAACTACTGAACAAAAAAAATGACATTCAGTTAACAAATATAGGAGAAAATGGTACTGAAATGATTTCTATTATTTATATATAGAAGATATTATATAGAAATAGTGTGGATAATTGTTTTCTAAACGTATCTTGTAAATAGTGCTACTTTTTGTTACAAAATATTAGCTAAGTAAAACTTAGCTGCTAAGTAGACTACATAAGGAACTGGCTTATCTCAACAAGAACAAAGAGAAAGTAAGCATGTTAATTTATGGTCGTTAGCTAAGTAGTGTACTTAGGGCGCGTTCCAGTAGAAGCGCACAACGCTCACAACGCCCTTTTCGCCATTCCACTAGACAACTGCGAGCGTTGCGGTCGTGGCGAACACGTCATTGATGACGTCATAACATACGCTCACGCGAAGCTCACGACGGCCCATGTCTGGAGGTGGGTCGACGTAAGCGTTGACAAAATTGGCGGGACTTTCAATAAAGATGGCGACCGTGAAATTGTCATTACTTGATACGGTATAGGATATTTATATTAAATAACATATTGTATTGAAATACGTAAATGAAATATGAAATGAAATATGTTAATAAAGTTTTGATAATTATATTTTTTTTTTAAAATGTTGTGAATTCTAAAATTCAATGTAGAAATTAATTTATAATCATTTCATGGTAATTTAATATTTTTCATTTAACCAATAAGGGGTGTAAGGGGTGTCGAGGAATATCTTAAGACTTGAGACACCCAAGCCAACCTCACCTGCACGTGGTGCACCCTGCTGATCAACGAACGAGGTAATGGCGATAGCGGGGTGGTAGGGTTTTACAGCCCGACTGGGTCGCAACCACCATGTACATAGCGAAAAAGCCCGTCATAGTGACTCGCTTTTGCGCGTCGCGTTTCGGGATCAGTTTGTGCATATCCAGTACCAGGTGACTTTCGTCATTATGGCCGGCATGACAGCGGCGACCGACGATGGATGATCTGTCTCTCGGTGGTCGCCACTGTTTTTGGATTGTACTATGCTTACCATCAGGTATCGTGCAGTCACTTTGTCGAGCTACAATAAAAAAAAAAAAAAAAAAAAAAAAAAAAAAAGGTCATTTTTATGTTTTTATGATAATTAAAATAAAAAAATTGAATTATACATTGTTTCTTTAATATACTTAAATGATTTTAATAATTATAGGAATTTACTGTTAAGACTTACAAAGTGTAACTTAACCTCTCAAGCTTTTGGTTTATTTTTTATAGATCGCCATTTTTATTATTTATCTGAACGCTTAAAATGCCCACAAATGCGTTCCACTAGCGCTTACGATCGTAACGCTCGAGTGGTAGTGAGTGGAATGGGAAAACTCGCGTTGTGAGCTTCTACTGGAATGCAGTCTTAAGATACCATTCTCTGACAAATGGCATAAGATTGTTAGACGAATTTGACAGGAGTTAGGTAAAATTTAGATATAACATAATATGAAGAACTTGTAGAATAACTGTAAAATTATTTTGTTGAAATTCGACCAAAAATATTATATCTTCTTCTTCCATACATATGATAAGAATGTGAATCTAATGTGCCTGTACTTTTTCGATTTTCATGCAAAAAACTGTTTCAGTTGTCTAAGAATAAGTAATAAAATACATTTCAATAATTTTTATAAATAACTGTCTGTTTGCATGAACACGTATCACTGCTAAGGTTAATTTTGTTCCCAATAAAATCTCACAGTCCTACATCCACATATCCACAACAAAATCCTAGAGCATATCTTCGAGAATAATTTAGGTTTTGTTTCATTAAAATTGGTTCACTCTATTAAAGGTTATGGTAATTTTAATGACGATGCTGCGTAAGTACGAGAGAAAAGTAGATTTATAAGTAAATGGACTTATACATTCAGATATCAATTTATCACTTAATCAAATATATAATGGATTGCACAAGCTCAATTCAAAACGTCAATATTATATATATTTACACAGGCCGCTATACTACGCGTCGTCAGTTTGACGCAAGCGCAATACGCCAAGCATGTCGGTGACGTTTCGCAAATATGTCGAAGTTACTGGTGACGCGAACACATAATTTTGTTCTCCTATGAAAAGTCGCTTAACACGACTTAAGAAGTTTTTAATTGAAAAAAAAAATCATTTCGGTTGAAACCCGAGTAAAAAAATGTACTGAACTGATTTATTGCATATATAAATACTGCCTATTATTTTCATAGCTATAGGATCTTTTTCACTTGAATACTAATAAAAGTGTTTAATATAATATAGATATAACGGAATCTTTAAACAAAGTTAATTTAAGTTTAAAATTAAGTTTAAAGTTTGTTACGCTAGCGACCACAAAGTATTCGTAACCGCGAATTTGTTCACATCACTCAAATTCCTTTGTAAATAAACCCACTTAACTTTATAATTGGATTATACCACTTCTTGGATATTATTTACCTGGTACATTTAAAACGAATTTAGTTATAAAATGTTGGATGAAAGAAGGAATAAAAAATTGTTTTATTAAAAAAGTTTATCTGTCCTTTTGGTTATTTCAACATTTAATTTAATATTTTTTTGATAATATTCTTACCAAAACATTATTCGGAATTCATAAAAGTAATTCCATTTCTTTTAATAATAAACCAATATAACTTATTTCTTTAAGTATTATTAGCTGTAGTGAACATAGATAAAATAAAGTTGTCGATGCTACTAACCTCATGAGGTCCTTCTTCACGAAACAAAGCAGGAATTATCGAACACCCACTCAGGTAACTAAAACACGGCCTCGTACAATAATTGAGTTATCAATTCTGCCAGATCGATGAAACCTTTCGTGTCACGTGTACGCTTGATGTGGGTGACAGCTTTATAAATTTTAATACAAAACAAGTGTTTTATGTACCTATTATATAGGCTTCGTAGATTGGACACGAGAATAAGTTTATAAGTAATAAACTACTTTCGATACCAATTGTACTTCAGAATTGTTAATTCATTTTTCACTGATTCCACTTTAATTTTTGTCTTCTTACGTTGTATATGTTTTTATTTTATTCAGTACATTATTTGTGTATTTGTTTTTAGTTATACTTCAATGTTAAGTTCATTTCATTATTTTATATTTTATTTATTTACTTTTTTATATTTGTAGTAATAACATTCTTTTTTGATGACAATACTGCTGGTTATTTGGAGCAAAATACATTATGGCATTAAGCTTACCAGTGTCGAAACTAAAAAGAGCAATGAAGTATTTTTCACTCATCTATTTGTTTTCCAACCATTCATTTGAGTGTTACTTATTTACTAGTTGTTGAGGCGTTGATTTTTTAGAACAGTGTAAGAATAAAGAAGGTATTTTCCATCACTTTATAGAAAAAGTGATATTATGACGTCATAAAGATTATTTTTCTTGGATTTTTGGAATTTGTACTATAAACTGTACCATAATCTAAGAACTATCCACTTCTGAACGTTAAAAGTGCTGCTGAACGGATCCCGGGGCTTACGATATCATAACATGAGCAATATTTTAATGGCACTAGTCACTCAGACATAATTTCTGTAAAGAATAACTGAGATATGGGTACTATATCTGAAGTTACTCTGAACTAATCTCATAGTTCTTTGGTATTGTGTATATGTTATCAGAATAGGTTAACGGAAACCAACGGAAAACACGT